>JASTVB010000023.1:107892-201404 GCA_031125705.1 Saccharomycopsis babjevae | reverse complement strand
GAACACGTTCAACAGGTGGTTATGGAGGGCAATGCTGATAGCAACAAAAACAAAACATATCAAATTGGAGCCGGGATTGAAGATCTGAATGATTCTGATAACAAGAAAAGCAAAAAAGAAGAAGTTGCCTATTTGCTTTTTTAAGGATGATCTTATTCTCAGTTTTATGTGTAATTTAATAAGTTGTCATTATTAAAAAGAAAACGTCGAATCTTCTTTTAATGATTTGACTAATCAAGATATTAATACATTATTTTATTAGTGTATATTTTTGAAATGTGTTAAGCTCTATGTAGAAAAATAAAATAAAAATATACAGAAAAAATTTTTTAATCATCTTAGTAAACGGTTTCTTTTAAATCGACATATACATCAAAAATTGAAAAGTTTTGATTATTATAGTTCGAATCAATCATCTCTCGAATCGATTCACCTATCTCGAAATTCACCTATCTCGAAAATATCCGATTAGTTTTGAATACCAAGCTTGATATTCCAAAAAAGAAAGCCACCAATATTATGAAAATACTCATAATAACTAAAATCAAAGAATTAAATAAAAAGCAAGGTACGAAAACTTTCCAAACCATTAAGTGTCTCTTAAACCAATTGGTAAAAAATAAGCTGCTCAAAGTGATAATAGTTTGTGTCATAATTAATGATAAACAGTTTACCACAATTTTTGATAATAAACTAGTGGTGTTTTTAAAAGCTGGTGGAATCTTCCATATAGTAATCAATACAACAGATAATGAAATCAAAATGAATGAACCAAAAGAGTTTAAAATTATGGGGATCTGCGATAATGGTAGGATTATATTTTCAACCAACTGGAACCCTAATTCCCATTTAATAGATGTTAAGGTAATTTGATGATCTGTGGAATAAAAAAAGCTATATCCCAAAAGATTAAATATGATTGGACCTATCATATTACTTCTTAAATTTGATAATGATAAAAGTTCCAAAACGTTGAATATTTGGTACATTAAAAGTATTAATGCAACAGATGAATATGGCTTGTTAGTAATCAAGATCGCGCAAAAAAAGTTTAAAACCAATAAAAGATAAGAGCTACCATATATGTTATTCATTCCTAAAATCACTGGTCTAAAACTTGTAATAGCTTTATTGGAATCTGGTTCAGGTCTCATAATTTTTAAGCATAAGGGACTTTTCAGCCACGCAAAATTACCTGCAATCAAAGTAGTTCCCATTATCAATCTTGCAATAGTTAACTTTGTTCCTTTTAGAAGATCAAAAGATAAGCTAAAATAATTTCTGTTATACTGAATATCGGATTCAACATAGTCCAAAAACCAGTAAAGAATATTCATAAATAAACAAATTCTCAAAAATGTACCAATCCAAAACTTGGCTACTCCTTGATAAGAAGAATTATTTATCTGGTTCAAATTGATAAAATGAATTATTACATCCGGAAAAATCAAAGATATCATAGTAAGGACAAAGATAGATGTTAATGTGAAATTATTCAGCGTTTGACACTTTGTAAGTCCACCAGTAGTAGTAATCAACTTTGGACAATGATTGAGCTGTTCTTCACGGCAACTTCTAATCAAAGATGAAACTTTTTGAATAAGTATAAATGACACTGAATGTATAATACCGTGAAGAAAAGCATTCTGACTATTTGGTTGAGTAGTTCTCGATTTTTCTATAAGGTATTTTTTATAATTAATGTATAAATTATAAAACCCGAATAAAATCAACGTTGTGTTTATCATTGAATCTTGGAATATGATAAAACTATTGGAAGAATAACTTATTATCATTGTAGTAAAAATCAACACAATTGAAATAAAGCTCCACGATGAATCATCGTCGTTGATGAAATGATGTAACTGACAACTCAACCAACTAATATTATATCTATCAAATATGATAAGTAGAAATCCCATTATTATTCCTGAAGCGATAGCCAAAAGATTTATTCTTAAAAAGTTGAATTGGTAATTTTTCATGAGGATATGAGAAAACACAATAAATATTGAGTTGAATGAAACAAAGAAAAATATTGTAATAAGCACAATAAATGTTAAAAACTCTGTTATAAGTTGATTAAAAACTATTGAAGGAATAATTTTTGCAACGATAATAAGAATTAATAGAGAAGCTGCCAATAATATCAAACCAATATAAATGAAACAATTATTGAATGTTGCCCAAATTTGTTTGAAAACATCTAAAGATTCATTTTGATAATCAACCATTTTTTGGAAAATCTCCCTAAATTCTGAATAGGAAAATTCAGATTCGCTTGTATCACTAAATTCAAGGTTTGATACTATAGTAGAAATATCAAGGAATTTCTTGAAGAAATATTTCAGTTTTAAATTATCATTACCACCTTGATTAATTAGTTCCAATTTATAATTTTGAAGATGAAGGATATTCAAAAAATTTACTTTTATCAACATTTTAATTTCATTCAATGAAATATCACTAGCCCTGTTGTTATCTAAAGGTAAATTAGCTAATAATTTGTTGATTGGCTTACCCAAATTGTTAAATGGTATAGGAAGGTTCAAAAACATAGAGAATGTTGGAACAAAATCTATTTGCGTTATCAGATCAAAATGATTGTCAATGTCCTTTATGTTGAAAACTGAATTATTTTGCATCATATTTACTTTATATTTCTCAGAGTTTTTAATGGAATTTGGAAATACTGGTTTTTTGGAGTAAAGGAATAAAGTGCTTTCTAGCTCCAATTGTGAATCACCACCATGATTACCTGTTGGATCCATTCCATGATCACCCATAACTATTAGTAAAGTATCATCATCTATTTTGCCGATTAATTTTTCCATTTCTAGATGCATCTGTTTTTGTTTATTTATCATCTCAAAATTATCTGGACCATATCTGTGACCTACATGATCCAAACCTAAAAAATGGCCAACTATCATGTCCCATTCCTGCTCACTTTCCAAAAGAGGGTGAATATGTTTTATAACCCCATTGTCAACTGTGTGTATATCCCAAACATTCAAAGATTCATATGGATATGACATATTCATATTTAAGTAAGGCTCGAATAAGTTTATCCAGGTGTCGTCACCTATGAGAGAGACTTTTTTGTTATGTTGAAACAACTGAAAAATCAAATTATCTTCATTAATTAGATCACCATCAAAATTACTACCTGCATCAATGAAAGTCGGTAATGAACCTGTAGTCAAACCTTTTAATCTCTGAAGGGTAGTAGTTGGCGGATCTGCCAAAAATTTAAAAAGTGCTGCATTTTGTGGGTAATTCACAACCGTGTCATAAAGAACTCTGAAATTATTATGATAATTTGAGTTATATTCTGGATCAGAGGTATTTATAGGGACTGTGAAATCAAATCTAAGAGCATCAATAATTATCCACACTGCTTTTTTAAAAGTATGAATCTCTTCAATAATACTATTTTTATCACCATTGGTGCTATCAGTTTCAATTTGAAAAAGACTGTTGGACATCAACTTATCATTGTCGGGATTTGTATGCAAACTAATAACGTCATCATACTTGTATTCGGACCAATTATCATTATAGAACTCCAAGGTCTGATCAACCACCTTTACAAGGTCATGATATTGTAGATCTGACACGTTGGGAAGAACTGATCTAGAAAGCAAGAATCCTGTTTTGAAAAAATAAATAGCTATAACCTGTAGTACAAATATGGCTAGAAAGTTAAAAAAATATAGCCAAGAGAATCTGCTTAACTTGTTCATTCTAGCAGCATATTGCAACTGTTGCTGCTTTAGTCTGAGTTGATCCATATTAATGACCATAAATACCAAACTAATTACTTTTATCAAAGAAACATGAAACTTATTGGTCAATTTTTGGGTAATGTTTTTGTAATTATAAGTCTACGGTTTTACAATCTACAAGGCCCTTTAAAGTTTTATGAAATCTGTATGAAAAAGAGAGATGTGTGATAATAAATATTTTAAAGAAAAACATGTATCTCGATAATGAAGTTTTTCTCCACTGAATTTGTAGCTTAAAATTTATGCGCGCTTTTTGTCCGAAGAGTGAAATGATGAATTTTATAATGAAAAATATATTTATTTAGAAACAACCAAAGAATAACCTTTATATTAAAACAGATATCGGTAATAAAAGAAAATATCCTGGTAGAATAAAATATATAATAGCTCAAGCATTGTAGGTAGAAGCAGAAACATTACCACCTTTACCAGTCCAATTGATATGGATGGCTTGGCCCAAAGGTAAGTTTTCAGAAGCGAATTGAGGCAAGACCTTGAAGGTGTGGGCGCCAAAGTAGTCTCTTTGAGCTTGAATCAAGTTAGCAGGCAATTGAGCAGATCTATAACCATCGTAGAAGGCCAATGCAGTAGCAAACGCAGGAGTTGGGATACCGTAAGTAGTAGCAAGACCGAGAGTCTTTCTCCAACCAGGTTGGGCCTTGTTGATAGCATTTTTGAAGAAATCAGCAAACAACAAATTTTGCAATTCAGGATCTTTACGGTAGGCTTTTGTGATGTCACCTAAGAAGACGGATCTGATAATACAACCGCCTCTCCACATAAGAGCAATGGATGGGAAGTTGATTTTCCAGTTGTATTCTTTGGCAGCTTCTCTAATCAACATGAAACCTTGTGTGTAGGAGATAATTTTGGAGGCGTAAAGAGCTTGCTCCAAGTCATCAACAAATTGTTTTCTGTCCTTGATAGCATCTTTAGGGATTTGAGGGCCAGATAATAAAGAAGAAGCCTTGACTCTTTCTTCTTTCAAGGAGGAAAGACATCTTGAGAAAACAGCTTCGCCAATAAGGGTAACAGGCATACCTAAATCCAAAGCGTTTACTGCGGTCCACTTACCAGTACCCTTTTGGCCAGCAGCATCTAAAATTTTTTCCAACAATGGGGTGCCGTCGACGTCATCGTACAACAAAATGTCTCTAGTAATTTCAACGAGGAATGAGTCAAGAACGCCGGTGTTCCAGTTGCTAAAGACTTCACCGATTTCTTTGTCTGTGAATCCACCGAGTCTTTTCATCAAGTCGTAAGCTTCACAGATCAATTGCATGTCACCGTACTCGATACCATTGTGGACCATCTTGATGTAGTGGCCGGAACCGTCAGGACCAATCCAGTCGCAACAAGGTTCATTGTCAGCCTTGGCAGAGATATCTTGGAAGATATCTTTGATGTGGGGCCATGCCTCGACATCACCACCAGGCATCAAGGAAGGACCGTATCTTGCACCTTCTTCTCCACCAGAGACACCGGAGCCAACAAATCTGATACCCTTGGCGGCACATTCCTTGGCTCTTCTGTTGGAGTCTGGGAAGTGGGAGTTACCACCATCGATGATGATGTCTCCCTGGTCCAAATGTGGAAGTAAGGTGTCAATGAAAGCGTCAACAGGGGAGCCAGCCTTGACAAGCAAGATGATTCTTCTTGGCTTCTTCAAGTTAGCGATCAAATCCTCTATAGAATGTGCGCCAATGATGTTCTTGTTGTCCTTGGCTTCGTTGGCCAAGAAATGGTCAACCTTTGAGACGGTTCTGTTGTAGGCCACAACTTTGTAGCCGTGGTCGGCCATATTGAGGATCAAGTTTTGGCCCATAAC
The DNA here is from genome assembly GCA_031125705.1 of Saccharomycopsis babjevae. Taxonomy (NCBI): domain Eukaryota; kingdom Fungi; phylum Ascomycota; class Saccharomycetes; order Ascoideales; family Saccharomycopsidaceae; genus Saccharomycopsis; species Saccharomycopsis babjevae. The sequence goes on along the minus strand of JASTVB010000023.1, from coordinate 195,788 downwards.
GGCAAGGCCAATAAGACCAATGTCTGCGGTAGGAGTTACGGACATGATTAGTTTTTCAATTCTGGAAAGCTGGCGGGAATTGTAAGCACTCTGGCTACTCAATGGCTAGATTGGTGTGCGCAACAAGCAGGGAAATCAGCGGCTATTTTGCGGGGATGGTCACACAGAACGGTGTTGTAATATAATATACTATAATATAAGACTATATACTATAATACACTATAATATTGGATCTGCGAATACACTATAATATAGAATGATTTGCTATACTATAGAGAAGCTAAGAGATATAATATATGATGATATACTGCAAAATATGATATATTATAATAAAATATAATATAATAAATTAAGTATAACAATGATAAAAGATAATAAAGTATAACGATGATACAATATGGAAAGATTTACGATAATACGATGTAATGAAGAATAAAGGAAAACTGGAAGAAAGTGTAAAAATGGAGTAAAGAATGAAGAATAAATAATTACAATATTTGGGTTGTTATAATAATTTTGACCCTATTATGCTGTGACAACCGCAAACAACCAGGATGACTATGTATGACCTTTTTTTAGCGATTGTGGGCTAAAAAAAAAAAAAAAAAAAAACTCAACAGAAAAAGCTATGAAAAAAATGGCTGCTAACAAATATCGGGTAAACTTAAAATAAACCTCTGCAATGTTAAATCATCGAAGGATATGATGTTATTGAAAGCTGCAATTGGAACTGAATTATGAAAATATTGCTTTTTATACTGTTTTACATTTTACGAACATATGATCGATCTATTTTACTTTTTCTATTTTACTTTTTTTGAACTATTGTTCTGTTTTTTTATCGAATAGCTGTTCTGTTTTTCTTATGAATTATTGCGCTGGCGAAATTGCTACTTTGCTATTGCTACAATTCATTTTGTATGTAAGTCATTTTATCAGCAATTGAACTATCAATCACTGTATATCCGTCAAAAACGTTTATAATACAACTGGCGCTTACGAATCATTTGAGAATTATCGATCGATTATTATAGCTGATCAATCAATGCCTACTATTATCCGATAATTCAAACCTTGGTCTAGGATATTTTGCAGCTCTTTTAGGATATTTTTACCTTTCTTGTAGGATAACTGCGGAGAATATATGTCGGAAAAATTTTTTAGTGGCCGAACTCAGAGGGGGTGTAGAAGGTGAAAGAAAAAAAATAGAGCTCCAGTCCGGTAGAACCATAAAATGACGGTATTTCCGGATTTAGGGGGTTTGGGGTGGAGAAAAGTATGAATAACCACGCTGCCAGCAAAAAAAATTTTCTCACAGGCGGGCCCCGAAATTGTTAAGCGGGTAGTTTAGATATTTCAGGACTACTTATTATATTATATTTATAAAGCCTTCTTGAAAACTAGTTCTAAATTGAAGCTATTAAAACGCTAATTTACTTGACGATATTTGCATTAAACCATAAATACTGAAGAGTAATTGGCCTTTGACATGTAAATCAATTGATAAATTATTAAAAATTAATCGAAAATATAAAAAAGTAATTCAACTGAAAATATAAAAAAGTAATTCAATCGAAAATATAAAAAAGTAATTCAATCAAAAATATCAGGAGTTACAAATTTAGCAAATACCAAGAAGTAATTTAGTCGCGAAATTAACATGCAAACTAGTTTTAATTATTGATTTCTCATCTCTTGCAATTGTTAATTTCAGTAAATTTATAGATTTCTATAGAGGTGAGAAGTTGCCAACAAATCCCCCCAAATACTTTAAACAGTGACTGAATTACAGGCAACAGGCGTACACGTAATAAGTAAACTAAATCGATGAAAACACGTATTGTCTTTGCACTGGGAATACCCGAGATTTCATATTTACAATAATGGCAATTTCCAAGACCTTTGCTCTTTGAGTCTCGCGTCATTTGGAGAGATGTGTTGGACAAGTTTTTAGGATTCCATAAATCTCTTTGCAAATATCGTAACCTTTAAATCACATCACATGCTATCGTAACGACATTTTATAGTGGTTACCCAGAAAAACATAAACAGTATTACAAGTTGCAATATATCATTTGTGTAATATAGGTTAATTAGGCAAATAGGAAAGATAAACAGTAGATAATATAAAAAGAAACCAAACAAAGTTTTTTTTAAAAAAATAAATTAAAATTGAACAAAAAATTTTAAAAAAAGTTGCATTGAAACTTAACAAAAAGGACACAACCAGCACTTCAAAATTGATTCTAGAAAGCTTCTATTTCGTCGCTTAAAACAATGTTTGTGCAACCACCCAAAATGATAGGCAACGATTTTCTTGGTGTCACCGTGATCGACTCCCAAATAAATAAAATCGCGCATATCATCGTAGTCAATCCCATCAACTCCGTAGTTCTCATCTCTGCGAAACTCATACAAAGAATGATTACTCCCGCAGGAAATCTAGGGAAAACTCTCCAGAACTTGGTTACAACATGCATGTTTTTAGGATCCCTTGACTTTTCAGCAAATGCCATAAACCCCAATGCCCACAAGGCCATGCATATCCCCCCAGTAAAGAAAAATGATAATGCATACATCGACGGCCCCTCTATTGCTTCTTCAATAGACGATAATGAGGAAAGCTTGTTGACACCAGAATCCAAAAGTTTCTCCTCCAACTCCAATAGTTGTTCAGGGTGTTTTTTGGTCAATTGTGTCTCAAATTCAATCCAGTCACCAGCGGAGTCTGCAGCAAGAATGAGCCCTGCAATCAACGGGATATGCGCATAAATCCAAATAATTGCACTGTAGCCAGATCTTCTAAGTGAGTGTGTGGCTCGAGCAGAAGTACCGGTGTTAAAATAGAGCCAAAGAAAAATATATGAAATGATCAAGCAGCAGATGCCTCTAGATAGGTGAGAGTTAAAACCTTTTTTGATAGGATTACCAGCAACAGTTCTGTACAAGAACTCACCAATTGCAATAACGAAAAAGGCACCAAATCTTTCAACTTCATGCTCAATATTTAAGGCGGTACTGGTGGTCAACTTCATTATGTTTTTCTTAACCCAAGGATGATAACAGGCGCAAAACATAAGATTTTCAACACATAAAAGAGCAATAGTGACGCCGATTTTAGCACGAGTTCCAACGAAGATGACAATTATCCAAAGGGCACTAGTAATCACTACCAGAAGCCCATATACCCTCATTTGCATTCTGTGCTCCTCGACCCAGATGGAATAGACCCATAAACTGATGGCCAACGAAATACGACACAAGATATAGGGGACCACTGTGAAGGCAGCATCGCTGGTACTTTCAAGAACGTACTTGCAGTTGTTATCATAAAGGATTAACAAAGCCATGATCCAAAGCATGTACAACTTCTGGGTCAAATCCTCAGAATAGTAGTAGTTGACGAAATCCTTGACGTCGCTCCAGACGGTCCAGGTAGGAATAAAAAGAAGCATATATTTCAAAAAGCTTCCTGCAGAAGCCTCTTCTGTAGCTGCAGAGGCAAGATTGGAGACAATTCCCACATATAACAAATCTAGAAATAACTCTATCTTTCCCGAAGTCCGCTCGCCTTTTGTTCTGTACAAGACGCCGTCCTTGAAGTAGTTTAAGGCATGTGGCTTTACCCACCAGAAAGAATCCGCGGGCCTGTCTATGTACAGGAATTTGACATCTCCGTATTTCTTGATGAATTCATCCTCGCCCTCCGAGTCCTCCAAGACCAAGTCGTGTACATGCTGCTGACCACTTTCTAAGTCGTTTTGGCTGCTGGAGTGGCCAGCTCGCTGAGACGCGTCAGTTTTGTGAAGAAGAGTCGAATCTGCTCCATGTTTGCTGTCAAAACTTTGTCCTATATTCTCGGGCAAGTTGAGAACGCTGCTTTTTCCCGACATTGTGGACACTCGCACTTGCTTAGTAATAATTTCTGTATTTATTTGTTCGACACTATTGGCTATCTGTTCTTGCTAATGTAATTTACCTACTGCGTTCTTTTGATTAAAGTTGGCCTTTTGGCACCGCTTAAAAAATTGTTTTCTGCTGAATCAGCCTTTTTGCATTAGCATTGTAAACCACCTATTGTTGAATATACTGGTATTTAATCAACAGTAAAGGGTTCTGGATTTTCAAGCCAGCATTAGCAAGCAATAAAATGCATGGATATCTGTTGTCAAAAAAAAAAAAAAAAAAAAAAAATACCCCGGTAAGCTTTTGATAAATAAGACCGAAAAGAGGTAAATTTTGATGCAAAGAACAAACGAACAAGCTCTTTCTAGAATAATTTTTTTTTATTATTGTTGGAGAAAGAAAAAGCACGTGATACTTGTTCATGTAATCCATAAATTATTTGACCGTTAAGACTTAGCTTCTACATAAACATAGGACTATGAAAATACCAGTTCTGGTTTAGTTGTTTGCAATAATAGAACTCATGCCTTTGAAATATAGTACCTCACGTCTTTCACGTCTTGAAACTCTGATTTACTTTATGTTGAGCCAATGAACTTGTAAACTTTAAGACTTTATTTCTTTCATTAGCTGATTGATTACTCAATGTTGTTTTTAGAGCTATTAGTTTATTTATGAACATTCTTTTTTATAGTTTTCAAAACAGCTTTTCATGCGTGATTAACTTCTTTGCAACCATAACAAACCAGTTTCTGTTTTCATTCTTTTGTTTGGTTTAAATTCAATTTTGTTAAGACGTTTCTTTTGATTTTTATATTTCCTCTTCACTTTAAAAATATTTGAATGATTTGCAATAACTGCTGTAGACCAGTTATTTTCTACTTTCGCATCATGTAGTTTCAAAATTATATCAGAAATCGTTTTGACATTTTCAAGGCTTGATTTCCACCTTTTTTGATTGTTATACCCATTTGCATTCAAAATTTCATCAACCACATTTTTTATATCTGTTGGTTCACCTAATGCTGTAGCACTACTGATGTAAGTTGAGATTTGAATTCTCCAAGCAAATATATCATCTTTAACTGATAGCCTTAATGATGCTTTCATTTCTCTCACCTTATCGCGATGTCTTCCAACACATAAATCCGTATTTATTATATCCCATGTAGTTTTCCACTTTTCGGAAATAGCTTCCATTTCCAAGAATCGACCAAAAATAACCAGCATCATTCTGTGATATTTTTTAGTCCGTTCTTTCTGATTGTCAGCTTCAATCATATAAAGAAGTTCTAATTGATCTAGTGCTTTAAGAATAGTCTTTTTCCATTCAAAATACTTTAGATAAGACAATCGTTTTATTACTCTTGGGATTTCATTTATTATCTCAATTGGATCTAAACGAGAATTAAGAATAATATTTCTTCCACCAACATGTGTGGGATGAGTCAGCCCTAATTTACTTTTGGAATTTCATTTATCATGCTTTGCTCAACTGAGTTTGAGTGCATGATAAGATTTATATCAAATCTGTTATAATCCACAAAATCCGCACTATGTTGAGTCAAATTTCCTCTTGCTAGCTCTAAGTCCATACTTTTCTCATCACTTAATTTATTATTCATTATGGTTCAAAGATATCAGTTTATCTTCATGTATTTCCTGTATGCTTTTCTGACGCTTCACTTCTAAACGTTTTCCTTCTCCTATATAGTTATATTTTTTTATTTATTTTTTCTTCTCCAAATAGTTAGATTTTTTTATATTTTCGAATAGACAGGAATATATACTATTATATATTGCTCGATGTAGTTGTATTTGTGTGAGTTATCATGTTTTCATTTATATTCCTGCATGAAATATCAATCTCCGCAGGACAATATATTCCAACATGCATGCTGGGCTTTACAATATCTATATAAGTTGTTTATATAATATATTACCTCTTTTTTATATTGGTCTTATCTATTGAAAATGAAGAATCATCTGGTCCTTCAGACGATCTTGTTTCAATCTCATAATACGTTTTTTTCACCCAAGATACATAAAACAATCAAAACTTCAACATTCAGCTTTTACTTCCTGGTTGTATATATAGTACCAGTGTTGAATAAACCAAGATTGTAGTAATAGCAAATATACCTCCAAAATTGAATAAATGATTGTAGTTGTCGCACATATAATACCAAATTTGAATAAATCATGATTGTTGTAATCGCAGATATGCTATCAATGTTAAATAAATCATGATTGTTGTAATCGCAGATATGCTATCAATGTTAAATAAATCATGATTGTTGTAATCGCAGATACTATCAATGTTGAATAAATGACGGTTGGTTTAATAGTAGATATGGTACCATGTACAATAAATGACGGTTGGTATAATAGTAGATGTCGGGTCAATGTCGAATAAATGATGATTAGTATAATAGGAGATATCGGGTCAATGTTACACAGAAGTATGAAAAAATGGTTATGCAAAAACGTAACAAGTAGAGAAGACTTATTGTTTATTATTGTTTGTCATTGAAACCAGGCTATAGAGGCTTTTCACTCGGGTTGAGCTGATAATATTAATAAATATTTCAGGAATAATACGTGGGGATTAACAAAACTATTCACGTGAATGGGTTGTTTAGAAATAGAATATATTTATATTCACATGATTAACTTCGTTTTTCAAGAAATATTTTTATTCACATGAATATCACATGATCTGTTTTTCATTTTTGTTTCTTTTCTTTCTTCTTTTATTTTCCCCTCGATTCGCTTTTAATACCAGGTTTTGAGAAAATTTCCCCATCAAATAAGTAGAAATCAAAGAAGAATTATCATATGAAAAATTTATCAAGCTTTTATAACGTCGATGCGAACAATTTTTTTCTTTGAGCAATAATTGTATTAACTTTGAAAAGCTTAATAGAATAAAAATATTGTGTGAGAAGGCTAACAGATATTGAAAATATAAAAGAGGCCAAGAATGTAAAAGGGGGTAAAAATTCGAAAGAGGCTGAGAATGTAAAAGAGGTTATGAGTCAACAAGAGGCTAAAGAAGTTAATACAAGTTATATTAGAATTAAATGAATTACAAAAGACAATAAAGACTAAAATGGATCACAAGAAACCAAAATAGTGTTTTTTTTTTTCACTTTAGAGCCTAAAATAGAAATAGCAATAAATAGCAATATAATTTTAGTAATAATTTCACAATAGTAGTGATACTAACCTGAAAACGAAGTCCAGAACTAAAGTAAGAACGCTTTTGTAAAATTTGTATTAAAGTTTATACAATCGTAGTAAAAAATGCACTAATAAACAGACGCTGACAAAAATCAGTAACAAAAAAATAAGTAAAAAAAAAACCACTTACAAAAATAACGACAACCCATAAAAAAAAATATGGAGAAAAACCAAGCTGATTCAGAGCAGTATATAAGTACACAGCTAATGCTTCGGGCGTTCTGTCCAGTCCTTTATCTGTATTTTACTTTAGAATTTATAAATTATTGTTGCAATTAATAATTCATAATTTATTAAATAATAATTTATTATTTTTGCATTTTCCCACCATAATTCTTAATTATAACCCTCAATTGTTGTATCACAATGGTTTCCGCTGAATTCACCGCCAAGGCAGACGCAGTCTCCAACCTTACCCAAAGACCTTCGGATGACGAGTTGTTAAAGTTGTACGGTCTTTTCAAACAAGCCACTGTTGGAGACAACACCACCACCAAGCCTGGCATGTTTGATTTCAAGGGCAAGTACAAGTGGGAAGCCTGGGACAAGTTGAAGGGAACCTCTCAAGAAGAGGCAGAAAACCAATACATTGCCTTTGCCGACGAATTGATCAGCAAATACAACAACTAGGCGTCGCGTGTTTTGCATATAGTACAAATCTTTTGGCATATTTCTATCGCTTTGCTGCTGCCAATGCTGACCAATTTGCTGTTTGAGCAATGCAGCAAACGGCTGCTTTTTCCTTACATAAGTATATAGTTTGAGCAATATATTTACTTCCAGTGTCGTTCTCTGTAGTTTTATACTTTTCTTTCAATTGTCTACGCTTCTTCTTTTTATTGTCTACGTTTCTTCTTTCGATGTTCAATTGTCTTTTTACATTATATTGATTTATACATACATACATACATACATACGCGATGTTTACCTACCATCCCATTGCACTAATTATGTTTCTTCTAATAATGACACCACTAACTGCGTTTCTTCTGGTAATGGCACCACTAATTGTGCTTCTTCTGGTGGTGGCTCCGCTTATTGTTTTTCTTGTCGTGGTGGCTGTCATGGTGCTTGTCGTGATGCTTGTGGTTGTGCTTGTGGTGGTGATTGTGACGCTCATGCTTGAACCTTTTGGTGATCGCCACTACTCTAAGAGAGAAATCTCCAAGCATAATTAATGGTATCAAAAAAGTCGGCAAGTACACGCCCATTAATCCCATTTTGTCTCCCAGAGTCAAATTGAAACCTTCCACCCCGTTATCGTACACATAAATCTCATAAAGACAAAATAATGTCGTCAAGCTCGCGTTTAATCCGTAAAGCGCCAACCAAATGTAGTTCTCCAAAATATGGAAATACACTGTGTAGCACCCGATCACAAATACCGGAAGCTGAAAAATCAATTCAAAGATAACCGCCATTTGAAGCCACGCTGGCGGCGAGCTTACAAGGAAGTCCTTGTTGCTCAAAATGTGGAACTTCACTATGGCATCTTGAATTCCAATTCTGTAAGCCTCTGGAATCACAATGCAGCTGTCTATCAACACAGTAATAGGGATATGAAGCAAGAAATATCCAAAGTAAAATTTGTCTGCCAAGTTCATCTTGATTTTTTTATTTTTCATTGCCAATTTCTCGTTTTCCAAACTCATCTTCATGATATATCTAAGAAGTGCTTCTCTCTTCACAAGTATATTGTAAATTTGCGTGAAATTAAATATTCCATGGTTGCCTATTCAATATTTTAAAGTTTGAAAAAGGTTTAAATCTTGTAAGAGGAGAACAAGTAAGAACAAAAATAGCTGCAACATTGTTTGCAAATACGGCAGTATTCCGGAATTCGATTCTTCGCTCTGCATCAGAAGGATCTACTGTCATGAGTTCAAAACTTCTCAAATACAACTCCAAACCACAAATTACGACTGATCAATATAAGAAAAGATATCTAAGGAATAATTGTAGAGTTTTCTGTGTAGTTTAATATCAGATGCTGTGATATTCATGATTCAGATGTCCGAAAAACACAAAAACAAGTAAATGTCTATAATTATATATATTTAATTTTGAGAAAATAAAAATATATCAGAAAAAATAGTAGTTTGAAACTTTGCAGTCTAAAACAGTTACGTCGAATAAGGAAGGTTTAACATCGTCAAATAAAAACAAATGAATATACCAATAATAAAAATTCATAAATAATTAAAAAGAGCCTAGTAAAATGTAACAAACAATAAAAAACACCAATAATAAAAATATATATATATATAAAGCAAAACACAAAAACCTTAACCAAAAATTCAATTCAACATATACAAGTAATTTCTTGCATGTTCTTTTTTTTTCATAATTTTTCCTTTCCTTTTGTTGACAAAACATTAGATTTTGCAGAGGATGAAGGACTCAAATAGCCATCGGGGGATGAAGACGAAGATGAAGGAGAGATCGGGGGTGTAAACTGACTAAAAGTACTCTCCAAATCCTTGGAAGAAGATGCATCGGAGTTGGCATAACCGTTGCTGCTCTGAAACGAGGTTGCTGAAAAACCGCTTATTTCCTCGCTTCTGCTGTTATTTGAATGCATTTCTGAAATCAATGACATCACAGTCGACTTGTAGTTATTCTTGGGTACGAGCAATCTATCCGATGGGGTTTTGTCGCCCAATACATGTTTCCCTGTTGTGCTGCCAGTGATGATTCGTGTACCAACGCCTCGATTTGCAAACTTACCTCTTCTACTAGGCCTTTTAAGTTTGCTAACATTATTTTCCACGCCCATCACAGACGTACCCGAGGAAGAGGTCATAGCAGCAGACGACAGATTGTTTATTGATGCTCGCGATATTCTTCGCTCAGAAGAGGAGGTATCATTTTTTCTTAAGTTCTCAAATTCATCCCAAGCATCTTGCTCTTCGGCTCTCTCAAAAACATTGTTTCCTCTTAAATTATGACTACCAACTAAATTGTTTGTTTGAGTTAACATAGTAGAGATATGCTCGTCATTATTATTCCTAAAATTTCTTGAAAGCCTCAAATAAGTGTTGTCGGTTCGCTGGGTGTACTGATTTCGTCTGGTCCTTACGGTGGATGTGCTTGAATTTCCCGCAGTTACAGCACTTCTGGAACCTCTTGTTATTCTGGATCTTGCCCTTGTTCTTCTTCTTGTAGTTGATGGAGCAAAAGAAATTGATTCTTGCACGTTTTCACATAATGGACATTGCCAGTACCCCGATTGGATGCTGGAAGAGTCTATGCAATGATTATGAAAGGAACTGGAGCAGTTATTGCATATGCTCAAGCCGCCGTTAGCAGTTACTGAACATATTGCACAACGGACCCCAAATGGAACGGAATAATTTTCTATTTGTTCTATTTGCTCAGCTATGAGTTGTTGCTCTTGCTCATCTGCGTTGTACTCATCATGAATTGACGGGGCCAAATAGTTTGGGTCCATAGGAAACATCTTATCCTCAACTTTATAGTCTAATATTGTATTATCAAACTTGTCTACCACCTCAACCTTGTTAAACTGGCCACGGCAGGTGGGACACGAATTGGCTTGCAAAGACCATGACTTGATACACATATCATGATAATGATGGTGGCAAGGAATAACTTTTGCTATAGGGTTGTCAGTGCCATCAAAAAGCTTTTCTATGCATATGGAACATTCTTCCTCCAGCGTGATAAGAGGGATGTCATTACTCATTGTGAATCTAGCAGCTCTCTACCTGTATCACTCTTGTTTCTTAAGCCGTTTTTTGGGCTTTTTTTTTCTATCTTTCACGTATACAATTTTCTTACTCTTTTCAAAAATAAATCAAAATCAAAAATCATATGGCATCAAAATTGATTCAAATATCGGTTGATGTTGTGTTGATTGATTGATCGCAACTTTGACAGGCAGAACCTAGTTAACGCCTTTAAAGGAAGTCCTCTAGGTTATAGGTGGTTGATCGCCCCATGACTATCTCACTCTTGAGTGGTTACCCGACCTAAATATTAAATAGAGCTCTTAGTACAAAACTCGGTTACCGGAATGCCGTATGATAATAAAAACTATCCGGAATGCCGTGTATGGATGTTTTTATGTCACATCAACGGCGCGGTGACCAAAGCATCACTACTTAAACTATTATAAATACTCTAATAGAACCCAAATATGCTAAGCAAATGCAAAATATGAAATAATAAGAAGCGGTATTTTTTTTAAAAAATCATTAGAAACAGATGTCGCGCCATCAAGCAGATTTGATACTTTGTTACAAACAACCAGGAACAAACGTGGGGAAGCTTTGCGATAAATGCGATGAAAGGTGTCCTATTTGCGACTCTTTTGTGAAACAAACCGAAAAAGTTAGATTGTGTGATGATTGTGGCTTCAACAATGATAGATGTATCATATGCAGCAACAAGGGTGCCAAAAACGACGCATTTTATTGTTTTGAATGTGTAAGGTTGGAAAAGAACAGAGACGGGTGTCCCAACGTAATGACTCTTGGGTCCACCAAAAGCGATCGGTTTTACGATCAGAAAAAGAGTTAGAGTTTTATTATCACTGCCAAATTGTTATTATGACTGATACTTTAAGTATATATTTATAATTGCTTATATTTTTTTACATAATAGAATAGATTTACGATCAAACAAGAGCTACACGAAAGCATGCATTGAATTTTTTTTGTATTCTCAAAATATTTAATAAATTTTAGCATTCTCGATTCTCCTCTATCAATTCCAAAAAAAAGAATGAATGAGAAAAAAAGTTGACTAAAGTATTTACATGGTACCTCAAACTGTTTTGTTTGAGCATCTGTTCTCGCCTCTCCTGCAACAAGATCTATGAAATCCGCTGACATCTGGCATAGCATGAAAAACAAAAAAAGAACAGAGCAGCAATGCATTCGGCTCTTCGTGAGTCATTCATCTGAACAGTTCTGCACAGTCATTAGCCTTAAAAAATGACGGTATTGATAATGCGTATCATTGGCAGATTGGTTTCTTGTCTGTCATTAGAACAGCATGAGTGATGCCGCAGCTCAATAAGTTGCAGACCTATATCTTGTATTTTTCCTCGACATGTAATGGAGACCATATACCTCTTGGAGACTCGTTCACACTTTGAACGGCGTGCTTGTACTTGTTCAATATTTCACCGGAGCTGTTCTTGATGACATTCATTTTTTCTGCTATTTGTTCAAGCTTCATGTTTTTAACACATATTGGCTTTGTTCTACCGCTGTTATAGAACCCCTTGAGCACCGGGTGTCCAGATTCCTCCTTTAACAGTATTGTTATGTTCTGGTTGGCTTTTGCAAATTTGATGAACTCTTTCAGCTTGATATATTGTCTCAACCCTTGGGAACTTCCGCCCCAATTACTATAGCTTATTTGGATCTTTTGACATGGCAAAATGAAATTTTTCACTCCATTGAGCATAACTGTGTTCTTCGATAATGCTTTGACTGTCATTTTTGTTTAGTTCCCAATAATAAATAAGTTCTCCCTATTGAATCTAGATATATCTTTCAAATAACACAATGCTTACTTAGCATCATATGGTCTACTGAAGTATATATAATAAATTTTTCATTGAAATATTATACAAGTTAAAAAAATTTTTTTTTTGGCCTCAACAAAGAAAGTACTTTAAAAGAAATCAAGAAAATCGCCAGGCGTTATGAACACCGAAAACTATATTTGGTGTAAAAGTGTAAAGGTGTATGAGTTTAATAATGTTTAATGTAAGAATGTTAGGATGTAACGAGTTTATTATTTATGGGTGTGGGTCTTGAATTATTCTCAATATTGCAATAGACCCAAAAACAATCAAATACACCTCTAAAGTAGTGCAAATATAAACAATTGTTATTAACAGAATAGATGGTATCAGGATCGCCCATGAGCTCTAGGGTTGTGATAAATTTATTTTGCAAAGAATATGACTGAAGAAGTGAAGCAAATAGTTCCGAAGCTGGAGGCAGATTTACCGGAAAACACCCCACAGAACCCACATCCATTGGTGTTTAAAACTAGAAACAATACCAGACATCCAGCGCTGCTGCATGCGATACCAATACATCTTCCAGTGGGACCAGTACCTGATTTTGATTCCTTTTTAGATTTTTCTAAGTATCAGCCGTCTGCATACAATGGCGATATTTTTCTTCAGGACGAGTTCCTACAGATAAAGGTTGACGTTCTAGGTGAACAAAAAATTACCAAGACTGGTCATTTTTGTGACCCTGATAGGCAAAACAGGTTATTGGTCACGACATTCACGCTACCAGGAAGAGGCAAAAGGCTCTATGTCATGGCAACCGATATTTCGAAGGAATTACAGTTTAGAGACTCGTATTTATTTCTACAAAAGAACAAAGCATTGATGAAATTCATAACTAATGACTCCGACAAGGCATTTTTAATCAAACATGGCATTTTGTTACCTGTTTTTAGATCTAGAACCATAGGTGTTGTGTCTTTAAGGTCCTTGTACTTGATTTACGGCGCCCGTTTGTTGAAGAATGGTGTTCGTTTGGTTGATGACTACTGGGAAGAGTACGGAAGAAACACAGGCAAATTTACAGAAGTAGATCCGGTTTTCAGCACCGAGTCTCACAATCACACCAATTCATCGGCATCTCATGGTTCCAATTTGCATAATAGTAGCAACAATAATAGCAGCAGCAATATTAGTATATCCAGCAATAATATGATAGGCAACACGAATGGTAACAGTAATGGCAATAACAATAGTTCTAATGCAGGATTATCACTGAATAGCATGCTTAATATTCTATTTGACGAGAATTTTGCAAGTGAATTATCAGATTTGACCCCAGACATTCCAATTCCGACATCAGTTGAAAACCATCCTTTTTACGAATTTAAAAAGAATTCTTTCAAGGTGAGCAAGGAGGTCAAGTACAGATTGAATTATCAGAATCAGAAAATTTTGAACACATTAGTATCGCCCGAACTCAGCAATGAATTGAAGCAAAATTATTTATTATCATCGGGGATAACGAATAGCCCAACTTTGAGTAAGCCTCAAATCAGCTTAGATTCTAACGGAAAGTTTTTAAAGAAAAATGTTACTGTAACTGTTCCTGGCGGTGGCTCTGTTCCAGGCTCTGTGGCAACTGCGCTTTTGAATAATGAACCATTGTTGACATCTGCTGGTGACCCAATTTTTTATGTGTCTTGCCTACCTGGCCAAAGTATTATGGGATCTATCAACTTGAATACAAACTTGTTAACGCCAACATATAAAGTTCACAACAAAGTTGCCAATTTCAAGTATCAAAAATCTGAGCAGGAAAAAATAGAGGAAGCAATTAAGAATTTACCTTCAGTTGAAAATGAGGATTCCCCAATCTTGGGTAAGAAATCAAATTCTGGTATACAGTTTCAAACCAAAGATGTAATCACGCAAAAATTACTTGAATTGCAAAACAACTCAAATGATTCAAATGAAGCTGAATCTGTTTCAAAGGACCCAATATCCGGTGAACTAATTTTCAAAGGTACGATTCCAGCAATGAAAAGAATTAGAAATTTAGAATATTTGCATAATGTTGTGTCGTTCAATCACCAAGTCACAAAATTTCGTAATCTCAGAGAAGCGCAGTTCAAATATTACTGGTTCCAAAAAGAAGGTGGTTTCAAACAAGTGAAGAAAACACTCAAGAGAAGCCTCAAAAATAATGAAGTGAATGACTCCGAAGTCCATGATGGAAAATATTTTAAATATGCTGTAACAGGTAGAGACAAAGGCGGCGAAGTTGCTGCTGATAAAGAAGAACAACGAAATACAGATTCGGTTGTCAACTTTGACTTACTGGTTGATAGTGACGAAGAGGTTATTAATGAAACAGTTAGTCCAATGTCGCTGAATTATCCTTTGACCGCTGTTCAGAAGGAAACATTGGCAAAGGAGAAACAAGAATTGCTTACACAATTCAAAAATGAGCATAGCAATTTAGGCGAAGCTGAGATTAACAGCTTGCAATTTCAAGAGTTGGTCAAAACCAAAACAGTGAGAAAGGATATTCCTAATAGAAATTGTATGTAAGATATATAGGTCTGTATTTTTGTATTTTCGAGATGTTACTAAACATAAAAAGCTTGTCAATGAATGCAACAGGTGAGCTGGATCGCCTGTAGCCAGAGGGTCTCATAGAATTTATGCAATCTTTTTTTATATCTTGTCCAGACTGCAAATGATCTGTCAATTTTACCAAAGAGAAATTAGACAAAAAAATTACCGCAACAATAAAGTAAATGCAGCTATTGCCTATAAATCAATAAGTAAAATAAATGTACTCACTACTTGAATAACAAAATATGTACTTGCAAGTCTCGAGATCTATTGTAAACACGAATATATTTCTGAGTTATTGTTTTACAACCAATAGGAACTTTTTTTTTTGATGTAGAATACAGAAACCAGCAATAAATTGTGTATAAGGTTTACGAATGTCAAAGTTGAGCAAGCTAGCATTGATGAATTTTCCAAAGAATTGTACCATGACTGTTTTCAGTAATATCAAAAGATTTTCCAGTTTCTAAAAATACCTTATTCTTAAGACAATTAAACGTCTATATGGATGAAACGCCGAAAGCCCCCAGCCAAAACCCTTGCTAAAACGCTAGCCAAAACCCAAGCGCCAGAAACCAAGCTGGTAAAAATTACCGCATTCAGTGTGCACATTCTTAATTTTGTAACTGAAACAACAACGTAGATGCAAGTGAAAAAAGTATCAGTGGAGACATAGCTTTACTTCAAGGGTTGTTTCTCATCGGAACTTTGGATTCACTGTATTGTTAGTTGCACAAAGTGAATAATAAAGGCTCCCGCGGAATGTGGATGTCACTTTGCTCCAGTTACAACAATCTACGTCATATTGGTTGTGTGATGTATTTTGATTGCTGGTGCATGTTGTCCGTTCGTCTGACGTCAAATTGTGAGTTTTTTTTGTGTGCGCGTGAATTACACGAAAACTTGCCTGTTAGATCACAAGTTGCTAAATGACCGAATCAAAGAGCTAAAGCGAGAATGACAGAACTAAAATGAAATGACGGAACTAAAGCGAGAATGACACAATAAAAAACTTAACAACATAAGTGATAGAAGGCAATGTTGCTTTCACGATGCCACTCGGCTAAAAACAGCTATTACAGAACAGCAAGGAAGTGTGTGGAACATTCAAAGTTGCTTGCTACTTGAAACGTGTTTTTTGCTTTTTCTTTTTTCTTGTTAGAAGAAGAATTTCTGTAATTGGAATTTTGAGCAAATTCCAAAGACACTCACTTACTATAAATAATTGGACAATTCCTCGAAAAAGTAATAACAACAACCTTCAACTTATTCTTTTCTTTTTTATAATAATCAATAATAACAACAACGTTTTTAATTATATCGCATCACAGCTTACATACTTAAAAACATTATTTTATTTTAATCAAACAACTTACTGCAAACACCCGCTTACTAAACACTCAAAATGTCCGACAACTTCAGAAAGAGCAATGCTAACAAGGTCTCCGAAGCTTTGACCCCAGAAGACAGCAAGGGATACACCCAAAAATTGTCTGAAAGTGTTTCCGACAATGTTGACAAGTTTGCCTCAAAGATTACCCCAGACAACAAAAAGTCTGCCAGCCAAAAGTTGACTGATGAATTCCAATCTGGTGCCGACGATGTTAACCAAAAGAGCTTTGGTGAAACTGCCGGTGAATACTTGGAAACCGCCAAGAGTAAAGTCAGCGACGCTTATGAAAACTTGACTGGCTCCCACTCCAACAAATAAGTTTGCGGTTTTTCTAACTGACTGACTGACTGTGCAAACCATGCTGCTTTGCTGGCTAGTACTTCAGAAGTACATGCATTGCTGCCAACATGTTCAAAACACATGCATTGCTGCTAGATTATTTAAAAATATATATATTTATTAAAAATAAACAATACAAATATTGTGGTTACAATATGTTTATTGAAGAATTCTGTGTAAGAAAAGTTTGAGACTGTTCTAAATGTTGTACTAGAAAACTGAAAACGGCAACTGTTTTCACATGTTGAAAATCACCTTGCAAATAACAAAAATAAGTTGTATACGGATTTTCATGAGAAGCCTGTTATTAGCTTTAGCGTATGTAAATAAATTTATAATTTTCTCATGCGTTATTACCCAGGAAGCTGCAGTAGTATGCACACCAATGCATGTATCATATGCCAATAGATTGCATTGTAATAATTCCTGATTTGGTTTATCGGTTACTGCGAAGATAAAATTTTTATTTATCTGCAGCCAATCAAACAACAGAATCCGTAATCCTGGCGCTATCTGGCGGACTCGCCCACATAAATTATGCTTTTTTTTGGTAAATAATAACATATATACATACAAAAGAAAAGAAAAAAAAAATTGATTAGTAAGAACCAACTGTCTCTGATTTCTTCAAAAGCATATAGGTACATGCAATCTTGTTAGCTGGAAAAATTCAGAAAATATTAAAAATAAAAAAAATAAAAAAAAAAGAGAAAAATAACCTAAAAAAGAAGAATGGTTTTAAACATAACTCATTAAACTTGAGCCGTTTATTTACTTTTTTTTTGTTTTTTTAATATTTTTCCGGTTTTCGTGTGATTAACATTTGTCTGTTTACAATCATATTTAAGTAATAATCTTCTGGAAAACCAGCTCAAGACGAAAGGTTCTAAAAATTACAGGAAAAAGTCTGGAAGCACAGCCAGAAGAATCCAAAAATAAGAGGCCTGTTGATAAAATATCATTGAGATCAGAAAAGTTTTGAAGATAGCAATAAAGAGAAGGAAGACAAATAGAAACTTCTGCGCTTCTTGTTGGTTGAATTGCAAACTTTCGCATCAAGCAGTTTTCAAAGAAACGACATCTGGCAGTTAAAAAGGCAAATAGAAGTAAGCCAATGAATGATCGGATACCCGATTTGATTTCAGCACAGCAAAAAACATCCATAAATTCCTCGACGAAAAGTATCGACGACGTTTTTCCTGTAAAATACACAGCAAAAGTCAAGCAGCAAAGCTTTACCAACAACCCTGGTAAGGAAAACATAAGCTACAAGAAGATCACCAACCTAGCAGAACCTATCTGGAAGTTTTACAAACTGGCACGATACCAGTTGCCTGATAAAGATCGAGTAGAAAATATTAGTTGGAGAATCATGTCCATGCAGTCTATGAATCTGCAAATACAAGATTCGATGAATCAGAACAAATCAGATAACTCAAATAGCTTTGCCAATTCTTTCATGGATATGCCCATGTCAGATTTGGAGATGATGGGTGACAACCCAGAAATGCATCACAATAACGCAATGATGAATAATCCTGCAAACAATAGTATATTTTCTTCCTCGCAAAATAGTCAGTTTAACAGCAACAATAATACTACTCATATGACAAACAATGAAGATAGTGTTATGCCTTCTGGAAGAAGCAATAGTAATAATTTGAATTCCAGCTTAAAAAATGATCCTTTATTTTCATCCTTTATAAAAACACCCATTTTGAACGGTTTAGATGTCGAAGGTTTATCGTTCTCACCATTTAAAAATGAGAACACACCTGGAAATTTGAAAAAGTTGATGAAAACCCCTGAATTATCTGGTATTGCTAACCCAAATATAAATAATCAGAAAAAGATAATTAACAATAATAGTGGTAACTTTAGTCTTGATAATAATAGCCTCAGTAATCATTTGTCGAATTTAAGATCTTTTAAAAAAAATGCTTATGATTTTAATTTTCAATATGACTTGGATTCTATGGGGTTTGAAAATCCTTCGGTAACTCACAGCAATACGAACCATTTTTTAGATTCATCTTCTTCGTTTCCAACCAGTAATAATGCTATAAATCGACAGTCCCAAGATGCAAGCTCATTTCCTAATTATGGTTCTGTTGTTGGCCCTTCAACAATGTTAGAAAATACAGGCTCTTTTGAGATAATAGGAGCCTCAGCTAACCATATGATTAGTCATAGTGACAAAACAGCAAATTTGGGGGTTCAAAATTCATATAATACAAATAATGTGAATCAACCTACAACAAATATTAACCCACATAATATGTTCAATGTTAACTATAACTCAAAATTTTCAGGCTCTTACAATAATAGTAGAAGCAACAGCAATAAACAACCAAGTTTTTCCAATGAACATATGGAGTTTGACACTCATATCGATAATAATGAGTTGAATAATATTAAGAAAATTTTTGAGTTTAACCCAATTTCATCATCTGCAAATCTGAGGGATAACTCTCATGAAGCCACATTATCACTATCTGCATCAAATGTTCTTGATCATAATATGCATGGATCTTCTGTTCGTCATTCGATGAGTGATATACTGGCCCTTTCTCAAAGCAGGCATAATCATTTCTCACAAGTAAATCTTGGAAGCAGCCATTCCAACAATAGCACATTGAGTGGTCCTATGTCTATTGCTACCTCGACTTCAAAATTTACTCCCGGAATATCTGGTCTGTTGCCTAACATGACTACCTTCAGTGCATCATCATCCTCTACATCACTTAGTAATGTTTCTAGCTCTAATAATTTTTTTGATACGAATCCATCAACAGTATCGAATTCATATCTTTCAGATATAGACTCAAATTCAACAAATTCTACCGTTTTAAACCTAGGTTCAACAACTAAACTGAGAAAAAAGGCTACATCTACTTCAACTGCAACTACCGCAAAATCTAAGAAACCTAAGAGAAATTCAATTTCTTCAAGTTCGAAACCTGGAATATCCAGTTCAAGCAATTCGCCTAAACCCTTAAACAACAATAGAAAGCCTGAATCGGAGCCAAGAAAAAAGAGGAATAGTTCCAGTTCAATGGCCAATCCGAATATTGAGTGTTCAAACTGTCATACAAAGACTACTCCTTTGTGGAGAAAAACCCCAACGGGGCTTCCATTGTGCAATGCTTGCGGCCTTTTTTTGAAGTTGCATGGTATTGTAAGACCTTTGTCTTTAAAGACTGATGTCATTAAGAAAAGACAACGTTTAGGTTCAAGTAAGAAATCTAACAACTCATCTACTTCGCCTGCCGCTAACGCAAGTAACTCTTCAAATTCTAACGCTCGTCTAAACACAAATTCAGCTTCTCAGAAAAACAATAGTGCAGGCTCAAATGATAAAAGGAAGACAACAGTATCTACAGACTCCAAGAAACTAGAGAAAAAAACAAAAGATTTGAAAAAGCTTAATAATACCATAGTTAATAATAATGATAATGAGAATAAAAAGATAATGGACTCCTCAATAAATATAAATACAGAAAAAAATACAAATAATTTAAAGCAAATGAATAGTATTGATTTACCAACTGACTTTATAACCAATTCATTTGAACTTTGTGGTAATGACAGTGATAATTTGGTGAATTCAATTAATGAAAATGCATTTGCCGATATGGAAAGTCTTTCAAATAATATTGTGCTATCAAGTAACAATAGTTCTATTGCAGATATCGGTAACTCAAATGTCAGTAATTATTTCAAAAATGACAATAATAAGAACAACAAGAATAATAATAATGTTATTAGTACTACAAATAATAATAGTAATAATGATAATTCACAAGAAACAAATAATAATAATCAAAACTGGGAATGGCTTTTGAAGTTTAGATAAATACATCAATCCTTTTTTATTTAATAAATATTCGTTTTATAGACTTTATTGGTATCATTCAAATAATAGAACATTTTTTTTATTCTTTCTATGATAATTTTTGCTGCTCCCAAAAAACAATTCCTCACCAGTTATTTTTTTATGTGTTGTTTAACATTGTTGTTTTTCACTTCTTATTTCGTTCTTCTAAAACGTTAGCAGTTGAATCTAATGCACCATATCTACTTTCAGCATCATGCGCGCTAGCCGATCGTAAAGTTTCTATAATCTTATTGTGATTTACAAATTGAGAATCTTTGTTTCTTGATTTTGGATTATTTTTTCTATATCCCCTTCTGCTGCTAGTACTACTATTTTCTAAAACCATGTTTTTTAATTTATGACCATGACCATGAGACTTTTTAGATCTAATAACCGAAAGGTCTATTTGTTCTTGATAGTAAGGACTATCTATGTAGTCTTCAATTTCATAGTCGCAGTCCCTACTTGATGACCTAATCATTACAGGCGGGCCTTCATTAAAATTAAAATACTCCAAATTCTTATAATCAAATGATGCCCGAGATTCTGGGGGAGTAGAGCTGTCGTTATTTGAGTCGGTGGGCTTGAAATTAGGTAAATCGTCATTGTATCCTATTTCCATACTTTTGCTGGATTCTGATACTTTGACTATTGGATCATCTGATTTTTTAATTTCTCGAAATTCAATCTTTGCCTGCTTTGCTGCCTTTTTATACGTTTCATTGGTGCGATTTGATGTAGCGGAGTTAAAATCAAGAAATACAAGTTGGTTCTGATATAAATTTTGTAATGTGGGATCTATACTGGAATTAGCAGATTCATATGTGTCGTTATCTTCATCTTCATCTTCATCTTCATCTTCATCTTCTCCGCTATTGTTTAAGGTTTTATGGATACTTTGGGATTTAGGTTTTGTATTTCTTCTTACTGGTTTCATTTCTTTATTTAAGGTTTGTTCATTTAAATATTCATTGTTTGTTGATTGCTGTGAAACATTTTTTTCAGTGTTTTTATCAATATTAATATTATTACTAAGCAACATTTGTTTTGGATAATGGTTTATCTTATAAGGTCGCTGCTTGACGGCAGTTGCACCTCTTAGTAAAATAGAGTTTAAAAATTCTAGAGTAGGAATATCAGCGTTAACTTCAGTCGCGATTAAAATTAGTTGAAAAATTAGCATTGATAGGTTAGTTTCGTAATTCATTATATTGTTGAAAAGACACTGAGGAAAATGTAATATAGATTTTGGGAACTGCTTCAACTCTTCCAAACTTAGTAATTCTGATATTTGAAGCAAGCTTTTCTTTTTTTTTTCATTTTGGAAAAACTGTATTAAGTCACTCATAAAATCCATTTTCTGTTTTTGTTTTATTAAAAAATCATGGTTTCCGCATAGTCTTGATAAAATTATTGTTTCTTCAAAAATATTACGAATTGGAGGAGCAAATATTTGATTATAAAATAAATCGTAAATATTTGATTCATTATAAATAATTGCAAAACAGTCGTAGATTAAAATTTTTATTATTCTTGACCAAATTTCATACCCAAGGGAATTCTTTTTCCCTGTAGGTGACAACCTATAGACCGAATGAATCTTTGAAAATCTTAAATAACGAATGAATTTATCAATTTGGGTATTTTTGTCTTGCGATTTTAACATTTCAAATGATTTTTTCGGCACTGAACTCATCAATCTCATAAGCTTTTTATCTGCATTAGAACAAGATAAGCCTATCAAAATTACCATGTATTCTGTATTTACAAAAAATTTGTTTCCAGCAAATCTTTTAATATCAAAGTTTCCAAATATTGAAAAAACTAATGCACCGGGCAAAATTTCGTTAACAAGCGGCTCTAGTAGCACACAAAAGGAAGAATTTATAAAAACAACAGTATTTTCGTGGATCAAGTTTATGATTGCTTTTGTTTTCTGTTTTAATTGATTTATGGAACTGGCATAGAGTAAAATAAAGTCAAATTTACATGATTCTCCTTCTTCTTTTGTTTGTTTATGACAAAGGTAATCCGCAGATTCAATACATTTCTTTGGAACATATGTCTGAATCTTAAATTTTTCTGAACTGTTGCTTCGTTAGTATATGATAGAAAAATTATCTTATCCTTTATTGTCTTCTTTTGTTTTTCTGGATGTATTTTCAGATCAATGCTGAACCATGAGACAGAAAAAAACTATACTTACTACCATGTGATGGGTGACGCAATATCAGCTACCAATGTCACATCGATGCCAATCTCTTGTAAGCGCCAGCCCACAAAGAGATTTAGAGAATAATCGTTGACTGTTGTGCACATGTTAGAAAATGTTTGTAATGTCTAAGGTTTTATAATTGGCAGATAGAGGTAATGACATCGATCAAGACTTTGAGTTTGTGATTTCTCAGGGTCTTAATTTCAAATCAAACCGCGAACTACTTTCAAAAATACATTAATGGATATTTCTTACATATCAATATTCTGGTATTGTTACTCTGCAGGCTATCACTGATGCCATTGTTTTCCATTTTGTTTGACTACTTTCTTGTTGCTGTTTTATTTTGTGTTTAGCTTTATTAGTCATGCAGATGATGGACAACGCTTTGTTAAATCCCAGGCCTGATCAATCAAATATGATTTCAACTGGCTTAATGAACAGCGATTTCAAAATAAAAAGGAAAGGAAACGAAAAAAAACCACTACAGCCTTACTCAAAACAATGCTAATATCCTTAAAAATTATAAAATTTGCAATCACAAAAAATTAACAAAGCATAAAGGAAAAAAAATTCTATGGGATATTGATTTGTATATAAATATTTATTAGACCTTCTAATTATTGTAATTTTATACTAATTTTCTAAAATGCCTATAGAATATAAAGTGATACAACAAATATTAATTTTATTATAGGTATTTTTTCTAAATTTTTTTCGCTTGTTTTATCATTTTTTTCGCTTGTTTTATCATTTTTAATATAATATATAAATAACCGCTGATTTTGCCACTTTTTCCATATTTACCAAAGAATTTGTCGTTTCCAAGGAAACGATTTTTGAGTAAATTGAAGGTTTGGCTCCTCTGGCAAATATTTAGAATTACTAGATTAGGATAAAACAAACGGCGACGCAGCGTTCAAAACCGTATTTTCTTGTTTTTTTTTGTGAAAAAGTTTTCCAGTGCATCTAACCGTAATATTTATGATTTTAGAAAGCTATAGCAGCAATAGACCAAACAACTAATGAAGAAAAGATATAAGAAGATATATATACTCAATAAAGAGTTGTTGAAGATAAGCTGACACTGCTTTCTTTTCTATTTTTTCTCGCAAATAATATGTTCATTGGTTTAAGGTATAGAATACCCGCAAGAGCGTTTCACCAATCGCTAGCTTTGAAAAATCTGCCAGTGGACGGCAGCAAATTAATGGCAAACCTAGACATGCTAGGATTGTCAAAACAGCCAGCTAATAATGTGGAGAGCGTGTTGTCCGATGGGATCAAATTATCTAATGGAATAGTTATAAGATCGCCTAATAAGCAAAATGAAATCACCGGAGCTGTACTTTTGGGAGGCGAAGCATTTGAGTTGAATCTAAGTAAGAAGATCGCGGACTGCTCTAGTGAGGCATCAACTGGAGTTGCTGAAGACAAGCCAATATACGATATAACAAATAATTTTTTGGTGAACTTTGATCACAATGCCTTGAAACTTTTCGAGATGGCATATCCTAAGCCGGAGTTAGTTATTGTTGGCTTGGGAAAGAAATCAAGAATATTGAATGATAAATCAAGAAAGTTTTTCATTGAACTAGGTATACAGCTTGAGGTCAGTGATACCAGAAATGCCTGCAAGAGTTTTGACTTACTAGCAACCGAAAGACCCGGTCAGATCGCTGCCTTATTACTACCTCCAAACTTGTAATATTATTTACCCTTTCCATTTTTAACTTTTTCGATTCTCCAAGGTTTTCTGTTGATGATTATCAAAGAAATTGAAATAGAGATGTCAATGCATTAGTATACTTTAGTGATATAACTCAGTATTTTCTACAGTTTATTTAATTTTCGATCAGGGTGGTCAGCTGCTTGTATATAAAATTACTTACAAAGATATTTTGATACTTAGTATAAATAGTAAAATATATTGTGTGGTAGATATAATAGACTTAGTAGATATAATAGACATAGTAGATATAATAAACACAAAGGTAAATGAGTAGTCAAGATGCAAGGGTAGATGACTCTTGAAAAAAAATATTGTATAGCATTGTTTCTGCTGCTTCTAGGATATTATAATACAATTTCTGAGGTCCCTAGTTTGGCAAGTAGATATGAAAAGACGAGATTGAGGAAAAAAAAAGTAATAGTACAAATTGTTGTGGTAGTTTTCTTGGTTCCTTGAAAAAATGCACTCCAGTGACCGTTTACACAACACCTCTGATAACATCACTACCAGAAACAACACGGTGAGATCTTCCGTCTTTATGATTCTTTATAGCAGAATATTCTGGCGAGTTGTATACATAATCATTTTTTAAGATTTTATGAGGTGAGCCACCGACCTTCTTTTCAACTAGCTTAGGACCAATAGTAGGAATGTTTTCATTCAATTTATTAGAGTATCTGGAAAGGGAGATCAAACCAGTATAAACTTGAGTAGGATCTTTCTTTTCAAACAAGTCGACAGTAGCAAAGATCTCATTTGGAGGAACACCAATAAGTTTTGCCTTTTCTAAGAACTTACCAATATTTTCCATCTGCATAAATGGCATTTTCGAATTCTTTTTGAAATTTATTGGCTTTTCAGGCATAATTCTGTTTACCAACTCACATAAAACTGAACCGTCTTTTAAAATAGTCAATAAGTCACCAGAAGGAGCTTCTTCACCAAGAACATGGTAAATCCAGGTTTTGATTTCATCGATTTGTTCGACATCATATTTGTTGGATCTTCTGAAGGACATTTGCAGCGAGTTGAATGTAATTTTTGTGTTGAGAAATATGATAAATACACTTAAATTGAAAATAAATGAAACAATTTAAAGAATACTGAAGGATTCACATAGAGGAAAGGAAAATGAAAAGTGAGAAACTACAATGATTTTAGCTGATATTTATAATATATTTCCTGCAAGAAAAATACACTGTGCTTATGCCAGAGTTTTTGAAAATGAATCATGCTACATAGACACACACATCAGGTTAGCCGAGCACGATTTAAGGTTTTTTTTTTTTTTTCTTTTGATTGAAATATTAACAATAGATTATAGTTATTGAAAATAGTCAGCTTAAAAATAGAAACTAGTTTGTGTATTTAGATAATTTATTTTAAAATTTGCAAAACCATCGACTATTAATGTTGAAAATCATGGTGTCCAGTTTTCAAACCTGCATAAAATCAGTGCGCATGCATGATATCCAGCACATAGGATTACACTTGAAGAATTCGTTTTCTTTAAATAGACGCCTATGATATGCCAACGATTTTTATTTATCATCGATTTGTGTTGTTGAAATACAATCTGTGAGATTAAAGCTAAGATTACTAGTAAAATGAACCAAAAACACCAAACATTAATATAATAGTGTAAAATTACAACAAATTAACGATCGGTTGTCAGATCAATACTCTCAACTTTGTTGAATTTTGCATCTTTGATTTATATGCTTTCAAGTCAACAAAAGTTCATTTATTTTTTGCGCTTATGAAAAATAAAGATTTATCCGGTCATAATAAAGTAATTACATCTGTAATTTCATGTTTTTCAGAATCTCAAGAATAGCGATGTGATGATAATGTGTTTTCTTTTAATCTTCTATTTTGAATTTGGCAGATTTCATTAAGAGGATTTAAACACTTTACATTAACTAACATGAAACCACATATAGCACATGATACAGACATGATTCATAACCATGCATAACCATGCATGTACCTGCAAGCATCACATGAAAAAAAGAATAAAAGGCTATCACATGATAGATGCAAAAAAATACATCAATATAACATATAAAAACATAATAATGCATACTAGTTTTCAAAAACGCAGCACTAAAAACCAATGATTGTGTGAGCTTTTTAGAATACGTTTTCACTGAGCCAGGAGTTAAAAATATACATTATACTTCAATAGATCAAGCAAGACAAAGGCTCTTTATTCATTAATAACTATTTTGTTTTGAGCAATTGCACAATATCATATCTACAATGTCAGGAAGTGATAACTTCCTGTACTTTTTTTCTTATGATTATATATGAGCTTTTAAGCTGCAGTGAGTATTTTTAGTGAAGACTATTTTTTTCCCTTCATAGGTACATTAAAAAAAATAAAAAAAAAAAAAAAGAAAAGAAAAGAAAGACACGATAAAATATAGAAAACACATCTAGCCCTTTTTCTCGATGTTTGTTGTCAATTAAAATAGATGATAACAGCAATTCTTCAAAATATTCTATGAATCTTACTACTTAACGATTCCAGAGTCTAGAAACAGACAGATACATTCATCTGATATTTTTGAGATCCCGATAATTGACTAAACATATCCACAAGATTACTGTTGTCCCAGGTTTTGAATTTGTTAATCACAGTTTAGCTTGCTTCACAAAGAGTCATTAATCTATACCACTTTTTAGTTCCCATTTTCAATTTTCATTTCTACTTTGATTTAAATCTGGGCTCAGATTAAATTTTTTCTATATTATTTTTTGCGAATCTAATTCTTTTATTTTCAATAACAATTGCCCCCGATGGCAGGAAACAAGTATATTTATCAAACTGGTTTGATGGAGATCAACAACCCATCGTATTCAAAGGTCTCGATGGAACTCAGAAAACAGTATCCAATTAACCATAGTGGCAGCCATACAGCAACTATCCAGCCAACGAAAAAAGGTGATAAAAAAAAAACCATAATTGCAAATAGATTGTTGATGATGGATGAGTCTTTTTTTCAAAATAAGGATGAGCACTATAAATCCAATTTAAATGAACTTCAGCAAGATTTGATCACCACTCACAACGAAACCAACGATGTTTTTTTGGAGAAAGTTCGTTTAAGCCAGGAAAGAAGAGATTACGAATTGAATAGATTAAGGTTATTCGAAACATACCAAATAACCAGAGTCGAACATGAATGCCAGGTAGAGGTTGATAAGTTGAACGAGGAATATGACAATTATGTCAAAATCATCAAAGATAGGCTATATGAGAAGTTAGTTAAGAAGATTAAGCTCTTGAAGGAAGATAAAGTGTTGAAAGACTTGGCTAATGTCAATAATTACAGTATAGACATGGATATCATCAATAGCAAGAAAGGAAATAACAGTATTGATAGAGCAGCCTCCAAAATCATGGATGATCGAACCGCGCTTACAAATAGTCCAAGAAAAAGACAGTTATTGATGAGTGACACAGGTTACACAAGCAACACATCGACAAACGCCAGCGTCAATAATAACAACAATAACAATAATAATACTAATAATAATTTCGAAGTATTTTCAGATACAAACAGAAGATCAGGACGTCGAACGAGAAATCCGATGGATTCATATTACAATACTGATTCTAATTTGTCAAGCAATGATACAGGCTATGCATCAGCTTCTACAAAGCGGAAAAGAATCCAAAGCGCCAGAGCTGCAGCAGCTTCACAGCAACAGCCTTCTACAAGAAATAACTATTCATCTTCGAATGACGATGCGAATTTTTTCAGCGATAACAATTCCTTGAGCGAGATATTGTTTGGTAAAAACTATCAGAATAATGCAAATGGTATTCAGAATGGGTCGCTACACACAAGAGCATCCGCAACAACTGCAGTTTCTTCCAGAACCAAGAATAGACATTTTTCAGGAGTTCCTGCACTACCCAATGAAGATATAAGTAGTGACCTTTCGGTTTTGGAAACCGCTTTGCTGAAGAAAAATGTTTCTCAAGAAATTATATTTAGTGCTGAGCCAGAAAAGAGCTCTTCAAGTCATAATAATCAATCCGGAAGTTCCTCAAAAAGAAGGTAGACGTTCCAACAAAAATAGATGAATAATTGGTATGACAATGTTGCACTGCTAATTGAAATTTTTTGATTTTTTTTTTTTTTTTCATTCAATCAACAAGCTTTTAGATAAGTTTATTTGATTCTACTTGGGTGGTTAAGGAGTTTGTTAGCTGAGAATATCCATGAATTTACATATTTTACTGCTAGTTTTAAAAAAACAGAAATGAATTACAATGTTGGAGATTTACATTTGTATGTAACATTTATTGAATAACTGAACTATTTGTATAATAATCCTTTCATTATTTGCAATGACTTATCTTCTAATTTTTTTAAAAATTTTTGCAACGTAGATTGATTTTCTATATCATTCAAGCTTGCACTATCTTCGTGTCTATATTTTTGAGATTTCATCAATTGTCGGGTAAACGAAAGTAATATCAAAGTGAAATAAATTCTTGAAACTATAACTAGAATACATGTCATTAAAGTCACAGTCATTTCGTAAGCCTTAGAAGCGGATTGTGTGCTAATATCAGCGCCTCTAATAACTAAATAATTTACCAATTGTTCTGCCCCTTTCTCTTGGAGATATCTCAACCATCTTTTATCTAATTGCTCGGCATCCGCTAGCTCTATTTTATGATGCGATCCGCTGTTTTTATTAGATTTGGAGAAACTTACTTTTGGAACTGAAGAATCTTTATGATCAGAATCCTTATGACCAGAAAGATCAGCGTTAGATTCAGCAGCGGCTTGTTCATCTACCGGGAGTTTTGGCATTGAAGGAGTATGTGGCTTGGTTTTCAAGTTTGATGCTACTTTAGATGGATCCTCTATATTATCCTCTGATATTTTCTCGCTGAAATCCGAGGAAGAACTCTTTGAGGAGGAGCTTCCTTTATTCAAATCTGCAACATCACTGCCGGAATTCTGGATTTTATCGCTCAATGCGTCACCTTTGCTAACAGCAGAGCCATCAGAATCTGCCAATTTATTAGCATTACTGCTACCCTGTTTATCGATTTTGGTTCCAGTGCTGGCTGAAGAGCCCTCTACCTTACCATTACCAATACTTGTATTGCTATTGTTAGCAGATTCAGCTGCTTCCTTGTCGGCGCTGCTGAACCACTCCAAAGAAAACATCAAGATGAACAAAATGGCACATATTGTGTCCACGCAATAAACTAAGGTGACCAAGGAAAACTTGCTGAGCTTAGGAGTGTTTATATTCCTTAGTCCGATAACGTAAAATGGAATCATGAGGATTGACGAGATGTAGAACAACCACTGGAGAACCTCCACCGGGTGGCCTGTAAAAAGCGACAAGATACCATAAAATCCTGAAATTTTATTCAAAACAGCTACCCCCAAGATAATCTCAACACCAATGTATAATGGCAACCCTAAAAATGACTAAAAAAAACAAATTGTTAGTATGAAAAAACAGAATCCAAAATGTCAGGTTCTAAAAAGACCAACAGAATAGCTGAAACACACAGCGACGATAGATGCATGCCAATTAATAAAATAAGAAATGATAAGAGATGAACTCAAAGATTAAAGTAGATAGATAAAATCGAAATCAGAAATTGGAGACCAAATGAAAACTTCAAAAATCAAACTCTCATTTGAAATCCGAGTAAACCAACTCAGAAATCATGGTATCAGATTATATGCAAAACCAAACGATAATCACTTACATTAGGTAATATAGAGCTTAGTACAAACGGCATTGCCAGTATAAGTAGGAAATAATCTTAATAAAGATAAACTGGAACACTCACTTGACTAAAATGCCATTAATTTGCTAATATTTACCGATACTGGCTCTAAGATCAATCTTGATATTTTAGTAGACCATAGAGATCTAAAGACAATAAAATTTTTTTTACATATATTTTAATACATTTTGATGTTTATCTAGTGCTTCAAAGAAAAAAAAAATCAATTCGTTTTTTTTTCATTGTGAAAAAAATATAGAAAAATAAAAAGTATCACGTGACTATCGCGTGATATAAAATTCATTTGAAAAAATATCACGTGACTATCAGCTGCTCGAAGTAAAATAATAATTACGTGGGTAGCACGTGACTATTCAAACAATTGTACCGCTGTTTCTTAAAACGGTAACTACATAAATGAGTCCAGTCAGATCAACTGAAATAAATATATTTAGCTAAAAATAAGCATTGAAGCATGCAAAACTTGGCACTTTCTCAATATTATAATGAGACAAGCATATCTGATTCTGTGACTAAAAAATCAAAAAACAGAACCACAAAACGCGCTAAGAAAAAGCAGCGTTGTTAAACAAAGTTGCACACGAAAGGAGCCAGGTAAATAGTCTGAACATTTTTGTATTGCTCTTTTTATTTTTTTATTTTTGATTTTTCCATCTCATAATATTGATTATTCTTGCCATTTTTGTTGCTTGGTAATCTTAATTCTCTATTTGCCGGCAACAAAACACTTGAATAACAGGTCCACAAAGATCACTCAATAAGCGCTGCAAAACAAGCACTAAGCAAACCTTTGGGCTCTTCCATAAATCTTCTCGCCAGCAAAACAAACTGTCGAATCTATTTGTACACCTTGTCAATTATAGGTCTATCTTTTGGTAAGGTGATGTAGCCGTTCTTTTCCTTCAATCTAAACTGGACGACCTTCAACAAGTTGTAGAGCATGGTCAATGTTGGGGTTTCCACTTTTAAGTCCGCAGCAACCTTCAATAGATTACCCAAGATAACTTCCAACTCGATAGGGTTCCCCTTGTGGACATCCACCAACATGGAGGGCTCGAACCAATCACCATCGTCACCGTGAAGCAACTCGTTGATTGACTCCTCTGGCAATTCAACGCCATCGGCCTTAGCAACCTTGATGACCTCTTTCATAGCAGGAACAATCACGGTTTCTACCGCCCCTGCCAATTCTATTCTTCCCACATCGGCCCCCGTGATAGCGGCAGTGGTGTTGATGGTTGCATTGTAGATCAACTTTCTGTATCTGTGCCACTTGGCATCTGGGTGGTAACTAGTCTGGTTTTTGTCGTTTGAATACAAGGAGATGAATTCTTTGGTTTTCTCCTCTTGCAATTGCTCCGAGAGGTTTTTGTTTTCAAAATAGCTGATGTAGGATAGATCCGACTGGGTCTGAGTGACCACGCCGTTATGGTTGTGCGAGCCAATGAGCGAAACGCCCGAGATTACAACATTTTTGGGATACTTGGTAAAAAAGGGTTTCGCCAAATCAAAACCGTTTTGGAATAACACAATAGTAGTCTTCTCAGGGGTGATCACCGCACTGGTGACTTCTTCAAGCTTGACAAAATCAGGCAAATTTTTGGTTGCAATGACCACAAAGTCGAAAACAGCGCCCGATTCAGCCGCATTCTCCACTGAGCTGTAGATATGGTCTGGTTTCCAGTTTCTGATCTCGCCATAGTCGAAAGAGTTGAGCTGGAACCCGTGCTTGCTCACTGTGTCATAGTCTCGTCTAACAACAACAGACAAGTCGGCTTTCCCCACATAGTGGATCCCGTAGGCCACAATTGTGCCCAAGCCTCCCATACCGACCATAAGAACCTTTTTAGGGGTTTCTGCAGCCTTGTTGGCTGTGTTGTCTGGCGTCTTGTTTGCTGTACTCTCTGTCATTTTGTTTGCTTGCTGTTTTTACTTAACACAATCTTGTTGTTATCTTCTGACTTTAACTAAAATCTGGCAGTTTTTTAAAATTTGGAAAAGTTATGCCCAAAAAAATGTTTTCTAAAGGCTGTTTTTTTTTCAAATACTTTTATGTATATTTATCTTATCTTCTGTTTGAAACGTCGTCAGTACGATAAGACCTATATTTCTCACCTGTTCAGCGAAATTTCACATCTGGCTTCTAATAGGATCTTGAACAAATTGAGTCATTATGCGCACCTAGAAAAGTAGAACTAAAAAAAAAGCAATTTTTGCAGATCGAAATTTTGAGTCATTTTTGTTTGAATTTTTTACCGTTTTTATATACATATATATATCTCGTTATAAGATCGCTTCGGGCAACAGAAGGCTTTTCATCACTGAATCCGAATCATTATTTCCATCTTCTGACCAATAACAGGCTGATTAACCCAAAAAATACTAGATTCTCCGAGGATTTTATCATTTGTTAGCCGTTTCAGTGTGCCAAACAAACAGTTATAGCAGTTAAGAAAAAAAACGAAAACGAGATGACCCTTGCAAGTTTAGACCATCTTGTGAACCCAAGGATCAAAAACGCAAGACCATCGAAGTTGAAGGGCCTTTTCAAGTACCGTACCCCCGATTCTGCCTATTTGGCGGGCGGATTGCCGCTCCCGGAATATTTTGCCTGGGAGTCCATCGGTGCTACTACGAGAAAGCCACCTTTTGAAGACGGGCTTTCAGGAGCCGCTACCAAAGAAACAGAGTTGTCTTTTCAGGTATCTCTCAATCCTTCCGAGGAAGACCCTCATGTTGACATTCCATTGAAGACTTCGTTGCAATACGGTGCCGGCAGAGGCCCTGCTCCGTTGGTCGAGTTTCTCACTGAACACACAGACATGATCCACAAGGTGCCTTACAAAGACTGGGGTTTGATCACCACCGTAGGCAGCACCCAGGGATGGGACGCCATATTGACGGTATTTACCCAACCAGATGATCTCATTTTGGTCGAAAGATATTGCTTCACCAGTGCTTTACAAACTGCTACCAATAAGGGTTGCATCCCTGTTCCTATCGATATGGATGCTCACGGTATAATTCCAGAGAAATTAGAAGCAAAATTGAAGACTTTGTCTAAGATTCCGAAATTGCTCTACACTGTTCCAACTGGTCAGAACCCTACTGGTAGTTCGTTGTCTCTCGAAAGACGTAAAGCTATCTACGACATTGCCAGCAGATACAACTTTATTATCGTCGAAGATGAGCCTTATTATTTCCTCCAATCCGGTGCATACATAAGACCAGAAGAAAGACAAGATGCAACTAAGAAGCCTACTAACGAAGAATTTTTGAATTCTTTGGTTCCTTCTTTCTTATCTCTTGACGTCGAAGGTAGAGTTATCAGATTAGATTCTTTCTCGAAAATTGTCGCACCAGGTTCTCGTATCGGATGGATTGTCGCTCAGGACAACTTGATTCAATATTTCCAAAGAGTCAATGATACATCTGTTCAACAACCTTCTGGTTTTGCCTCTTCTTTAGTTTATGGTACACTAGCCAGATGGGGTCAAGATGGCTACATTGATTGGTTGAAAGTATTGGGTGAAGAATACACTTTTAAGAGAAATGTTGCTATTGACTGTGCTTTGAAATACTTGCCTAAAGAATATGTCACTGTCAACCCACCTGTTGCCGGTATGTTTTTTACGATGAGTTTTGATGCAACAAAACATCCTCAATTTGAGTCCGAATACAAAAGTGATCCTATTGCTCTTGAAACAGCTATTTTTGAAAAATCGGCTGAAAAGAAAGCTATTTTGGTTCCTGGATCCTGGTTCAGCGTCTTAGAAGAAGGCGAAACTCCAAGCAAAGAGTTCTTTTTTAGAGGAACCTACGCTGCTACTGACGCGGCTACCTTAGAAACTGGTATTAAAAGATTTAGCGAAGCCATAAGAGAAATTTACCATATGTAAACTGCCTCATTTATTGAAATTTGGTTGGGCATTTCTAATCAGTATATAAAAAATTATTCATCAAATTGCTTTCTGCAAGTTATGTTTGAGGAAGTGTATTTTATTTCCTCTTTATCACCTGCATATGCAGACAAACCTGTTAGTGAGTAACAACTAATTTTAGAGTAGCATTCTTTGATATAATAACAAAAGATAAAATATATATTCACGGAGTAAAACTAAAAAGAAGTATATTATCATTCAACAAGTTTGTAGAAAACAGTATGTAGCATTAGATACATTCTACTGATATTCAAATCTTATCATTCAAAGACTTTATCATGAATAGGTCTTTCTTTTGGCAAAGTGATGTAACCATTTGCTTCTTTCAATTTGAACTGAACTACCTTTAATAAGTCATAAAGCAAAGTCAATATCGGAATCTCAACATTTAACTCATGTGCCCTAGTAACTAAATTACCTAAAATAATTTCCAACTCTATGGGATTATTATGCTTATGATCCAATAACATAGAAGGAGAATACCAACTGGTTTGATCCTTACGGACCATTTGATCAATGATATTATCGGGAAAGGTGACACCATCTGCAGCTGCAATTTTTACTACCTCTCTCATTGCTGGAACAACTACACTTTCTGTGGCACCAGCCATATATAATCTTCCTGTATCAACACCTGTTAAACATGCAGTGGTGTTGAGAGCAGCATTGTAGATTATCTTCTGGTATCTGCAATATTTAGTGTTTGCATGATAAGTAATATCAATTTTTTCATTGTCATAGATCTCAATAAATTCCTTGGTTTTCTTTTCTTGTATTTCATCAGGTAAATCTGGGTTTCTGAAATAGCTAACCAATGCGTAATCATGCAAATGCTGCGAAACTTTTCCATGCTTATTGTCAGACCCAATAAAGGTGACTCCCGAAATCACTACATTGTTAGGATACTTTTTAAAAAAAGGGCGCTCGATTTCAATACCATTTTGAAAAAGGACAATGCTTGTCTTCCCATCCACTACTATAGGCTCAATAATGTCCTCAAGCTTGGTAATATCTGGGCAATTTTTGGTACTAATTACAATATAGTCAAATGTTGAACCTGATTTTGCAGCTTCGTCTATGGAAGAGTAAACTGTTTCAGGAATCCAATGATCTACTGTTCCATAGTCCACAGAATTTATGTGGAACCCTTCACGTTTAACCTTTTCATAGGAACTGCGCACAATTATAGATAAATGTGATTTATTGGTATATGAAATACCATATGCAACCATAGCTCCAACACCACCAGTGCCAAGAACTAGAACGTTCAACATTTCCAGATGATATAATTTTAAAGTTTGATGTTAAAAATCTTTGATTTAATGATCTTACAAAGAACTTAGCTCGAAGAAATCAAACTCATATCTTGAATGAAGATCTATGAAAAATCAATTTATTGAGTCTGAAGGATTAATGAACTCTTTCTTTTTTTTTTTTTTTTCTTTATTGAAAATGAATCATCAGTATTAATATTTTTTTCTTCATGCAATATTTGCAACATGTAAAGCTAAAAAAGGAAAAAAAAAAGTCTCTGGAAAAACAAATAAAATATTGAAAGAAAACATAGTAGAACAGTCGTATAAAGATGAAAAGATTTCTTTCTGTTGCATAATAGAAGATAACAAAAGTGTTAATACAAGTGAAAAAAATAATCAAATAAGCGAAAAAGGAAATAGGTATAAAATAAAGTATGCTTGTGGACAAACAATAACGTTAAGTTTTACTGTTGAACACAAAGTCTAAATAGAATGAATTTCACGGCAAAATGATGAAACTTTACTAAAAAATAAATGATCTTACTTTAAAAGCCAAAAATGAATTTATTATTAAGAAATATGGCTCTCAACAGATTTTTCCGATTTTAAATACCTTTGTATGGATACTTTTCTCTAATTAATTTACCGTAGGTGAAAAATACAAAAGGAATAGGAATCATTCCCAATGCAATAAACCCAATCACCAGGCCACCCCAATTGACTCCCAAGTTTTCAAATAATTGCCTCAGAAACAAGGGAAAACATGCTGCAAAAACTGATCTAACAAAAGTGTTAGCAGCAATAGCTGACGCTGCATATTTTGAAAACGTATCCACCAAATAGTTCAAACAACCTTGGAAAATCGTAATGAAACCGACGCCCGTTAACAGAATTCCAATCATTGGGACTATCCAGTGAATGTCCGGCCTCGATGTCCAAGCAAAAATGAATATCCCGATAGGCATCAAGGGTCCTGTTACCATCATTATTGGAAATCGGAACTCTGGTAATGCTATCCCATTATTTTTCTTCACTAAATTTCCATAGACTCGGGCCCATATAACGTTACAGCAACATCCTATAAAGATACCTAAAAGCAATGCAAAATTAGGCAATGTTGCAATCGTGTTTTGCCAGTTTCTTGTCATGTTAAAGGCCACACCAAGAGTTGTGACGTATAAGAATAAAATTCCATACACGTAACTTGCAAACAACACAATGATAAAGCAAATAGGGGTGAATAGCATGGCAAAGGGTCTAATTAAGTGTTTTCTAATAACATCTGTGAATTCGAGCTGCCATGAGTCTCTATGACAATGTATGGACCAATGCTTTGTCTTCATTCTTAGCTGTTTTGCTTTTCTAGCCAACAAAACAGGCGTAAAAGTTTCCTCTACAAAAATCTCCCCAATGAAAAACAAAGTCAAGTTGAACAAGCCGATAAAATACTGGGGAATTCTCCACGAAGCAACCTTTGACTCCGAATTCATTAAAAGGGAAGATATTGTAGGACCCGTGGATGGTCCCATAGAGACGAACACAGCATAAAAGGCCAAGTACATACCTCTTTCTTTAGGCATTCCCTCAAACATATCTGCTAAAACACCACCAGAGGATACAATTGGTGCCCCAGCAAAAAAACCGCATAGAAATCGGTATATCATCAAGCTTGGAACATTGTAGCAAGTAGCAACACTAAATGTAAAAACGGTAGACAATAAGAATGGAATGAAAACACCTATTTTTCTTCCATATATCTCTGACAATGGAGCAAACGTCATTGGTCCCAAAGCCAACCCTAGAATGTATAAAGTGATAGTTAGCATCGTTACTTCTCTTCCAAGTCCAAATTCGATTCTGGCTAGGTCAGTAAATAAAGGAGGTGACATGGACGTTGAGTTCAATTGGGCAGCAAATGTGACAAGCCCGTAGATCATTGTGTGCAAAAGTTTTTTTTTGGTTGTCCAGTTTCTAGGCTTCAACGGTGAATCTTTAAGGAAAACGAGAAACCCAGTTTTTTCATTAATCTCAAAGTTATCTTCGTTTAAGCTATCCTCTTTGAAGGTTGCTATTCGTGAGATATGAGACAATGTTTTCACAATCTTGTTTGCTGTGGGATGTTCTGAGGCATTCATATTGACAACTTCGTCTTCAAAAGGCTCGTCTTCATCTAAGCTGTCTGAAGATAACTCGTCTGATGACTCATAGTTTCTGCTCCGGGGCTTTTCCAATCTGGTAGATGTTGCAACCTCAGCTGTATTGCTGTTATTATCGCTGCTCATCCCTAGCGTTTACCCAGCTTCTATAAATTTAAAACAAATGATCTGAAAACAGAAATTTTCAATGACAAACAGCAATGCAATAGCTTCGAAATCAAAAAAGATTCATAGCTCTTTACCAGTAATTGAATATGAAAATTAAAGTTTGCGTTATTAATAATTCGATTTTTTTTTTTTTATCTTGAAGTATCTTGTGATATAATACTACTAACTGATAAGCATATTTTTCTTCTTTGTACATACATCGGATCAGCCTAATTCACCTTCATGTTTAAGTAATGATAAAAATGAATAGTGTTGCAATCTAAGCTCAGTTAGTAAGTATTATAGTTTAAAAGATGAAAGGGTATAATTTATTCAAATTAATGGATTAAGCGATTCGAAAATCGTGCTTCTAAAAGGTTTGGAATTTTCTGCAAATATCAAGACTAGCAGATACGTTTTTTCGCTAAGAGATTTTCCGACAGATTTTGCTTGAAAAAAATCTAGAAGAACTAAATGCCAAGATAACAACAATAAAATAATCTACCAAGTTAAAGTGTACCTGAAAAATTTGTATATTTGCTTTTTTATTTGAAAAAAAAGATTACTTCAACTGACAACAGAGTTACAT
The DNA here is from genome assembly GCA_031125705.1 of Saccharomycopsis babjevae. Lineage (NCBI taxonomy): Eukaryota > Fungi > Ascomycota > Saccharomycetes > Ascoideales > Saccharomycopsidaceae > Saccharomycopsis > Saccharomycopsis babjevae. The sequence continues at coordinate 157,099 of JASTVB010000023.1, read as the reverse complement.
ACAAGGTATTGAAGATCATTACAAGTAAAGCTAGTTACAATTTATCGACTGTACGGAACTATTCAGTCTCATGACAAACACCGGCCGGATATAGGGTTCATTCATCGGATAATTTGACAATTTCTCTAAATAAATCGCCACAAGGCACTTGAGCTTTCAATCTTGCACAAAGCAAAAATACACCGCTGAATTTACGATGCAAACTGTAAGTCTCCTCAGGTGGCGGAGCTAATCTTTCGTTCAACATAAGTCCGATTTTTCCCCTTACTCTATCAGTAACGGTCTGCTTAGAGAAATCATATGTACCCTCTGAATTAAAAGGCTCGCTCAATGCCATGATCGACTCAACATGTGCGTTAACCATAGGTTGTGATTCCATTCCAGTTAGATAGCCCAATTTCTTACTATATTTCTCAACGCCTTTGACGTCACGCTTGACACCAGATCTTAACAAGTTAGCGTAATCGCTAATGAATTTTTTAGAGTATTCGATAGAGGCACCAAAGTCTAACAACTCTATCTTCTTGGTAGACTCATTGTACAAGAAGTTGGCCCAATTTGGATCAGTCTGCATGAATCTGAATTTCACAATTTCCGTAAGGCAGAGTCTCATGATGTTTGTGGCTAACCAATTCTTTGTTTCTTGATCCCAATCACCTTTCACAATTTCCACACCCTTCATTCTTTCCATTGTCAACACATCTTTTCCACTTAAGTTATGAAAAACCTTTGGCACCAGGAAAACAGGGTCATCTTTGAGCAATTCGTTGAATCTCACCAAATTCTGGGCCTCTCTTAAATAGTCACACTCCCATTTTAACTCAGTTCTAGCATTGTTTATAGAATTTTCCAAAAACATACCCTTTGGTAACAACCCCGAAGCATTCAATAACAATCCAATGTTATTTAAATCAGAATCAATAGAGTCAACAACTCCAGGATATTGGACTTTAACAACTACTTGGCAATGCTTTTCTTTAGTAACAGCTTCATGAACTTGGCCAATGGATGCTGCCGCAATAGGAATATCATCAAATGACACAAAATATTTACTTCTCCAATTGTCACCCAAGTCCTTGCGCATCACTTTTTCTAGTTGACCTGGCGGCATATAGTTAGCGCTGTTTTGCACTCTTAAAAGGATTTGCTGGAATTCTTTTGGAAGAAATGAAGCATCCTGAAAAGACAACATTTGACCAATTTTCAAAGCAGCACCTCTCATTTTTGATAGTTTTTTAGCCATTCTTTCCACATTTTTTGGAGTGAGAAGCAAGGATGATGTATTTGCAGCGTCGTTTGTCACAATTCTCTTAATACGCTCGGTTGCGGCTCCCATGGTCACACTAGCTGCAAGAGATCCATAATGAAAAATTCTAGACAATCTTGAGCTTGGAACCGATGAAAATTCCATTTCAAATTGTCGTTTCGATTTTTCTCCAATTACAGCATCTTTCAGGGACTTTTTATTAGCTTTTTTAGCAGTTTGACCGCTAGCACTAGCTCTTGTACTGTATGATCTGATAATAGGTCTACTTCTTACATATGTGGAAAACTCTCTTTTGCTGGTATGGCTGGTTCTTTGATGATGTTTAGTGGAGTTGGAATTCTCGGCCCTGTATTTCTCTTGAATAGATTTTGCAATTGAAAAAATATCTGCGTTTTTGTTATTTTCTAATAAAAAGTTGGAATTGTCAATTCCTTTAACTTCGTTAGACTTTAGTTTCATTAACAAATAAATTGGCGAATTGTTCATTTTGCTCAATTCCTTTTTAATAGATTCCAAATACATTGGGTTATATTTTTCAAGGTTGGTTATGTTTTTCAAAGTTTGGGCAGACACGCTATTGAATAAATTGTCTGCCCCTTTTATGACATGGTATTTCATATCAAAGATAAATTTCAGAATTGTCATTTTCTTTAGTATCGGATATATTTTAAAACGTATATGTACTTATTCCAAAAAATTTGTTCAAAATTCCTTCTACTTATACAAATTTAGTCTCGACTATACCAATTAATTAAGAAATCAACTGTTTAACTATGATTGAGTATTAGGAATATAGAATTGTGTAGCACTGCAACTTCACCCTTAGAGTTGTTGATTTTCTATATGTAGAGAGTTTAAGTAGTATAGTATAAAAAATTTTTTTTTTTCTTATTTTGTAAGTGGTTGAAATTTACTTAGCGCACAAGCTATCAAATACAATATTTTAACATAGTTGGCCTAAAAGGGAAATAATTGATCAGCATGAACTTCAAATAATCAAAGCAAAAAAAACAATAAACATAAATGATGAGTAGATAATTACAAAATTTATGCTACTGATTTAAATATATCTTTACTGTTTCTTAAATCAAGCGAAGTGACTGAGATTGAACTGATAATTCCGATATGGATTAGTAGCAATATAATTAAAAAAGTGAAACCGTTGTTTCTTGGCTCATTCAAAAATTTGGAAGAATGCAATAAATAATCAATTATAGCATTTATAGTCCACATAATTAGTTAACTTCATTAATTCATTAAGCAATTTAAATAGTAAAAATAATATATATAGGGATTTTGAGAAGAATGGAAAACAAAATAACAAAATAACAAAAACAAATAAAACATGCCAAAATTTTTTTGGAGAAAATAAAACACAAATAAATATCATATTTGTAAACACTAAAAGTTGTTAAAAACAAAAAAAAAGGAGAAAAAAAAAGAAGCAAAGATTAATAAAGGGATAAATAATGCTTTGAAAGCAGTGGCGGACCGAATGACTATAACATAGAATTAACTTTTAAAAAGACTCTGCCCTCTTAAATAGTTGCTTCACCCAACTTGCGTTTTTTCTTTTCCTTTTGCTCGAAGTCCTGTTTAACAAGATACCAAAACTTCAAATTGTACATTAATATAATGTATAAAAACTTTAATCCACCTTTATTTTTGGAGCATTGTGCTGCATTTTCTCTGTTATTTAACGAGTTACAATTTTCACAATAGCAGTCCTTGATAACCTGCTTTCTTTTCCCTATTTGAGGTAAACTGGTGTCCCGATCATCTATGAAACTAGAGATAATTTTAAAAAATTTTGAACTTATTTTTTCCATAAAAAAAATTTGGTTATTTGAAAGCTTTCCACCATTAATTTTATATATCAATTCTTCAAGTGTTGACTCAGTCAAATTTCTCAATTCCTCGTTGTCATTCGTGTCGTTGAAATTACCATACACATCAAAAGTCTCATCATGAATATTCTCATTTTTATATGTAGCACGATTAACATTTTTACTTTGATCAGTGTAGTTATCATTATCACTCTTTTCCTTTCTTGAAAGCCTCTTGATATGTTTGTCATTACTCTCATTCTGGAAGAGTTGTTTAGGAACTCCTTGATCTAATAAAGATGCCCATTGCTTGAAATATGTGAGAATACTGTCGAGGCTGGAAGCTTCAAATTCATTATTTGTTTCTTTTTCTTCACCAAGATTATTCTCCAAACAGGAAATTTCCTGCATTTCTTTATTTAATACTGTTCCCCAAATAACAGATAGCTTTAACGGACGAGTGATATTAGAGATATCTGCACATTTCAATAGTAACTCAGGAAGAAACAACTCTGAAGAATCATCATGATCTTCAACGTATTCATATAAGGACTCAGTGATTTGACTGTGCTTTTCCATATCTGTTGCAAGAATGTTTCTTCTGATTATTGAAAAATTACTTGAGTCATCACCAGTTGAGGTACCTGGAAAGCAACTATCCAGTAGCTCAGGATAATACAAAGACAAAGTACCTTCAAATAAATGATAATGATAATTCTCAAGGACAGACTTCTTCTCAAAAATGTGAGATAAAGGAGACTCATGTTTAATCAAGAAATTATTGGTAACTCCAGGGTGACCACTATCATGTCCAAGAGCTGAAATGAAAAGAAGTAAAATCATTTTAGAGGAAATAATTTTATCATCATTAATCGAATTATCCGGACTTTTCTTTTCATCAGACGTCTTGTTGTCTTGATTTATAATATTTTTCTTATATTCTTCGTCATGGTCATTTTGAGTTTTTTCATTGAATTTTGCATCACCATCAGTGCTTATGTAATGTTCTGGATCTTGGCAATAAACTTGATACTCAATAATTGGGTCCAATTGGTCAATGAGCCTATCAACTAAAGGAATGATGTTTTTGTTGTTCTCAACTGAGTGTTCATTTATCAGAATTAGTTCATGCAAACTTATGTCTTTATACATATCAAGAATATTATCAAGTACTTGGGCAGGACTATAAGAAGTTTGGGTGTTTTCCAGTGACATTAGCTGCTGATATTTCTCTGATATGAGTGATTGACGTTGTAATAAATTCAACTTAGTACAGTAATAAAAAACAGCCTGGAGAACATCTACCGCATGCCTGAAATTATGGAAATTATTGCCAGGATGATATAGTTCCCGGACCTTAAAAAGAAAAATCCATAGTCTATCATCAGGGATTATAAGTGAGATATCGTTATTATTTTCCAATTGAAGTTTAACAAATATTCTTTTGAAAATAGCAAAGCACAGGTATAACAATTCATCATAGGAAAGAGTGTGTGACGGAAAATACCAGCTTTCAATAAGGAACTCATCGATGTAAAACTTTCTGATCGATGGATTTAGTAAAGAGGAATGATCAATCTCGTGAAGAGCATTACGGGTCAATGACTTCGCATGATTGGACACAAAAGAAGAGGGATGTAGAAGTGGAGCTGAATTTATGAGGGCCGAGTGTTTGACCAATGCAAGAGGCCACATTTGAAAGCAACCTGGTGGAAAATAGTAGCAATCCTTGGATTTCTTGCGTGCTTGTTCACTTTGAAATATAGACAGACTTGAGTTTAAGCCCACCCAAGTCTTCATTCTTTTGTGTCTAGTCTGGAGGAAACGAATTTGAGCTGTGTTGAAAACCAAAGGGAGCTGCAGAAAGGGACATGCAAAAAGGAGGTTCTCCGCACAGAACGATATGTATGTGGGATACGCGTTATCAGGAAACACAAACAAAAGGTTAAGAGATGGAAATCCAAGGGACAAAAGAAGAAGATGTTCTTTGTTGGTACAGTACACGGGAATGGGATAGGTGAGGTCCGCCTCTAGATGAGACAAGTTGGAGAGACAGGACACAAGTTGGGACAAGGACGCAAAGGCGACGACACTGGTAACAGGGTCGTCCGGAAGAACTGCCGATGTGTAGTGTAGAAGAAAGGGATGTATATTGCTGTCCATGTTGAGAAGAAGATTGGAAGAATGTTTGTCACGGGAAGAATAGAGGTTTATGTGGTTGGAAACAGACGATGAGCAGCTGGCGCTGTTGCTCTGGCTCACGCGCTAGAATGTCAGGAGCACAACAAACAATATAAAAAACTACTTACTGGGATGCAGGATTCTTATGGCAAAAACCTGATAAGTCCTGGATGATAGCACTTGAGCAAACAAGTATTTCTAGATTTGTGGTGCAGCAAAAGCTCCAGTTTTGAGTCGAAACGCAATATAAACGCAGATTCCAATTAGTGATGCAGGGCAGACTTGAATTCTATTCAGTAGCGCAACACAAACCCGAATTTCAAACAAAACAGGAAAGACGGACCAAAAGTCGATTTAAACGCTATCTTGATCAATAGCTTCGTGGCGCTATAGTATTCAAGGCCAAAGCAAGTTTTAGGATAAATGCAAAAACAGCTCAAATACCAGAATAAATGCAAAAACAGCTCAAATTCCGTTGTAAGAACTATGTGGGGCTGCAAGTCTCTGATATTCCAAACAAATTATCGCTGATATGGAGTCTGGTGATCAAGTGCAATCAGGCGTGGTGTGATAACGAAGTATGTGATGATCTATCAGTTAAGACCATTAGTCCTTCATATATCTTCTGAAGCTTTCTGTCTGCTATTCAAAATATTCTTAGGTTTTGAGCTCTGTTTAAATTTCTTTTTTTTTGTTTCTTTTTTTTTTTTTTGAAAAAAAAATTTTTTTGAAAAAAAAATAAAAAAAATAAAAAACCAAAAAATTAAAAAATAAAAAAAAATAATAAAAAAATTTTCTGGTTACAAAGCCCCGAATTTCGTCGAGAAATTATAAGCGCTCAAGAACAACACTACAGCATTACATTATAGTATATGATATTTTATTTTTATATTTTTTAATATATTATTATATATTTTATTATAATAATTTAGTATTTTACGTTACTGAATTCAAATTCATTTATTTTATTATATTATTATATTATTTCTTTCTGCTATCATCTTACTGTATTATATCATCATTTGCTTTTTAATAGTAAATACTTTTGGTTATTGCTAAATATTTCTTGCTTCATTTGTCTGTTTTCGTTTTGTTTTCGTTGGTAATCTCTGATTGTTTTTGAGATACCGTTTGTCACCAGGCTCCTTGTATATCATTTAGGTATCATCGTTATTGTTGCCCCTGCATTTGTTACCTTCATCCAATTAACTTCCTTGTGGATTTGTTTTACTTGATTTTTGCAGTGGTTTTCACATTCAATCGCCTTTTCCAGTGATTACTTTGACTAATTTTCTCCTTTTTTGTGATATAAGTGGTTTTTGCTGTTCTATTTGGCGTTTAGAGTCTTTGAAATATCTGTGATTTGGTTTGGAAGTCCATAATTGCCCTAAAGCCTCTAACTTTTGAATCACCGTTGTTGAGTCAGCATCTTTGATCCAGCAACCTTGCACAAACCCCTTTGGATCACCAGTATTGAGTCAGCTTCGTTGTTCATCATTGCATTAGCTTTTTTGAATCACTATTGAATTAGCCCCTTTGGCTCTTCATTGAATTAGCTTCTCGAACCATCCACTTTTGCAGAAATTCCTTCATCTGATTTTTCTGCGTTTCCTATAACCGTGTACCACTCTTCCGTGCAAACACTTTTATATTTATATATATGACTGACTAGCCATAATGATGCCCCATAGCTCTTTTATTGAATCCTCTAAGAACACTTCTCACGATGTTAACAATAGCAACGCGTCTTTTCTTCTCCCTGACGACCATGACATCTCCTCCTCCTCCGTAATTATGTCCCCCGTCTCATCTCGTTACACCTTTGGCCAGCAGCAGCACAGCGACAGCACCTCCTCCTTTTTTCAAAACGATTGGGCCTCCCCAATAAACTTTTCCGTTGGCAACGGCTCCACTAACACAGTCTTGGACAACTCATTGTTGTCTGGTGCTACCAGCGTGGCAACCACTGCGAACCCAGGCCACACATCCACGAACAGCAACACAAGCACAGCTCCTACTTCTTCTGTTGTTCCATCTCAAAACGGTGCCGCGACCTCTGCTTTCTCTCACTCAGCAATCCCAATATCTTCAAAAGTCTCTACCCTCAAACATTATCTTTCACAGTCCTCGCTCGATGAAAAGAAAATTCTTATCGACGAGTTCATCGACTTCTTTCTTTTTGACGACCAGCATCATTCTTCTGATCTTTTTGCCTACTTAAAACTCAAGATTGATAGATTCAGCTTTAATGACGACTTGGACTCCCCAAACAACATTAATGCCCCATCCAATATCAATACTAGTGGCTTCCAGAATACAGCCGCTGCTGTTAACAACAAGAAAATGTTCATTCATAACAAGGCAAACTCAATTCACTCGATGTCCTCATCCTCTAACGAAAACAACATTAATACATCCATTATTAATGCTCCTCCAACGAACAATAATAAAGATCAAGTCTTTTCTCCATTGCTTGCAGAATCTGGATTCTTGCAAAACCAAGCGTTGCGTTATCAGAAGAACTACAATGGCTCAGGTTACCCCAACAACAACTATGGTAACTTCCATCACAATAAGTCTGCTTCTTTATCTATAAATACTAATATAGCCTCGTCTCATAACACTTCCAATGCGCCACTCACCTCTGGCGCAATTTCCTCAGCATCAACCATCACTGGCAGTATTCCTTCAACTATGACTATAACTCAAACGAACTCTAATAACGGTGTTGCTGTTCTGTCCAATAATGCAAATGTGAAAGGATCCTCAAGTTCAACCACTGGTGCTTCGAACAATCAAGATCTTTTAAGTAATAGGTTGGTGTCCACTCCTACAAGAACATCGTTTGCTAATAAAAGAGCAGGAAGCTTATCGCTTTCAATAAATACTTCTTCCGCCGCTAATAATAATATTTCATCTAATATGAATTCCCCAATTATCCAAACTCATGCTTCTAATATCGGAAATAACAATGCTCATAATACATCCAATTTGAATTCTCCTTCTTCCCCTGGTGGTCCAAATGCTAATAACAGCAACAATAACTTTAATTTGGATCCTTCTACCAGATTAAAGTTGCAAGCATTAAGCACGATCAACTCACGCTCTAAGTTAGATGCATTGAAAAAAGTACCATATTCTCCAACTACGACAATGTCGTCTTCTAGTGAATTGAATGGCAATAATATCAATGGTGGAATTTCAAATAATAATAATAACAACGGTAGTAATATTGGTAACAATAGCAACATGCCAAACACCCCAATTTCTTCATCAAATACTGCTAAGTCATACAATAACAACAAGTCAAGCAATCCTACAACGCCTATACGTACTACGAGCATAGAGAACCAGCAAGCATTTAATAAAGACGATTTGGCCCTGAAGAGTTTGAAACTTGCTCAAGCTTTGAAAAGCTTACAACTCAACGATATTAAAAATAATCATTCAAACGGTTCCCCATCTGGCAATTCTTCTAATGGTCGTTCCTTGCTTACCCCAATAAACACTTCGGCTGCAATTCTTGGGTCTCTCAATGCAAACGGTGGCAATTTGATGCAATCCCCTAAGTCTCCCAGCCTAAATGCTATGGAGCTTACAGATTTGAAGACTTTGCAGGATCTACCAGTTTGGTTAAAAAACTTGAGATTACATAAATACACCAAGATATTAGAAGTGTACAACTGGAAAGAGTTGATTTATTTTGACGATAATAAGTTAGAATCGGTAGGGGTTTCAGCAATGGGTGCAAGACGTAAATTGTTGAAAGCTTTCGATATAGTTAAAGTTGCGTATGAAAATGGTAATATCAGGGAGCACTGAGCCTAGTGACTGTATGCCAGGATGGTCTGGTTAAAATGATTCTTTTGCTTTCGCCCATTGCTAGACTGTCGCAGGAGGTTAGCTACAATTCAATTCATGTTTTTTCTCTCAATTTTGTGGAGCTATTGCATCACGTTTAGGCCATAGTTTGGATGGTTGCTCCGTGATGCGTCCTCTCTTATTTTTTAATTCTTTTAGTATTTACAATAATTACTGTTTGTACATATATATGCATGATTACTTACTATCTTTTTTTTTATTAGTTTTTTGTTTTGTTTTATCTTGTTTATATTCAAGCAAATACAATTATTCTATGTTTTCCAGTTGCTCTGCATTTCCTAATATTGTCTATTTCGGGTAATTTTTATTCTCATGTTGAAATTATTCAAAGATTATGAGCCCGATGTTTTTTCTGTATTATTTTCAGTATTTTATTGTTTCGTCACTTAAAATTTCTTCTTTCTGCTTTCTGCTTTCTGCTTTCTGCTTTCTGATTAATAATATTTAGCGCGGGGGGGGGGGAATTAAATTTGGAGAAATACAATATTTGTCATAGATACCAATAACTTGACATTTAAATTCAGAGAACAAAAACACTAAAAGAAGTAGAATACATCAAATAATCTAAAATAAATAATCCGATTGTGTTTTTTATGATTCTAGTCGGTTTTGAAGTGCTGAATCTATTATAAATTATTCAAGTACAACACTTTGAAACATTTTTAAGGATAGATAAGTGAGTTTATTTATTCAATAATTGATAGACTTCGGGTCTGTGACAGCCAAACAAAGGCAATAAGTACATCATAAATACAAGGTTGTTTTTTTTAAGTTAAGAGATAAGATTTTTGGAAGCTATCAAGGGCATTCAAAGAACAGGATTTTGTGTTAAGTTGTGATTATTTGTTACCGGGGTTTTTACTAAATTCATTCATCTCGTTTTTTCATTCTTTGTTTTCGACCGCATTTGAGACTAGAAATTGTCTGAGGGTGACTAGGTATTCAATTTCCATTTTTCTTTTACTGTTCGTTACAGCATACAATGTTGGAATTCTCAGATAGCGGCAGTAACAATGGCACACCGACAGCGACTACCAACGACAACAAGTCGACAAATTACAAGTCACACGCTCAGCTTTCGCAGACAGCAAGTAACGTCCGACTAATAAACCAAAACTTAGTAAATGCTACAATAAATATCAACATCAAGACGATCCTCATAATCACAAAACCATATGATCGCAGCCTTGTTAAGCTCACCCATGCCTTGTTAACTTGGTTGCTTGCAACGTACGACTATTTGAAAATATATGTGGAGAAAACCTTTAAAAATAAATTGAGGATTTCCAACAGTGATGCACAATCCAGATTGCGGTACTGGTCAATTGAAGATTTTGAGGACTCTGTCGATCCCCAGAATAATATTATTAGATCTCCTTGGAGAACTTCATTTAGTTTGGGCAATAGCAATAGTAGCAGTAGTAGCAGTGTTAATGATAAGGGTGAAGATTCAGAGAATGCCATTATATCACCCCAGCTGCCACAATCACCGCAACAACAACTGCAACTAAAAAGAGGAAAAAGCAACCGTAAATCTTCATTTACTATGCTAAACAAGATAAGAACTAGTAGTTTCAACAATAAAGGAAATGGTGTCGATGCAGGTATCTGCCAAAACAACAGTATAGACGGAGCTCTTTATGATCAACAGGAAGATAAGGCATTTTTGAGAAAAAGAAATAATTCGAAAGACAAGGATTCTTACGCTGATTTGTTTGATTTAGTAATCACTTTAGGTGGTGATGGTACGGTTCTTTTTGCATCCAGACTATTTCAGAGAATGTGTCCTCCTGTATTGGCATTTGCTCTAGGCTCGTTAGGTTTCCTAACCAATTTCAATTTCAAAGATCATCAGAAAATTTTATCTAAAATTCTCAAATTACAATATGTGAAGACCAACCTTCGTCTTCGTCTAAATTGTGAAATTGTAGATATGGCAACTCAAAAAAGAGTTATTAAGAAGACTATACTCAATGAAATTACAGTTGATCGAGGCCCAAATCCGTTTTTATCTACTTTATCTCTTTATGGGAATGATTCTTTTATAACTGTTGCTCAGGCTGATGGTATCTGTATTGCCACTCCCACAGGCTCGACAGCTTATTCTTTAGCTGCTGGAGGCTCCTTGGTGCATCCATCAGTATCTGCAATCAGTGTTACACCAATTTGCCCGCATACTTTATCTTTCAGGCCCATAATTTTGCCAGACTCAATGGAATTAAAAATTGTTATACCTAATGGCAGTCGGCACACATCATGGGTATCTTTTGATGGTAAATATCCTTTCGAGTTAACTGAGAGACATTATGCTAGCATTTCAGCGAGCAGATATTACTTTCCAACGGTGATGAATTCAGATACAGAATACTTTGACAGCGTGAGTAATAACTTGAATTGGAACACTAGAAAAATGCAGAAACCAATGAGATTCAACTATAAAAATGATCATCCCGTGTACAGTGAAGATGAAGAAGACGAAGAACTCGAAGAAGACGAAGTTGAAGATTATACTCAAGACGTAATGCATGATGATGAAGAAGCGATCATCGATAGTTAGAACTAGTCGAATATTTATTTTATAGAACTTTAATATATTATTATACCCGTTGTTCAAAAAACGCAGGAAATGTTATTTTCATGTACAAACATATGATTCATGATTCCTCTTTTTAGGGCTGATAATGAGAAAACATTAAGCATTAATATTGTTGAATTATTTTACTCAGTTTCTTGTGTTCCGTTAATTTTCTCATATTTTTTAACATATATATATATATATATTTATTTAATTTTTATAAATTTGATGATAATTTTCCTCAATGGGGATTGGCACATTTTATCTTTTCATAATATAATATTGATGAAATATACCAGCTGCCTAGTGAAATAAATAATTTGTGATCATTCATCCGGAGAATTCAAACAATAAACAACAACAGGTGCAAAGCAAATTGAAAAAAAAATGTCTGAGATCACATTACTTTGACATGAAGATTAAAAGGCCGATCAAATTCTTAAGATTCGCTTCGATTATTTATAATACATATCAGTTCTACAGTACAAACATGAAGGACTTATCTTTTGTATTGTTGCTTACCAGTACTGTCCAAGGCATTCCATTTTTCAGCGATTAATTTACTGATCTCAGACCAAGATAATTGAGCATTTTCTTTAGAAATTATTGGATACTGTTGCTTAACAAAATTATTATAAGCGGTTGGAGCTTTTTTACTTACTTGAGCCAAAACTTCATTCTTCTTTTCCAAGTAAATCTTCTTGAGTTCTAAAGCTTTATCTTCAAAAAGTTTCTTTTCTTCAGCTGCCAAGGTGTTCCATTGCTCAGATATCTTCTTCATGGAAGAAACCACATCCGAATGCTCAACATTATTAATACCTTTTGCAAATTGATCTTTGACATATAATATGTAAGCAGAATATCTTGGTGGAAGCTGACCGCTCAATTGCTTTCTCTTATTTTTTTGCTTCAACTTGTGAAAATCAGCAGAAATCTTCAGTTTTTCTTCTTCACTCAATGCTTTGAAAGAATCAGTTATGAAATTTTTCACAGCTGTTTGTGTAGTGAACTTTGCCGCCTTGATATCTTTCAATATAGTGTTAGCATAGTAGTTTTTGAGAGATGTTGGTTCGTATTTGTTAACTGGAACAGGCTTCTTCTTCTTTGGGGCAGCCGATACAGCAGCGGAAGACTTCTTTGGTGACTTTGAGGCTGTAGTCTTCCCCTTGGACTTAGCTTTAGCTGCCTCCTTGAGAATCAAATTGCCTGCAGTGTGAAATCCACTGGTAGCTTTTAGAGAAGAAGTTGAGGCAATGGCGACAGCAGCAGTGCCTGAGGAACTGATTGTCAATCTGTTGAATGCTGAAGAAAACATATCTGAGGTTATTTTTGCAATTGAATCAATATCAAGTATAATAATATCTGAAATTTCTATTTAATAGGTGTAAATACATAAATATTAAAAAAAAAACAATAAAATAGACCAGATCGGTTTACAACGAATACTGAGAATATAACCTTCAATACTTGAATTTCTGCTTATTACTCCTGATTTGTATGTAGAAAAAACAACTATGTGAAGTAAAACCTGCAAGTGTGCTTTTTCTATGAATATTGCTTTCACAGTAATTCATGGGCTGAACAATTCATTTAGTCCCCAGTAATTTATGGAATGGGTTACTAACCATTTCACTTTTGTGGTTCTCAATCACAATATTTTATATCACGTGACATAAACGTGACACTAAATAGCTATTAACCATTCCGTGAGTTTGACATCCAACAATGGGTACTTCTGAGGAAAAAGTTGAATTACAAAAATCACAAGGCAAAACAACCACGAAACAAAGGTGTACAATATTATGCTAAACTCTGATCAACATAGACAGCATCCCTGCAAAGTAGAGTGACTTTTTTGAAAAATTTTCTCCATTCTAAAGGATCGCCTTTCAATTTGACGAATTCGATCTTTTTCAAATTCAAATTGGCAATTTTGCTGATTTTAATCATACCTTTGATAGGCATTCTTCTGGAGTCGACCGTGTGCACCTTTATTCGCACGTATTCGAAAGTTGTGCTGTTATAATCCTTCTTTTTCTGTTTTTCTCTTTTGAGCACCTGCTTTTCCGTGACAACTTGCAGGGATGATGACTGTGCAGACGCTTTTTCATCATCCTTTGTATCTTCGAATCCCGAAGAATTCCAATCTTTGAGATTTGTTTTCACTCCTATCTGCTGAAGTCCGTCTGTGATTATAGGAATCACACTTTCAATTGGCAAAACAGAAAAAAATCTTGTCATTCTTTGGGCAAGATCAAAAAACTGCTTCATTGTTTCAAACTGCTTTTGCTTTAATGAGCCACTGGAGCTAGTCGATGACGATGGCAAAAGACTGCTTGATTCTTCTTTTTTCAATTTCTTTCGTAAAGGATTGTCCGAATCTTTGGATGACAATCCACTGCCATTACCAAAATCTTCGAGCTCTTTCATGAGTTCTAGTTTATCTGAATCATTAATAAACTGAAGAATTGAAGGGTCTTTTGAAATCATCTGATACTTTAATAATTCATTATCTTTTCTTTCTTGGCGACGCTTCAATTTTTTGCCATATTCAGAATAATCTTTTTGCGTATTCAAAAATCCCACAGAAACAAAATCCTCGTCACTATTTTCAATTTTGGTTTTCTTCTCAACATTTTTGAATTCACTCTTTTCCGAAATTCCTTTGTTCATTTTAGAAGCCGCCGTCGTTCCAATTTGGTGAATTTCGGCCATTTCAAAAACTGGTTGAGAATTTGATATTCCTTTGAAACCATTGTCGAACTCTCTTTGGGTAAATTGTGTTTGCGACATTTGTGTGTTCTGCTGCGTAGCTCGTAGAAAGCCCTCATCGGATAAGTCTACTTTCAAGTTACTTAAAAGCTTTTTGACTAGATGTCTTGGATTCTGACATAAGCCCTTTTCGTTGGCCAATTTATTTATTTTGTTGACCCATGGATGCCTTCTTACCTTACTTAAACTACTCCGCTGCTCGCTGTCAATTTTAAGTAAACCCCTAAGCACCAGAATAGCTTCAACAGAAAGCTTACTCCACGGATATGTCATACTGAGGGCTTCTACACCATTATTCTCCGAAAAATATTTAAAATCCGGATCTGCTATAGTTGGTTCCTCCCAAAGGGTTTCACCAGTTAGTAGTACATATAGTAAAACTCCACAACTCCAAACATCAATTTTTTCTGGATCGTAACCTTTGGGATTTACAATATCAGGAGCCATATACGGAGGAGATCCACAGGCTTTGTGTGCCAATCGCCTCATATTGTTTCTTTTGAATACACAAGCTAATCCAAAATCTGCAAGCTTCAAATCCCCGTTTTTATCAATCAAAATGTTTTCTGGTTTAATATCTCTGTGGGCTACTCCCATTTTGTGAATAAATTCTAAGGCACCAACTAGCTGTTTAAAATAAAAATGTGCAACTTCTTCATCAACGCCTACATCGGGCTCTATCTTATCAAACAAATCTCCCAGCTCTGCAATTTCCATAATCATCCAAAGATATTTTTGATCCGAACCAGCATCATAAAGTTGAATAATATGTGGATGTCCATTGCAAGACTTATGGATCATTAGTTCTCTCAGGATATCATCATCAGATAAATTATGCCTATGACAGTTCTCTCTATCTATGAATTTAATAGCAAAAACTTTATTAGGATTCTTCTTCAATTTTCCTTGCTTTACAAATGCGAACGACCCTTGTCCTAACGTTTTACCATAACTAATTCCTTTAATTTTCGGAAGCGTGACAAGAACAGTGTCTTCTTCACTAGTGAAATCATTCATTTGCTTTATATATTCCTTGAAGCTAAATAAAAATAACTGTCTTCTTCATAATTCTTATTATTATATTCTAATTTATGTGTATATTGAATCAAAATTGATACATTTGATTAGTATTGTTACTATTACATAATATTTTCTTTTTTTTTTTTTTCAGTACGCGTAAAATTTCAGATTAAATGAAAACTCCACGCGTAACTTTTTCTACAAAAACCACATGATGGAAATATAGATCTCTTCAGATTTAAAGGATCAATAATTGAATATGTAAATAAATAATAAAATCAAAAACAAGATGAGACGAAATTCAAAATAAACTTAGATGCCTTTCGAAAAGGATGGTACTTTTAGGCAAACGAAGGTGCTCAAAAAAATATCAATATTGTCTGAAATAATGCCAGAAAACATTGATTCTTTAAAAATATTGTTGAAAACACCACCGATAATATATAGACTTCTTCCGGAGTAAGCAGCTCCAGATCCTATACTACCAATATTCCTTGAATAATATTCTAAATTAAATTCTCTTAAATAAATCAATTTGACCAACATTAAGCGATTTTTTTTTAGTTGAATGTCAATATTAAATGTCTGTTCAAAATCTCGTAAAAACTTAAAGAGGCCTACTTTTTTAGAGGTCAAATCTTTTCGCAAAATTTCCATAAGTTTTAAATTCAACAACTTTTCATTTTCTTCAAATTCAGTTGTTTTTTTAGTGCTATTTTGTCTCAATCTTTTCATAATTTCAATATTTAGATCTAAAGAATTGTACTGTTCTAACACGGTAAAATGATCCAAATTCCAAAAGTTAGTATTTATATCCAAAACTTTAATCGAATTTTCATCTTCATCAAATAGATCTCTAGTTTCCTGCAAATACTTTTGAGAAACAAAGTTGCTTGACATTTCCGCATTGTCATCATTGGGATTGGAAATAAAATTATCAAACATAATGGACGTTTTGCCTGAGTAAAATAGCAAATTTCTTCCTTCCAATAGTTTAATTGCATGGCAAGTTCTTCTGTGCTGAACTTCAAATGGTTTTCCAAATTGTGCCTCTTTAGAGTCAAACTTCAAAAAAATTTTTTCTTTACGTCTCTTATGGTATGTCTTCAAAATTGACCATTCATTTTTTTGAAAGTCATATTTCCAAATGAAACCAAAAATTATATTTTTTTCATTATGTCCTCCATGAATCAATAGCACCTTATCCTTCAAAAACTCTGTATCATAATCAAATATTTGTTGATTGTTTTTATCAAGATAATTTTTTGATTTTTTTTTTGAGGTTGCATCCTTTTCTGATTCATCTCTATTGGTGTCAGTTGGTTGCTGATCCTCACAGGGTTTATCTATTATTGCTGAAACATGATATCCACGCAGGGTAGGACCAGTGTTTTCTTTTATCAAAGGAGCAGCTAGAACGTCATTACCAAACTGTAAATAATCGTCGCTTCCCCTATCGGCTATAATCAAATCCACTTTCCAGAGATCACCTAATGTTTTGAATTCTTTAGTAGCTTCATCCCATGTGAAACCACCAAATATGAATAAACTCACAAAATCGTTGCTAGGAATGATATTTTTTTTTTTGGAACTAGATCTACTGCTTTTGAATTCAACTCTCTTTTTCATATCATAAGTGTCGTTATCAAAATACCTAGAGTATTTGTCATATGTAGTCTCCAATTTTTCTTCATTTAGAATATTAGCCACTGTGCTATGACCAAACCTGGCTACACTTAGTGGATACAAAGTAGTATAGGTGGGATGCGTCATCAAGTTCAACTCCTTGAATCTTTTAAGATATGAATCAAAAATCCAACATTGGTTGTAAGGTATAACCTTTCTATCTCTTACTTTTTCGTTTGTAATCTTGTCTACCACAATATGATCCTCTAAATAAAATCCACCGTAGTAAAAGATGTATCTTTTGGATATTTTTGTTGTTGTGCACGAACACAATGGTGGTGGCTTTTCTCCCATTATATTGATTTTTTCAAGTATACTTGTATCTGTGTTCAAAAGAAACAAATCATTATTATGAGTGATATGTTTATTAGTTAGAATGGATTCATCTAAAGGATATGGATATATTTTTTGACTAATGTTGCGGATGTTCAATTCAGTCGTCGTATCAATGGCAGCATCGTATTTCAATCCACCAAATATATACACGGAGTTGTCAATCAAGGACTCACAACTGCAATAAACCAATGGAATGGGTTTTTGGCTATTGCAATTTGGAATAAATGAATAGTTATTAAAAAATTTACAATCGTTGAGATTGCTTTTTTCGAAATTAATATTTCTCATTAAGTAGTCTTCTTCTAAAGACGCGTTAAAGTATTTGCCTTCATCGTTGTCTTCTTCTAGTTTAGAGTTGACTCCTTTTGCGATCTTCATGTCTTCACTATTTCTGACAATACTCTCTGTTTTAAAATGTTTGTAATCAGATATTAATTGTGAGAACCTTTCCTCTTGTATCCCATCTTCCTTTAAAAAGCTAAAATCCAAAAATGGCTCCCAACATCGATTTTCGTGTGAATATCTGCTGAAGGTCTTTTGAACAGGCCTATACGGCTCATCCCTCACGGTTGTATCATTTTTAAAAAGTTTTCGTCTAATGTCTTCTTGAAAATTCAAGGTTTTGCGAGTATTATCAGTATATGTGATGAGAGACGTAAGTGAACCGTGATAATTTTCATTGGTTTCAAACATATTCTATGAGTATCTTTTAATATTCAGTTACAATCTATCCTATACGTTGTAACTATATTAGTTTATTATCTTCATTTGGCTATTTTCATACCTATTAAACATCCAAATATCCTATTATGATACTTGGTTGCTATGCTGTAAATCTATTATGAGGTTATATTATTTTTATTTGTTGTTTTTGTTATTTCTATTTATTGATTTTTATACAATCAAAGTTTACTATTTTATAGTATTGAATACTTTTTCTTTGCTGCTTATCCCTTATATTTCTGTCAAATATTGACCGGAATAAATAGCCCACAAAAGAAAAGAAATTTTCGAGCCGCAAAAAGATTTTGATCCTAGCTTTTCTGTTTTCAACATGGAGTTCCAAATCAGGTAATTATTGGTAGAGATGGTGCAAACAATAAAACATTCTCAAGTATTTAATTCAGAAGACTTGAAATATTTTTTTGACCTTTTGGTGAAGAAAAAGTCTCTCAAATACTGCAAACTTAATGTTTCTTTTACAAAAATAGTTTTCAAAAGTGATAAGGTTATTGTATCCAATGATTATGCTCAAAACTGCCAATAAGTGCAGCATTTCATTCGCAGATATTATTATTAGGCTAAAGTAGGATTTTTCTATTTGCATATAACTTGAATCAAATCCATAACTTGGGATATAGAAAGCTTTTACTTTATTGTAAGAAGGTAAAGTCCCGATTGCTTTTTCAAAGCAATAACATCATCTTTCCGGATATTTTAGATTTATTTCAACGTGAGTGCTGTACCGACAAAGAACCTACTTGAATATTCTGAATTACAATCTTGCAAAATATCTAACCTATTATGTCTGACTTTTTTCATCAACTTTATGACTGTATTCCATTGCTCAACTGGTTTTCTTCCAATCAGAAAACCTTATTTGTTTTGCATGAAAAATCAAAAAGCGTGACTTATACTTGACTCAAAAATTGCAAGATTATATACGTTTTCAATCCTAGTATGAATGCTTTTTTGAGATTTAATTAATTTCGAAAGATACTGCCATGTACGCAATTCATATGTGATTTGATACTCTAAATTACAACTAGCTCAATATTCAGAGCTTCAAAAATTCGTAATCAACTGCAGAGTCATTCAAACATTGAAATCCACAAATAACACAGATAACAAATACATACATAAAAAAACCTTTCTGACTCTTTCAATTTTATAATTTTGAAAAAAAAACTTTAATTATCTTATCATTTCACACTTAATCATTTATAAATACAATATTAGTCATTGCTAAAAAGGGTTTTTTTTTTTTTTTTTTTTTTTTTTTCAAGCCACAAAGTACAGTTGATATGTATAAAGCTTACGAGGGCACCGCCTAAACTTGTATAATATTGCATAACTACCCAATTGAAACTACTTCTAGTTTTTTATGGATAACTAAGAACTGCTAAGCTATCAAACCTGCTTGAAATGTCCCAACCACAAATAAGTTTTGGAGCTCCTTTTCGAAACAAATACTTTTCCTCGTTTGACCCGAATTTAGTCAATTTAAATCATGGCTCTTTTGGTGCCACAACTACAGATATCTTAGATCAAAAATTTGCCGCTGTTAAAGAAGTGGCAAACTTCCCTGATGTTTTCTATAGAAAGACTATTATTAATTCGGTGGTGAAGTGTCGAGAGTTGATATCAAAATTTGTAAACTGTGATTTTGATGATTTGGTATTTCTCGGCAATGCCACAACGGCTGTAAATTCTGTTCTAAGATCCTATCCATTCAAGGAAAATGATATTATTATCAATTTCAGTGTTAACTATCCTGCTTGCAAAAATACTATAGATTTTGTTACCAGAGATAAAAAAATGAATAACATTGAAATTCCTATAACTTTCCCAATCTCTGATGCGGAAATTATTTCGAAATTTGAGAAAGTAGTCGACAATCTATTACCTAAGCCTGAGGATCAAACAATCATGTTATTCATGGATGCTATTTGCTCGATGCCTGGTCTTAAATTTCCATGGGAATCATTAGTCAAAATATGCACCGAAAAAAATATTATATCTTTTGTTGATGGAGCTCATCAAATTGGGATTCGGGATATTGACATGCAGAGAGATAAGCCTGATTTTTTTACTTCCAATTTACATAAGTGGCTTTATGTTCCAAATTCTGTAGCCTTTTTATACGTTGATTCCAAGCATCACTCAAGGGTAAAACCATTGCCTATCTCCAACATATACAACAGCACTAAGTTTGCCGACCAGTTTAATGTTATGTCAACTTTGGATTATTCATCCTTGATAACAGTACCTGCTGCTTTGAAATTTAGAACTGATGTCTGCGGTGGTGAAGAATCCATCATGCTGTATCATACTAAGTTGGCTAATAATGCAATTAAATTGATTCTAAAAGAGTGGCCTAATTCTGAGTTATTAGATAGCCTGGATAAAGTTACTACAATGTTTAACATCATATTACCTTTGGAAAACCAAAAGCACGATATATTCGAATTTGTAGATTTTGCAATGAATTTTATTATGAACAACTGTGATAAAAAAACATATATTCCATTGTTTATTTACAATAATCGAATTGTGTCTAGATGGTCTGTCGCAATTTACTTGGAATTGTCGGATTTTCAATGGGGAATTGAACAAATAAAGAAGGCATATGTTGTTTTCGATAAAACCCAAAACAACTGATATATTCAGCTTTCTTTTTTTTTTTCGTAATCATATATCTAGTACTTTTTCTTCCTTTGATAATGTTTGGCAGGATCAAAAATATATATCGTTTTCATATTCTATAAAAGGTCTTTATTTTGTAGAAATCAAAAATTTAAAAAATTGTGTATCCAAAAGAAAGAAAAATATACTTATATTGACAACGAAAGATAATGCATCAAGCAGTAAACTATAAGAGCGAAATGCATACCATCAATTAATTACAAATTATTAATCTCTTTCAAACCATTCTAAATTATTCTGTTGTTGTTGCTGTTGCTGTTGCTGGAGCTGTGCAACATTAGTACCATAACCATACTGCATCCCATTCATTGGGGTAGAAGCTGCACTTGAATAAATATTATTAGCACCATTCATCATGCCGCTATTATTAGCATAATTATAACCATATGTTGAATTAAAGCCAGGTTGCTGTTGCATGGACATTCCGGGCTGCTGTTGCATAGATAGACCAGACTGCTGTTGTAAAGAAATACCGGGTTGTTGTAAAGACATCCCAGTCTGCTGTTGCATAGGCATACCAGGTTGTTGCTGATTTATCATCGACATATTCTGAAAGCTATTGTTGCTATTATTCATCGATAAAGTTGACGGTAAATTTTGATTCGATTGTAAATTATGCATTGGCAAATTGTTTCCAGTCATTGTGTATAAATTTGCGTTGTTGTTGCTACCATTATTATTAGTAGAATGAATATTTGATAAATTATTCATATTATCTGCACTTGAATTTTCAATATTGCTGAAGCCATTCAAACTGCTGCTCCCATTAGAATTTACAGTATTTCGTCCCATTGAATTCACCGTATTACTGTTATTGCCGAAGTAGTTGCCACCAGAAAAAAAACCAGGAGAAGGAGTTGATGAATTACTAAAAGTTCCAACATTTTTTTGAGACGAAAGGGGAGAAGAAAAATTATTGTTGTTCATCATTGAGTTAATGTTACTATTATTGATGTTTAAATTATTAGCTGAATTATAATTACCATTCAAGCTTACATTCATAGTACCGTTACTCAAATTCATTGAATTAGCATTGTTAGTTCCAAATACAGAATTGTTAGCATACGCAGCAAGATTTGACATACTAGAACTGGATGATATATTGGCCGTTTGATTAGCAGGGAGATTGACATTATTATTATTACTCATTCCATTTATTGAATTACTCAATTGGCTATTTGAATTGTAGTTATTCGTCATGGATGAATTCAAAGGAGACGGAATGATATTTTGCTGTCTTTGTTGCATTCCAATGTTGTTCATTGCACTTAAAGATTCACTGCGACCTCTTGGAAGTGGAGGAAGAGGTGGTGGTGTTTGTCTCAAATTTTGTCCGGAAGGTTGCAAAGGTTGCAAGGGTTGTGGAGATGAGACTCTCGAAGACGATGAGGTAGGTTGTGGAGAGATAGATGAACTGAAATTGTTGGCGTTAGATAATAAGTACGATGGGGACATTAATTCGTTGGAAGCTCCATTATTGTTATTGAGTAAAGATTGATTAAAATTTGCGGTCGTATTGGTACTAGTCTTTAATAAATAATTAGCCGAGCCTGTTAATGTGGGTTGTAAAGGCTGCATAGTTTCTTGCGGTTGTTGCTGTTGTTCAGTAGTCACCAATTCTTGGGGAATAGCTGCTGTTTGACCATTAACTAAAGCACTTTCAATGTTGACATTTTGAAAATGATTAAAGTTCTCACCGAGAATTTCCTTTTCTTCCTTTATTTCTTCATCAGAAATTTTGTTCACTTCAATCCTCTGTTTTTCAAAAGTTTTGTTCTTTAATTTCTCCAAAAGTTTATTCATTGGCAATGATAGATCTAGATTACTGTCTGAGGTAGATATAGAGTCAGAAGCAGTGGTTGTTACTACTGGTAAATTAGAGTTTGGTATCACTGGGGAGAACTCCTTAATAGATGAAGCAGCGACTGTCACTAACTGATCACTAAATTTCACTCTTTTAGCTTTTTTATTCTTTTTTTTCTTAATTGGAGATTGAGTCTTAGTGATTGGTTTCTCACCAGTCATTATAAACTTAGCAAAACTATCAAGATCAATTCTTTGATCTACCAGTGATGAACCACTGACAATAGCAAAATTATTGGAAGCTCCTGGATCCAGGATACTTTCTGCATTGTCTTCCGGGCTTGAGGTAGCCAAAATAGATTTAGGTTGAGGTATCTTGCAACTCGTTAAGATATACTTTCTAGAAGGTAAGACGTCTTTGTGAAGTTGAGTGAGATTGTACATATAATGACTGATTAATCGAAGTAAGGCACAAAATTCGCCAATGTTTAAGTTCTGGTTTGCAAATAGCCCTCGTAGATAATTCTTAACTTTATCATTCAAATTAAAGTTTTTAAGAAATTCGAAAACGTCCACTACATTTATCAATTTTGCATGCTTTCTTATAGTAAGATCGTTGTACCATCTGAGATACGTACTGCTCTCTTCTGTGGATAGCTTACTTAGAGATATGGACAAGGGTATGGTCGACTCGTTCCCTTTAATATCGAGGCTTGAAAGCGCATCTGTAATGACCGTATCTGTTTTGCGAATTGCGGCATCATCAATTACCAGAGACTTATTACTACTTGGCAAGGGATTTAAGCTAGCAACAGTAGCCTGCTGCTGTTGTGGTGTTTCGTGGGACTTAGAAAATGCGGCCCAGTCAAACTTTGTGGCATCCATTTTGCTTATAGTTGTGGAAAGGTACAATCAACACGCGAGCCTGAAAGCTGCAATAATGTCTTGTATCAAGATTAAAGTAGTCAAATAAAGTTTCTAAGTTTTTCAATGGGGAAAAACGAATGTTTTTTGTGGCGATGATTAGAAAAATCTGCGAAATACTGCAATAAGGGAGAAACAGATAAACCAATGAATAACTAAAAATTGAAAAAAAAAACAATTTAAGACCTATATCTATATAATCGTTTCTTCTATTATTTAATTAAATCAAGAGCTATATCTTTTCGACATTAAGGTTATATTTATAAATATACTGATGAACTGTTCTTCTTCTTCTTCCTCCTCAATATCATATGTTGGTTCTTCAATCTTGATAAAAAAGAGTTGTTATTTTGAGAACACATAGAAAGAAAGTATCAATAAAAAAAATCGAGCCGTTAGAAAATGCAGCAAAAATGAAAAATTGGTGCCTACAGCCCAACATCTTGAAAACTTTAAATAATTCATGAAAGATCAAGATTACGTAAAACCAATGCTTAAAGGCGAATCATCAAGAACATAAATATAAATATAACCTCAAGCTGCAAATGTAGATTATAAGATAATATTCAGTTAAACATCAAAAAATTGTTGAGAAGTTTGTACATACAAGATAATAAGGGGGAATAATTTCGTAAAACCTTCAAGCAGCAACCGCGAAAACTGAACAAATGGCCCCAACTACTGCCTTCGTGAGAATAGCACCTGGAACGCTTCTAGTTGTTAGAGTATTCATCAATATGAAATCGATTGCAAAAATGATTGACAAAATTGAGAGTATGAAGAAACAGTCTGCATTGTTCCACACGGTGGTTGCAACCACACACACCACAAAGTCGATGGTGACTCTACAGCGGACTGGTCGTGTCAGACTTTCCAGTAACGACATGAACAAATTGTTGACTATTTTCCGAGATGATTTGATACGAATTTTGTTTAAAGAGGATATAGCGTTTTTGGAGAAGGACTCGGTTTTGAAGGATAGTCTGGACTATGTTCATATGAGTTCCAAACTTTTTAAAGACAGATACTTGATAATACCTCTAGTCAAAGAAGGTTGGAAGATTCATGTGGTATTGCAAAGACTGAAGCTTGAAGATCTCAGATGTCTAAATAACCGTGATTCCAAAAGCTATGGCAGGTACACTAGGGTTTTAAGAAAAACAACAGAATTCAAGTTCCCCGCTGAAACTGCCGAAGATCTAGAATTGAGTGACCTTGATTTTACTAGTAAGTTAGCCATGTCTGGTAGTAATAGCAGCAAACCAGAAGCAAGTTTCACTTACTCTACACAGCGATTGATGGGTAGTCAGGTAGATATTTACGTTTTGAGCAGGCCTTAATCATATATTGGAATTTTGATTTTACATGTATTATCACAAGTTTGTATTTTGAATAAATGCAGAAAAAAAAATTGAAACTAAAAAATAAACAGTAAATGACGAGTTCAAATTTCTCAATAGCATACAAATCAATTTCGAGGCCAGGTAAGAAAACTGTTCTCAAACTTGGAAAAAGAGTCTGAAGGGACTGAATTATCCATATGGATATAGTTCTGATTGTAGTCATTGTAAGAATTTATGTTCGAGCTATCCGTGTTAGCAACATTGACGTTATTCTTTGATTCATTGCCATTTGTTGGTTGTACCTTACTAAAATGAGAATTCCCATTAGACTGCAGCGGTGAATTGTAAGTATTAGCACCTTTCATTAATAGCATCATAGCTTCCTGATGATTATATCCACTACCGTCATCAATCCGACTCGTAGCAATATTATTATTGCCGTCAATTAATCCTCGGCTTCCATTTAATCCATTAATAATCACATTAGAACTAATACTGCTATTATTCATTCCTTTGAAATCATATCCATTAGAAAATGTTCTTTCATGCAACTGATCAAAATCTAGGTCATTGATAAATGAATTGAATTGATCTGAATTCTTACCACTATTACTGTTGCTGTAATTTCCATTATTATAAGTCATCGAAGAGCCATTGCTATTTGCGTCACCCAACAAAATTGGGGCGAGCGCTAAAGAACCATCGGCAGCAAAATCAGAAAACATCTGTGAACTATCAATGTCAAACATTTGATCCTTTGGGGATATACTCTTTGCAACAGGAACAGATGATAATGAATGATTAGATTCGTTAATATTATTATTGTTGTTTGAAATAGATGATACCGCTTGAGTTGAAAAAGAAATGTTGCTATCACTATTACTTGTTGTGTTGGTATTCGGTATAGTTTGTAATACCATGCCGAGAGGTTCATTCGATGAAGTTGAATTATCGTTGAAATTATCGAACATACCATTTGAATTATTCTCAAATATTTGTTGCTGGGGGGCACTATAGTTGCTATTTTTAGCATTATTTATGGTAAAGTCTTTACTCTTATTAAAATCATTCAAAGACTTAGTAGCGCCATTATCTTCATTTTTGCTCATGCCATTCAACTGAGCAACATGATGTTGATTCAATAAATTTGAAAAGCATGGAAAATTCAAATTAGCGGCTAGAGAATTATTGGAATTACTAAATAAAGTTTGATTATTATTGTTATTATTATGATTATTATTATTGATAACAGTTGGCAAGTTTGCATTTGAAATATCTGGTGAACAAGAAGATGAAGGAGAAACAACAGAATTGTTATTAGGAATCAAATTTGCATCAGTTCTTAGAATGATCGCAGGTCTTGCAGTATTTTTATTATTTGAGGTATTATTTGTACTATTTATGGATGAAAAAGACGTTGCACCCGTTGAACTTAAATCCTCAGCATCCTGTCGCAAGTTAGCTTCTTTCTTAGTCTTCACAGTGTCATTTCCATATTGATTTTCTTGTTGTTTTCTTTTACCAGAAGACGTTGAGACATTTTTAGTCTTAGAGGCTGAGTGAATAGTTGCAGTACCTCGAGAGTCAGAATTATTTAATGTGATAGCATCATTAATTAAGGAGTCCTCATAGTTATTATTGGCATGTTTCGTTGGTGGCTCTAATATGGCTTTGATTGTCTCTTCATAAATCCTTATACAATTGTTAGACAAACAACCATTTATCTCCATCTTTGTTTCAATTTTTAAGTCCTCAACTAAACTAAACAATCTATTCTTCAAATTCCAAAACAAATTTCCACTACGTGCATAATCTAAAGCACCTTTGGCAGCTAGTAAACCATATCTGGATCTCATTCTAGCACAATTATTTGGCAATGATAAGAAATTATGATTGTGAGCTAAAAAATTAGTGATTGATAGAATTGCTCCACAAGATTGTTGAATATTTATATAAGACATAGAACCGCGAGATGAATATATGGCCATCATTGGCAAATAAATTAAAATTTTAGCTTGATAATAAAGGATAATTAATGCCAATGTTCTATGGTGATACGATGCATAATCATGATTTTTTAATAATCCATTAACATCTAGTTTAAAAATAAGATTTGGCGGAAGATCTTTTCTCCAATCATTCAATAAATTTTCCAAAACCAAGCATGATTTGTCTAATGATTGCACATTCAGCGCACCACCTCTTCTGAACAATGAGTCTAAAATGTTACCCAATATCTTAGAGTATCGCATCACAGCTAGCGACATATTTGATACCTTTCCGACAAGAGAAAGCTGGCTGTTATTGATGATCAAAATGTTGGTGTCATTATCATCTGTTTCATCATCATTAGCAAAAGGTAACGCGCATTCAATCTCATAATCCTTTATAAGACGAGGAACACCAAGCTGTAAAGAACTGAAAGTATCTAATACATAAACACACCAAAAAAGAATTCTTCTTTCTGATTGTTGTGTCTTGGAAACAAGCAGTCCCGAGCTTCCCAAAACAGCAGAAGGGCATCTATGAAGTCGCAACTGTTGAGCCATGCTAACTACTTTACCTCTGAGAATATATGAAGTTCCTATATCACCAATGTTTAGCATATATTCTAAAGCAAGAGTCAAAACTTGCAACGACTGAATAGTAGAAGAATCTACTAAAGAAGAAACAATAACTTGTTTTATGAGAGAATCATAATAATTTAACAATAACAAGTCATTTTTATCATTTTTATTGTACTGGTCATTTACATTATTTTCAAATTTATTCGTTTTTCGCTTACCCAATAAAGCCAAACTTATTATTAATAACATAATTCCACCAAATGTTTCATTTCCATACATGCCGTTGTCATTAAATTTATTTTCATAAGACTTACTGAATCTTATATAATTTTTCAAAAACTCTTGTTTATCCATTATTGGAATAATTTGATACCATTCTTGAAAATAAAATGTAATTAACTGATCGAGGTCGACTCGATTTGGGAAATTGATGGATGTAAAAAATAAATGGGACTCAGATTTAGAAAGCTTGTTGAAGTTTAAGTTTTTCAAATTAATATTCTCCGGAATAACTATCAAACTATCGTTAGAAGAAGCGGGACCTTTCTTTTTCTTAGTACTAGACTTTTTACTTTCACTAATATTATTTGAATTACTGAAGCTTGAACTATTAGATTTTGATATAAAAGGCATTTTTAGTGAAAATAGTGTCTTTGCGGTAAGAACAGCTTGCTTTGAATCATAACCATGCACCCTTCCAATTTTCTCCAACAATGGTGGAATAAATAATATTTCCTCTGTAGTTCTAGGAGTAGACATAGCTACAAGAGATGAGATCAAATGTGCTTTGTTATTATTTTCTGAAGAAGCAGCCAATGCCATAGCAGCAGCTGCTCCTGGTGCTTCTCTTTGTTCGAAGGAAACATTAAAATTATTATAATAAGCATTCACATTTTTATTATTTGTATCTAAGGAGAGCACATTATTTCTTCTTGCATCACCAATTGTTACTCCTGTGCCATTGTTTATAGAATTATTATTTGATGGTGATCGAAGATTGCCAAGACTACTAGCATAATCATCAAAAAAATTGGCGCCTCTTTTAGAATTATTCTCAATGCTGAGAAGCGAAGAAGTGTCGTCATCATCTCTTTCATCGTCAGTTCCAAGTAACACAGAAGCTGCAACGGAAGTTGGTCTCTCATGAACGATACGAGATAATAACGATTTGGAAGTGCAGCCACAGTTGCAACCTGCTTGATGAAGCTCATGAGCGCCGTTGTGATTATTGAGAATGTTCAAATTTGTAGAGCTGAGTTGGTTCTTCGATGCACAAGAAGACTCCTGTTGATGCTGCAAGGTATTTTCGCTATTTAAATTGCTGATTTTCAAGTTCCCATTTGCTAGCTTTTCTATATTGTTTAAAGAAACAGGAGAGACACCTGTGTCACTCTCGCTTGTGCTCTCGTTGTTTCGTAGTTTTGAAACTAATACATCTTTTATGTTTTCTGAAACAGCGACGCCAGTGGCAGCAAGTGAGTCATCAATTACTTCCTTCTTTACTGTAGTAGTCATTGTTTTGTGGTTGTTATTACTACCCCCCTTGTTGATCAAAGAATTTTCTGTTTTCTTCAACATGTCTAATTGCTCGTCCTTTAAGTCAATAACAGCTAAAAGCTTTCTGTTTTCAGCTTCGAGTTCTCTAACACGATCTTCTAAGCTCTCTGTATATCCTCGTGGAAATGCTCTTCTCGACAACTTATCGCTAATTTTACACTCTAAACCCACTGCCAAACATTGTGAACACTGTGGACGTTTCCCGTCACACCTTGTCTTCTTAGCACGACATCTTTCGCAGGCCTGAGCCACACGCTCTACCCCACCTGCTGATTTTATAAGCTTTGTCCTTGGTTTTTTGCTTGTAGCAGCTATTTTCTTGTTACTCGCAATACTGTTGCTGCTCTTTTTATTGCTGCTGGGAATGCTGCTAGCAACATTAATATCATTATTCTCTATCATCCTAACCTCTGTTTAATCCAATTTCCTTAAGTTTATTCTGTGTATTGTGCCTTCAAAATTCCTGAATATCTCGATTTGCGGGGGTGACAAGAACGATTCAAAAATCAAGAAAGTGAAGAACTCCAAATTATACCCACAAAAACAAAAAAAAAATGCAAAAACAAAAAAATAATATCCACTGAAAAGTGTTGTCAAATGACTAGTATACTCTATGGTTTTTTCTATCAATTCAATTATCTTTTTTAAGGTCTTATCGTGGTTGTAATACAGCTTTGTCAGAATCAAAATATAGGTGGTATTTTATCAAATGACTAATATGAATTCCTTTATTTGAGTACAAAAGAAAAGAAAAAAAAAATTATTAACCCCCATAAAAAAAAAAAAAAATTTTATGCCTATTTATTCTGTCTAATATATGTGAAATTTGCTTTTCGAAAAAATGACGGATTCTCAAACTCCGGGGTAAAGTTCATGATTGGTTTTCAACAATTTACAAATATATCAGTTGTTCTGAATTATTTTCTATATAATCAAAACATGTTTCAGTAATCGCAATTTAGATTTGGCTTTTTTATTGCAGCTTAAATCATTTCATTTTTGATTATTTGTACCTCATGTAAAGTGATTTTTGCAGTAGTTGCAAAGTAAAGTCAATTTCAATCAATCAAAAGGCGATATTAAAATATCAAATAGCTTGTACTGAAAAACGCTTAGTAAAGTATTCTAAAATAGCTAATAATATATCGCTAGATACTGTGAAAGTAACTTGTAATAAAAACTCAGCTTTTCCAGAGCATCAGTATTGCCTGGCAGCGACAAATTTCTATGGTTGGATGAAATGAGACTTTCTGATCTGACTGCTGAGCTAATAAAGTAAAGCAAAGATTTTATTCATCACTTTCTACAGCAAAACTAATTACAATAATCATAAATTTGTAAACAAAAAAACACAAAATAAATAAATGTGCATCAATTAAAAGACTCATGTCAAAACCCAAAAAATTAAAAAAAAAACCAAAATCAGTTGTCACTATTCCTCTTGTTCATTCGCAGCCTTCATCAACAATTCACTGTTCTTCTCGATTTCAAGTTTCAAGCCGCTTAAAGTTTTTTCAAGCTGATTGACGTCCCTAAGACAGTCCTCGATGTCAAAGTCATCCTCCTCATCCTCTTCATTATCTTCTTTCTCATTGTTCTCGCGGCTGACTTTACAACTCTTCTTCTCTTCATCATTCGACTCTTCCATATTATAATTGATTATTCCACCAACCTTTAAATTCAATAATTTAATAGTAACTACCAAAAAATTTTTCAAAATTGTCAAGGTGGACTCATTATTCGCCAATAACAACTCTTTGAACTTGAGAAACTGCAGCTCGTTTGCCTTCAAAATCTTATCGTTTGTATCTGATAAATTATACAAGTTAGGCAAGGGACAGTAATTTACAGAAACGCTAGCAACGTTATTTTGGTCAGCAAATCCACTGCTGCTGCTGCCATTCATGGCTAAAGTTTTGTTTTTTTTGCACTTCTGGGCTTCTTGGGATTTCTTGAACCTCAGGAAATCTTTGTCGAATAATTGGCCGGCACCGGTACCATTATTTGCAAAAACTGGCTTCTTTTGTTCTTTGGCTTCTATCGGGTTTGCTTTATCATTAGAGCTGGCCTGAATTATAGAGAGTCGGTCGATCTGGTCAAAAAAGCACAACATTGAAGATACCAAATACGCCTCGAATTTCTCCTTCCCCTTATCTTTCTCTTCCAAAATGTTCATGTCATAACTAAAATCATAATCTTTCCCGTCTGAATTAGCATTATTGCTGCCGCTCCTGCTATTACTATCGTAATAGTTTTTCAAATTGTAATCCTTTTGGAAATCCAATAAGCTCAGCGAATTGTATCGTAGTTTTCCCTTGGCATCCTCTGCACTCGAAAGTTCATCTGCGCTTTTTGCATTGCTAGGCAGGTTATCATCGCTGGACAAATTCTTCCGCAAACTGTTATCTTTGTTAGCTTCTGTGAGCCCATCTATCTCTGGCGATTCCAGAATATTGTACATTTCGTTGGCACTATTGTGTTCGCCATCAATGCTGGTATTGTAGAACGTGGTTATTTGCTGTAATTGCATGATATCTTCGTATATTCTCTGTAATATCTGTAGAAGCACGGTCATTTCATCTGCGTTGCACCAAGAATTCCTGTCAGCATTGCCTGTACTTTCGTCCCACACTTCTGCCTTGCCATCCACCAACTTGCTGATGTTGGCATTGCTTTCAGCAGACGCATAGCGATCATCAACTGAGCCACTGCTGGTGCTGAGACCATCGTTCAAGCTCTCATCTTCTCCATCTTTGCCGTTGCTGTCGCCGCTGCTGCTAACAATGCCCGAGACATTCAGCGAAGAGCTGCCGATGTTTGGGGAGTCTACACCATTTCCGCGTCGCCCGATTGGGTTCTGCAAACTGTACTTGCCAAGCAATTTGTCTCGGAGCAGGTTTCCAGGGCTTTTGGAAAATACGTTGCCGCTACCATTTGTGCCGCTATTCGTACCACCATTTGTCCTTGTTTTGCTGTAAAACTTGTCCACCAAACTATTCATCCTTTGCGCTGATCAGGCATCCGCACGAGTTGTTTTGAGACTGGTTAGTGTCTATGTTTGCTGTTTAATTGTGAGGTTACCTTGCTGTCTCGATACCTACAATGTGCTGCCTACGTATTTCAAATACTGAACTGCTGATAGAAACTATGTGGTAGGGATATGTATGGGTTTGACTATTGTGGGCTAAAGGTTGCTGAATGTCATAGTTTTGTGGTGTATTAGTTTTGTGTAATCTAATGTTCTTGGCTTTTAACCTTTTGGTGTCATGGTGTTGATTGTTTGAGTGTACAGATGTCTTGTTTTGCTTATGTTATAATGTATTTTTGTATCAATGTTAAATGTTATAATGTAAAATGTTGTGGTGTTACACTTCTAAGTGTTATAATGTCAAACCGTAAAGGTTTACAAATGTTGGGGTTTTTGGTCTGTGCTTCTCGATCTTTGTGCTTCTCGATCTTTGTATTTCTCGATCTATGGACATTTTTTTATCTCTAAACCGATACACACTATACGCCCCATTTTCCAATGTTTACGCGGTTTCGGGTCAGGTAAAGACCAGAAAAGAAAAAAAAAATAATAAATAAAATAACAAAAAGAAAAAAATAATAAATAAAATAACAAAGAAAAACAAAAGAAAAACATAAGAAAAAGAAAAGAAAAAACAGAAAAAAAAAAAAAAAAAAAAAGAAAAAAAAAAAACATGAGACCCACCTGAAGTACGGTAGTTGCGGGTTCGTAACCGGGGAACATGTTTAGTGAATTTTTCAGTAGCCTAAAAAGAAATTTTTCACTAACAAAATATTTCAACCCTTAGACTCCCCCCGAAAAGGCTGTTAACCAGCCTATAGAAAAAAAATCGCATACTTTGCACTGGGAAAAGAACACAGCATGAAAAAGTCATTTGTGTGGGTTTTTTTTGTTATCCTTCAACCTAGGAGCAACGCAACTAATATCACATACAGTTTACGGTTATTACTACAAGTTACTGCTAGAAGTGGCTAGAAGTGGTTATAAGTTATACTATAAGTTATTTTTTTAAGCAGTTTTAACGAGTTTTTCTTCTACGCTACTGTTATAAGCTGTTATTATGAAAGATTTTTTTTGTATGCTTTTTTTGTATGCTTTTTTTGTAAGCTTTTTTTGTAAGCTATTTTTGTAAGCTATTTTTCTAAGCTTTTTTGTAAGCTATTTTTCTAAGCTATTTTTTTAAGCCAACATTGCATTTCAAGCACAAGCAGTTATTGTTTGGCTTCTCTTCAGGTTAACAGTGACATAACCCTATATCGACCCTGACAAATAGTTAATCGACACCTTTGAGCTTAGTTTTCGTTGGATAGCCCCAAAATATTAACAGACAGTGAAATAGCAGCATTACAATAAGCATACAGGAGACCAAGACCATACACAGCAGCAATGTCCGAAGCATACGATCCACCAAGTAACAAAAACACCAAGATCAATGAGATCCAAAACACAATCGACAACACCGTCGATATAATGAGACAAAACATTGACCGTACAAGGGAGAGACAAAATGATTTGGAAAACTTGCAAACCCAAGCTGACACCTTGAACACCAGCGCTGCTGGATTCAAGAGATCGGCTCACGAGGCCAGAAAACACTTTTGGTGGCAAAACATGAAGATGAAGATGTGTTTGATTGTTGCCGTTATCATCTTGATTATTGTCATTGTTGTTCCGATTGCCGTGCATTTCAAGTAGGCAGCCTCGTGGCTGTCTTTCACGATGTGTCGCCACCGCCAGTGGGTGTGGCTGGTTGGGAACACCCTTTATTAGTTGTGGTGAAA
Source organism: Saccharomycopsis babjevae (assembly GCA_031125705.1). Classification (NCBI taxonomy): domain Eukaryota; kingdom Fungi; phylum Ascomycota; class Saccharomycetes; order Ascoideales; family Saccharomycopsidaceae; genus Saccharomycopsis; species Saccharomycopsis babjevae. The sequence goes on along the minus strand of JASTVB010000023.1, from coordinate 123,125 downwards.
AATAAAAGCACAGGCTAATCCCGTTGGAGGACCGTCCTACTGCTGGATATGCCCTAGCGTCTCGGAAGTGCGAGCCATGTGTTCCATTTTTGACCAAATCCGCAGCCTGTCAGCCAGTCCAAGCTATCAAGTATTTTGCAGCACTCGCTGTGTTCAACGAAGCCGCAACCTCTGCAATATTTGCCCCAACATCCGCTGCAAGAAAAAGCCCTGCTGGGTTTGTACCCGTTCCAGTCAGATTTCCAGTTTTCCGTAATGCTTCAAGGCAGATTTCCAGTTTTCCGCAGTGCTTCAAGGCAGATTTCCAAGAGCAGCGACCTAGCTTGCTGAAAAACGCCTGACCATCTTGTTGTTTAATTTTGTTTTTTTGTTATTGTTATTCATAATTGTTTATATATTATAGTATTTTTTGTACAGTCTTATCTTACTTCCGCTGTTGCCATGCAGTCAGTTCCCAGTATTTCCTTTTTTAGCTCTTACATAACACTAGTCATAGAAATATTATACTATATACACTTACAATCCTTTTTCTAGAATCGCCAACAAATTCTGTAGGTTTTTGCAGCTGCCAATGTAGTTTCCAATTGCAATTTGCTTCATTCGATGAACTGTCTGGGCTCATTTGGCTGAATAAGCATAATAGTAAGGCATTTATTCAAATAAGCATAGTAGTAAGAATAATATACAAATTGATCAGCTGAAATAATATGAAACTTCGTTGATTGAAACTCAATTCCTGATAAGGAAAACTTCTCACAGCGTTCAGTAGAAGAGCTCTTCGGGTCACAACAATACGAAAACATAACGTTCTAGTTCAGTATATTCAAAGGGTTTTCTAATGTTGTAAAGTGTCATTTGACAACTGAGATTCTAAATAAGGAGAAACATGCACTACTACACCTATTAATTAATACACCTTCTACTCCATACATCACAACAAACCCGTACATTTACACAATCTACTACTCATCCACCAACAAACCAGCAAACTCTTACACAACCTTCGCATTGGAGAACTCTTAGCTTATAGAACCTTATAGAACTGTTACTTATAGTACCTTATAGAACCGCTACCTTATAGAACTGTTACCTCTAGAGCTATTACACTTAGGCTAAAACCTTTATACATTATTACATACTTAAATTTTCACAGTAATCCCTTACTACACTAACACACTACTACATTAGCTTAGTATCACATTAAAACCCCAACATCAAGGGTTAGTTGCGTTGGTGTAAACAGCTTGGCGCACCTCATTTCTATTTTATTTTTTTTTTTCTATAAATTTTCTTTTCCTTAGTTAAACTGCCATTTTGCTTTTCTTATTATGATTTCGTTTCATCTAAAAGAAAATAAAAGTCACTCACATATATTAATTAAATTCACTCAACAACAGTAATTTTCGAAATTGATAGCATTCTGATTGCCCAATTCCTATATTCTTAGGCTATCAACTGAGGCTTTCCTGCCAAAATTTCCCTAAGATTTGTAGAGAAACCCTACATATAACGAAAGTGCAATGGATTACCCACCACAACAACCTCATCCCTTTGAAAACGGCGGCGCAAATCCCGCTGCTGTTGGCACTGCATCCCCATATGGTGTTCGTTTGAACATCGAGGATGCCCTCCAGTATCTCGACCAGGTCAAACTTCAGTTTCAGCATTCGCCTTCCATATACAACAACTTTCTTGATATCATGAAAGATTTCAACACCAAAAAGATAGATACCCCTGGCGTCATCCATCGGGTGTCTTCCTTGTTCACTGGTTATCCCAATTTGGTGGAAGGGTTCAACACTTTCTTGCCTCCAGGCTACTCTATTCAGTACACCGCAAACCACCAGTACAGGATTACTACCCCTACGGGAATCCAGAACACCCTGCAGGATCTCTCAGAAAAACCTGGTTATGTGCAGTTACCAGCCATCAATGTTCCTGTGGAGCAACAGCATCAGCAGCAGCAGCCACCAGCGTTGCCCGTCAGCACAGCCACCACCACTGCTGCTAGTTCAAGTGTCTCGGTGATTCCTGAGCTCGGTGAGCGTCCTGAGTCGATCCCCGTGGAAATGGACGATGCAATTGGATATGTCAATAAGATCAAGCTTCGTTTTGCCAATGAACCCCACAGTTACAAAAACTTTTTAGACTTGTTACAGACCTACAGAAGAGATTCAAGACCAATTAGCGAAATATATGAAAAAGTCGCGATTCTTTTTAGAAATGAACCCGATCTATTAGATGATTTTAAAAAATTCTTACCTGACACAAGTAATTCTAATGAAAATGATGGTAATCCTCCAATTAATAACAGTTTTCAAAAGCTACCTCCTATTTCCTCAGTGGTTAACCCTTCTTCTTCGCCTTCCTCTCCAGTGAATCATAGCATCGTTCCGCAACTACCCTCGTACGGTACATTTGCCCCACCTTCCCGCGCCTCTCCAATAAGATCTGCTCAACCAGCGATAAATCCTCAAGTCGCAATCAATAATAATGTTACTCCCCCACCAACTTTTCTGCAAGCAACATCTCAACAACAACTACAGCAGCCTCCTCCTTCTCTTCAAGCTCAGGCTCAAGTTCAATATGAGATACACGATTCTAACGAACGTGGTCCTCCAATACAGCAGCCTATACAAGACCAAACTACTTCTGCTGCCTCAAAGACAAAGCTGAGGCGCTCTAAGAATGCAAGTACTACAGTAGGAATTACAGACCCTCTTGTTCTTAAGCGTGCAGCTTCAACTTTGGATAATGAACTTGGCTTTTTTGAAAAAGTAAAGAAACATATTTCTAATAAACAGAACTATTCTATTTTCCTTAAATTTATTGCCCTATACACTGCAGGCATATTCAATAAGCCACAACTTATTAGTCGCGCGCAACCTTATCTCACAGAGGAACTCTCAAATTGGTTGAAGAGCTACATCGGATTCAAAGATTCACCGTACCATATTGAGCAAATCACAGATTTCAAAAAGCATAGACTCGATCTTAACCTTTGTAAAAGATATGGTCCTTCTTATAGACAGCTTCCAAAATCTGAAACGTATATGCCTTGTTCTGGTAGAGATGAAATGTGTTGGGAAGTTCTTAATGATGAATGGGTTGGTTATCCAACTTGGGATTCTGAAGAATCTGGATATATTGCTCATCGGAAAAACCAGTATGAGGACAACTTATTTAGAATTGAAGAAGAGAGACATGAGTTTGATTTTTATATGGGAAATAATATTACAACTATTCAAACCTTTGAATGCATTGCTGAAAAGCTTTCCCATATGACTGAGCTGGAAAAAGAGTCTTTCAAATTGCCTGAAGGCCTTGGGTACACATCTAAGACTATTTACAAAAAGATTATAAGAAAAATTTATGGATCAGAAAAGGGGCTCAAGATTGTTGATGCATTGCATAATACACCATCTATTGCTATTCCTATAGTTCTTGCTAGATTGAAGCAAATGGATACCTATTGGAGGAAGTTGCATCGTGATTGGTGTAATTATTGGCGTGATCAGGAATTGAAAATCTTCTATAAGTCTTTAGACCATATTGGTTTAACTTTCAAGCAAACTGACAAGAAATTATTGACAACCAAACAACTTGTATCAGAGATTAGTACTGTAAAACTTGAAAATTTGTCTTCTACTGATAATACTAAGGACTCCAAAGCAAATGGCAGTAAGAGATTGATTCCTCTCGCTCCACGACCAAAAGAACAGCTTGAATTCAATTTTAAAGATTTGAATGTTATTTCAGATATAACAAAATTAGTAAACTGTTGGATTAACGCTGCTAGTAGTTCCCAATATTCCAATAATGATAAATTAAAAATTGTGGAATTCTTTAACACTTTCCTATCTGTGTTTTTTAATTTAAGTAAAAATGAAAGAGATCAGTTGTTAACTAAAATTGAAGATGAGCAACCTGAGGATGATGAGAATGATGAAGATATTGAAAAACAGCAAGTTCCAAAAGAGTCATTAACTGATTTGAACAGTGATGGAGCTGAAAACACAAAAAAAAGGTTACGAGATGAATTAGAAGATGAAAACGAAGTTTCATTCAAGAAAATTTTCATGAGAAATAAAAAATTTCAAGCTGCTGCTGCTGCTGCTGCTGCTGCAAACTCTTCAACTTCAAAGAAAAGATCTGATTATTCTAATGAAATTCTTATGGATGATGATGATTTTTTTGTATTAATGGATAACGGAATTTCCAAAACTGCTGGAGCCAACTGGATTCATTCGCAGAACAGTTCATCATGTTCCAATTCAAACGAAGTCTCCTCGCGTCTGCACTTTAATTTGTTCGGAAATACATACATTTATGTATTTTTCCGTTATTTTCAAGTATTATATGATCGTTTGAATGAACTAAAACAAATGAATGACGTTGTGCAACATGATATTCAAACGCGTAACGATGTTTGTTTTGCTAAGGATTTAAATTTACTATCGCATCAATTACAAGAAATGGGCATTTTTATCAGTGGAGATGAAGACTGTTATTCACAAGTCGTTCATTTGCTGATGAGATTGATTGAAGGTGTAATAGAGCATGCATGGTTCGAGGAAACACTAAGACAAGCATATAGGAACAAAGCATTCAAGTTGTTTAGCATCGATAAGGTTGTTCAAGGTTTGATTAAGCATATTCACACAATTACAAGTGATATGAAGACGAGTTCTATGATGTTGCTATTTGAAGAGGATCGTAAGTGTTTGCAAACCACCACAAAAAGACAAATTTTGTATAGAATGAAGGTCCGTCAACTAATGAATTCGGAGGAAAATATGTTTAGAATAGAATTTGAAGAATCATCGAAGAATGTAACCATTCAGTTTGTTGCATTGGACGATCTAACTTTGAAAGATTATAGAAATTCCGACGAAATGTATAATTACTACATGACGAGTTACTTGATGAACCATCCTACTGAAGGTGTTCCTGTAAATAGGATCAATATCCCATACGTGAAATCTTCCTTAGTTATCATCAACGAGAGAATCTTGAATCAGCAACATAAACTGGAAGAGGATGCCAATAATAAGGTCAATGATGACGGTAAATTGGCCATAAACGTTGAGGGATACGCCAGTTCTAATTCAACATTGAATATTAATAAAAAGAACTATTCTTTGGAATTTTCAAACAACTCGTATGATGAATACACCAGATACTCAGTGTATCAAAATAAGACAGTGAAGAAAAAGAGTCAGCGGAAGGCTTCCCGTGTAGACTATTTTACAAAAAAAGTCCTCGAAGGTGAATTTGGTTGGAAAAATGGTCTAGAGGAATCAGATGTTAAAACTGGTGAAGAAAATTTCAAAAAGAATTTCTGCTAAATCGTATCAAAAGTTGACGAGTGAGCATGTTCATCTGTTTATTTTTCTTTTGATTTTTCTTGATTTCCTTTTTTTTTGTTACGGTTTTTCAAATGTTGAACGAATTAAACGCTTTCTTTCTATTATTGTAATTTTCAATTAATTTCTTAAAATACATAGTCATGTTGAATATATTTATTATATGTAAAGATCAAAGCATTAAGAAAAAATTTTAATATTAATACTGTCGGATAGTGCTCACAATCTGCAAAGGGAGAAAAAAAAATTTTTTCTCAGAAATCCCTCTTCAAATTCTAACATTCACATAAATAATTGACTAATTACCGAATTAATTACTACCAAAAATCAATTTTTTTTCATAATTATAGTTAAGTAGAAATTTATATGTTGAATAATATTAATTAGCAGATATAAACTTGATATGAGCGAGCCGGAAAAGAAGCTTTCCAATAAGGAATTGAAAGAATTGAAAAAAAAGGAGAAGGCAGCCAGAAGAGCTGCGCAAAAAGCTGTAGAGGGTAAAGACCCAACTCCTCAACAACCTCAACAGAAGCTGAGTGGAGTAGCCTCAGGAGGTAGCGTGGGACAACAACTGCAACAGGGTAAGAAAAAGGGTAAAAATGCCAATGCGCCAACCACGACACAAATCAAGAAATCAATTAATAGGGCAGTCGATATCAATGACTCTAAGGTACCATTATTATTCTCACATTTGACCACTAGAGAACAAAGATCCCAACAATTGCCTCTTAGTGTTCTTCAAATGATCCATCCATTAATTCTTGAACTTTCTGGAAAATTTGCAAATTACGAAATTGTGGGCTCCATATCGCGTTGTCGTGCATTGTTAGAAACTTTCAGAACTGTTATTAAGGATTACCATACCCCAGAAAATATGACTTTGAGTAGAAGTTTGACATCCTATTTGTCCTACCAAATTGACTATTTGAAAAACGCTAGACCTTTAAGTATTACCATGGGCAATGCTATCAGATGGTTAAAACAGGAAATTTCCTTGATATCGATTGATGATAATGAAGAGGAAAGCAAGAATCTTATCACTTCCAAGATAGATAAGTATATTTCTGAGAAAATTGAATACACCGATAAAATGATTATAAAGTTTGCATCGTCACATATTACAGATAACTCGACAATCTTGACATTTGGTCATTCGAATGTCTTGGAAGAATTGTTTTTGCATTGTTATAATGAGGAAAATAAGAAGAATATTACAATCATTATTATAGATTCCAGACCATTGTTTGAGGGTAAAAAATTATTGAAAAATCTAGTTAATCAAGGCTTCCGTAACTGTAAATACTATCTCATCAACTCCTTGAGCAATGTTTTGCAACAGATGAGCATAGATTATGTATTTTTAGGTGCCCATGCGATGTTATCGAATGGAAGATTATACTCAAGAGTTGGAACTGCGGTGATCTCAATGATGTGCCACAAGCAGAACATTCCAGTTTTAGTTTGTTGTGAACTGATTAAGTTTACAGAACGTATTCAGTTGGATTCAGTTACTCAAAATGAATTGGGTGATTATCACATATTAATGGACTTAGATGTTGACCCACCTAAAAAGAAAAATTTTGCACTAGAGAATTTTGTTAAAGCAAAACATGCTGCGGAGGAGGAGGCTGCCACCTCATCTAAAGGTAAGAAAAACAATAATAATAATAATAATAAAAATAATAATAATAATAAAAAGGAGGATGTATCTCTGTGGCTGCTTTTGGCTCCTGACGGTGAGTCTCCTTTGAAAAATTCGGTGGATCAAATTGAAAATTTGAAGGTTTTGAATATTATGTACGATTTGACACCTTCGAACTACATTAACAAGATTATCACAGAACTTGGTGCCTTACCTCCTTCATCTGTTCCTGTTATTTTGCGTGAATACAAATCAGGTTAACCATAGAACATGCAGTACTGTCATTACCTTTTTCTTATTTTTTTCTGCCCTTTTCAATAATAGAATATTAATTGCAATATAAAATTCATTTTCTTTGTTTTTTCTACTAGACTAATATCAGTAAGTTATTTGTTGTCTTCAACTTATTATCATGATTCATTGATATTGAGCACAGTATTTATTATAATTCAAATTTCCGGTCCGGTTTGCCGGAAAGTTTTTCCTCATTTACTTCTTCTAGTTTGTATGATAAGATTATTACTAAATAAATAATGCTATAGCTATCCACAGCAAGCTTAAAGCCATAAGACAGTAATATTTACTACAATTGTATAAATATCCAATAAGCTTAAAAACAAAAAACAATTGATACAGGCCTTAAAGGCAATTACTTCATAAATTTAATTTATTCCTGCTTTAAGAAGATAAAAGAGAAAAAAGCTGAAAAATTCAGAAGGCAGGAAAGGAAAAATAGATAAAACTATTATCCAAAAGAAAATAGAATATTTTAGTTTAAGTGGTTACATATATAATATAACAATCAAAAATAAAAGTTTTTACAAATGCTAATGAATTTTGATTTTTCGGAATATAAAGTTTATGATCAGCCCACGTCGTCGTTGACCTACTGTTGCAATGAGCCTCTGCAACCAATCTATTCTTCTGAAGACTCAGGCTTCCTGTCCGAAGTTCAATCAGAGGACAAATTGCACCCTATGTTATTGCACTTATTACTTGCAAATAAAATTGCAAGAACTAACAGTCATGACTTAGCAAGAACATTGACGAGCAAATCCAATAATAATAGTCCAAAATCTTCGATAGTATCATCAAATGATCCAACCGATTCTACCAATTTGAAAAAAGTTCCAAATATATATTTTCAAAGCGGATCTCCAATTCCTTCAATCTCAAAATTAGCACATGTGCTGCTGCTGCTCCGGAAGCTTGGTAATAATTCCATAGAAGAATGGTCTTCCAATCATAATGATACTAACTCTAGTAGTCAAGTTAGAAATGTCAACAATGACAATGACTATGAAAAGAATGGAAAAAATTCTGAAAATAAAAGCATTGCTAATACGTCAAGAATTGATATATCTACTTCCAATTACTCTTTTTTAGATGACTTCAGTAATTCATTAAAGCATAAACCGTGGAACCCCTTAGTTGCCATACCGTTCACTGAAATTTCAAATGCCGCTAAGCAAGATCTCGTCAAAGACAATTTAAGTGTTAAGCAATATTTGAGGTTTTTTGATCTACACGACCGAACAAGATACACGCCTGATATATATGGGAATACAAGTGCTTTTGACTTTTCTGATTCCAGTAAGTCAAAGCTCAAAAATTCATTTTGCAACTTTTCATACTGTGAAGTACTTTATGGAGAAGAATGTGTTCCTCCATTGATTGGACATTCAACTGTCGCCATAAGTGATAAACTTTTAATAATAGGTGGGGTCAGAGGTATCACAGATAATTTCAAGGTTCCTGTTAATGATAAGGCTTCTGGGCTTAGTATTGGAAATAATCTCAAAGATAAGGTTAAAATGAAAGGTGTCAAATATCCATATCCCTTGAATGATGACATCTTAAATAATCCTTGGTATGTAAATAATGAGAAAATTTACATAATGGATAATGATACAAATGTTGTTAGAAGTATTGAATTGCATTCTAACAATGAAGGACCCCCTTGTCTATGTTTTGCAACTTGCACAGTTATAACTGATAGATATCTTTTTTATTATGGAGGTTTTGAAATTAAAACTTCTTTGGTTCATGAAAATGACTCGGTATTTTATTTAGAGAGAGATATCGAAATAAATGATAAAGCTTGGGTGTTTGACGTAATTACATTCAAATTTGTTAGAATTGATCTTGATTATGATGATACATGTGGTATTCAAGGATTTCCCATTAATTTAGCTAGATTTGCACATAGTGTAAGTGCCCCAGAATTAAAGCTAGAGATTTTCAGTAAGCAAGACAGTTCGAACTCACATGTTGATCCCGATTATAAAATGGTTTTGGATCCTAGGAAAGTGGAAAAGAGTATTTTCAAACTGAGCATATCATTTTATGTTTTTGGTGGTTATACTTATAAAAATAATAAAAATAATAAAAGTAACGTACAGGGTATGAAAGAAAAAAAACGATCCTCTAGAAAAACCTTTGCAACATCTAATTATTTTTTCAAAATTGAAGTATGGTTGAGCACTAACAACACAAACAATAACTTGGAGTTTGTGACAAAGGGAAAATATTCATATATTGAGGCTTACAATAAAGGACCTACGCCACGAGGTTTTCATGCAAGTATCTTATTGAAAGAGTCTGATTTACCTGGTTCTTTTAGCTCCAAACAGTATTCCAAGCCAGTCAAGCAGGTGAATAATCATTTCACTACAAATGATTTAACTGATCACATATTTTTGGTCCATGGAGGCACAAATTTGAGCAATATATTTGGCGATTTATGGAGATTTAACTTCAATACCAAGACATGGAAATGTGTAAATACTAAGCTACCGAAGTTTATTGATGGTTTTCCAGATGAAGAAGTATTTATTAAGAGTGATTTACACAGAGCTAACCATTCGATGGTTATGCTTGATGAGTTTTTATTATTCATTGGAGGATTCAACAGTTTTTCCACGGAAAGACAGTTGATTCAGGCTAGAAGACATAGTTACAGAAGATTTGCAGAGGATTACCAAAGAGATTGGATGTTGGAAGTGCAGGATGTGATTGAGGAGCTAATTGATACAAAAGACAACAAGTTCAACTGCAATATTTTCCTTGACTTAAACACCTCCACTTGGTATTTTCCCAAATTGGACGAAGGAATCATGGAGTACGTCAACTTTGACGCGTTTTTCAAGGCTGATTCCGGTCTTTTGTTGAAACATTTGAAGAACATTATTTTTGAAGAAAAAATCGAGTCCATTGAGAGCTTCGTGCACGAATCGCACATGGAGGTCGATAAATTATTGGATCTATTGATTTTGTTGAAACAGAAACAGCTTTTCTTCGAGGACAGATGCGTTCTTGGTGGGACTGTGTCTTTCATCAACCGAAAGCTTTACTCGATAGGTGGTGTTGTGTTACCAAAACAGCATTACAAAAATTCCAAGAAGCTTCTCCCCTTATTGGGGCAAAACAATCTCTTTGGATTGATAATAATTTCGGAGATGCCTGTGTTTGTTCAACCCTTTTTGGCCAAAAGTTGATAACTGCTTCGAAAAACGGCGGCAACTCAACTTTGAGAGATCCAGCATTCTTTCGTCTGGCTCCCTATTGTTGCCTAGATCGTTTTCTTGCTTTTTTAGGGTGACTTGGCTTTTTGCGTCCCAATCAAGTCGTTTTTCTTAAATATTTTTTGATTTTCCAGCAGTTTTTTCCTAAATCTTTTCTATTTCTACAATAATCAAAACTTTGCTCTCATTAAGATCAAGATTGCTGTTTTTGGGGCGATTAATGTTCAAATCTGTTATGATGAAATTTTAACTATATTAGGAACTGCTATGCGCATCCCGCAATTTCAACTGAATAATAAACGACAGCTCTGGCATACGAGCCACATTAATGGAGGGGAAATTCAAAAAAAAAAGTGAAAATATTTGGAATATATAAATATACGAAATCCTCTTCCAGATCTGTATTCCCAAAAGTGTTGTTTGATCAGATATATATACAGGTTGGAAAGTAGCCCAAATAGACCCATTAACTGTTAATTGATCACAAGCTGTGCATTGATTGAGTAATTGTCGATATCTGAAGCTTTAGCCGTAGTAGAAACAAATAAAGTAGCGCCAATTTGGAAATTTCTACTTAATTATACATCAGCATCAACCCTTAAAGAATATGTCCTCTAGTCGTCCACAAAACGTTGGTATTAAAGCCATTGAAGTCTATATTCCATCAGAATATGTCAACCAGGCGGAATTGGAAAAGTTCGACGGTGTTGCAGCCGGTAAGTACACCATTGGCTTGGGCCAAACCAACATGGCCTTTGTCAACGACCGTGAAGATATCTACTCCATGGCTTTAACTGTTACCAGTAACTTGTTGAAGAACTACAACATTGACCCTCAATCTATTGGTAGATTGGAAGTCGGTACAGAAACCTTGATTGACAAGTCCAAGTCTGTCAAGACTGTTTTGATGCAATTATTTGGCTCCAACACTGACATTGAAGGTGTGGACACCCTCAACGCCTGTTATGGTGGTACTAACGCCGTCTTCAACTCAGTTAACTGGGTTGAATCGTCTGCTTGGGATGGTAGGGACGCTATTGTCGTTTGCGGTGATATTGCAATCTATGCTGAAGGTGCTGCCAGACCAACTGGTGGTGCTGGTACCGTTGCTTTATTGATTGGTCCTGATGCTCCAATTGTTTTTGAAAGCCCACGCGGCTCTTATATGGAACATGCATATGATTTCTACAAGCCTGATTTTACCTCCGAATACCCAGTTGTCGATGGTCATTTCTCCTTGTCGTGTTACGTTAAGGCCTTTGACCACGCTTACAAGGCTTATTCCAAAAAGGCTATCAAAAAGAAATTACAGTATCCTGAATCTTCTAACTACAAGGCTCCTCTCTCTGATGATGTTGTTGGTTTAGAATTTTTTGACTACAACGCTTTCCATGTTCCAAACTGTAAATTAGTCGCTAAAACTTTCGGTAGAATGTACTTCAACGATTACCTTGCTAAGCCAGAGTTACTTGAAGGCCAAGAAGTTGATCCATCTTTCAAGTCTTTGAGCTACCAAGACTCTTTGACATCTAAGGTTGTCGAAAAATCATTTGTCAACTTCAGTAAGCCTCTTTACAAAGAAAGAGTTGTCGCTTCTTTGAATATCCCAACAAATATTGGTAATACTTACACTGCATCTGTTTATGGTTCATTGGCCTCTCTTCTATTCTACATTGGTAATGAAAAATTACAAAACAAAAGAATTGGTATGTTTTCCTATGGTTCTGGTTTAGCATCTTCTTTGTTTTCTGTTAAGGTCGTTGGTGATATTTCTCATATTATTAAGCAATTGGATATTGCTGAACAATTGAAGAATAGATTCCAAAGAACCCCAGAAGAATACGTTAAAGCTATTGAATTGAGAGAATCAATTCACTTAAAGCATTCTTACGAACCTCAAGGTACTACAGAACATTTGAGAAATGGTACTTACTTCTTAACAAACATTGATGATAAATTCAGAAGATTTTACCAAGTTAAGAAATAAATAATATAACTAAATAAATTAATTTATTGAGCTTGTTTTTTTAAATCTGTATTTTCCTATCTTTTGTATTGCTTTACTAGTTTTGATTGGTTGTTCTTATTATTCATATGGGTAATGCGATATTCAATTTTTTTATATTATATATATATATATGTATCTATCTACATATATCTTTTTATCATTACAATTTTGATATTAGAAGTGAACTTAAACGCTTAACTTATGTAAAACTGTATAGTGAATTAAAATGAATGGGTCATGTTGTTGATGCAAATATGTTAATGATAATGACACAAAATGAGGAGAGACAAGATATTTAGAAAAAAAAAAGTAGAATATCTTAATGATATCAATTGCTGTTGATTAAAAAATTATGACCTGGGCACCAATTGCCATTGCAGCTATTTGTAAAATAGTGTATTTGGAATTTTTAAAAATAGATGATCCTTTTCCGGTGAAAATAGAAGCAGTTTGGAAGGTATTGATACTAGAAATAGGAGAGCCTAACAGAGTTGTAACAGAAGTTTCCAATGATAAGCTTTTGAAGGCATCAGATGTTGGCAGTGCTGACAGTATAGTCGTTTGACCAGCAACTGTTGAACCTATTGGAACAATACTTGAGACTGATATAGCAGTAGAAAGTTTTGCGATAGTAGGAGTAGACTCCGACGAAGTTGTGGAAGATACGGTTGCGACTGAAGATGAGGATTTGAAGGTAGTGGTAGTTAAATATATTGTTGATGATACGCTTGTAGTCATAGCTGAATCATAGTTTGAGTCAGTACTTGAGGCAGTCAAACAAGCGCCACTAGAACATTCTGAAAGAATTGTAGTAAAAACAGAACTTGAAGCTTGAGGACAAGAAACTCCAGTGCATTGTGACTCTTGATTATCTGTAACACTGCTAAAAAAAGAACTTGATTCGGTTAAGGATTTTTTATCATCAACTGGAATTGTTGAAATTGTACTAGAATCAACAGAAGTACTTGTTTTTTCACAAGAGTTCCCAGAACATGCATCAGTAATTGAAGTAATGCTTTCGACATTTGAAGTACCCGTCAAAGGGCAAAATGTTGTGTAAGACGTAATTCTTCCTTCTGATGTGACTGTAACCACGCTAACACCAGAGGTAACAATTGCTGATGTACAAACTCCATTCACCTCACATGTTGTTTTGGTAATTTCGGTTGTATCCAATGGCTGTTGCGTTGTTATAAATGACGTAGTTGAAGGTTGTAGAGTTTTTGTTTCACTACTGCCAGTAAGAGTGGAATCAAACTCTGAGCTAGAATCACTAATTCCAGAATTAGTTACAAGTGAGTCAATAAAGCTAGTTGTTTCTAATACTTCCGTATTACTGCTAGCGCTGAATAATCCTGTTGAGCTAATAGTAATAGCTGTTGAACCTTCTGAACTAGCAGAAGATAAAGTCGTCTGACTTTGAGCCCCTCCAACAGTTGACTTCAGCTCTGTTAAAGGACAAAACGTTGTAAAAGTGGTCGTTGTACTTTCTAATGTGACTGTTACAATGCTAGCTCCAGCAGTGATACTCGTAGAAAAGCATTCACCATTATCTTTGCACAGTAACGTGGCTTTTATAGTTGTGTAAATAAATTGAGTTGTGCTCGAGGAACTTAAAGTCAAATCTTCAGTTGCAGTCATATTATTTGATTTGGTTGTTGTGGATTCTGCTGCGGATGATTCAGTGGCTGGTAATGTAGTGCTTGATGATATAATCAATGAGGAATCAATAGATTCAGCAGAAAGACCAAATGTAGTGGCTTCTAATGATGATGTATCACTAGTATTGGAATTACTAGTATGTGTATTAGATTCTAAAGTAGTTGTTACACTTGCTGAGGTTGTATTAGCAATTGACTGAGTTATACTACTTGAGCTTGTTGAGCTAAACTCCAAAATTGATAGAGTAGATGAAAGTGATGATGATGAAGATGTACTTGAAATGGTAGTTTCGAATTGGGAACTACTGGCACTGGAAATGCTCGTTTCTTGGGAACTCAAACTTTCATTGGAAACTTCATTGTAGCTTATAACTGTCTCCAGTGCTATCAATGGGCAATAGGTTGTAAATTCAGTTACTAATTCATCTTTGGTAATGGTAACAATTACTACACCTGTGGTCACTAAACTTGATGTACAATCATTATTAGAACAATGTGTTATGGTAACAACGGTCGTCAGCGGAACAACCGTGGTAACAAAGGACGTAATTTCATAATTAGTATTTATAGCAGTTATCTTACTTGTATTATCTCCAACAGAAGTAAACAGTGGATTTTCAACATTTTGTGTAATGTTACTTGAGATCACTGTCTTGCTACTAGACAAAGAAGAGGATAGTGCGGCTGACAAAAAGTTTGAGCTATCGGACGTTGAGTTATTTACTATTTCAGTCAAACTGTTAATTGAGGTTTGCAAATTTTCAAGCGATTTGTCTGAAGAGGTTCCTGTAGTATTACTTGCTAAGGAAATATTTGCAGTATCTGTGATTGAAAATGTCGATGATTCCGTATTTGAGGAAGTACCTGTTGTGGAAGAGATTGCAGTAGTAGAATTAGTTGAAGAGGCATCTGTAGTATCTGTGGTTAAAGGTGTGGATGATTCTGTAGTTGAGGAAGTACCTGTTGTGGAAGAGATTGCAGTAGTAGAATTAGTTGAAGAGGCATCTGTAGTATCTGTGGTTAAAGGTG
>JASTVB010000023.1:0-107886 GCA_031125705.1 Saccharomycopsis babjevae | reverse complement strand
GTGAGGAAGTACCTGTTGTGGAAGAGATTGCAGTAGTAGAATTAGTTGAAGAGGCATCTGTAGTATCTGTGGTTAAAGGTGTGGATGATTCTGTAGTTAAGGAAGTACCTGTTGTGGAAGAGATTGCAGTAGTAGAATTAGTTGAAGAGGCATCTGTAGTATCTGTGGTTAAAGGTGTGGATGATTCTGTAGTTGAGGAAGTATCTGTGATAGAAGTAGCTAGAGAACCTAATGAACTATCATCCTTGAGCTTTGTTTCCGTCAATGGGCAAAATGTGGTTGAAATAGTAACAATATTGTCGACTGTCTTAGTTATACGGGTTATACCTGTAGTAACAGCAGTTTTCAGACAGGCATTTTCAGAGCAGGAAGTAATAGTTACAATTGTGGTTTCAGTGTTTGTGATGGTTGTATATAAGGAATCATTTTCATCCGTAGTTAACGTGTTTGTTTCATCGAAGCTTGCAGGTAAATTTTCAGTTGAAGTGAGGTCAGTGATTGTGTTATTAGTGAAGTCAAATGCACTAACAATTGATAAAAATAAAAAGAATTGAATAAATATCATCTTTGATAATTTTTTTTGTGTTTTTAGCTGATTTCTACTGCTATATTGGTATTTTGTTTTGATTTTGAATGAATTTAACGAATAAAGAAATGAGGTGGATTTGATATTCAATTTATAATTGCTTATTTCACTTATTGTTCTCTTGAAATCCCAATTCATTAACCATAGGATTACTATTTTGTAACCTATCATAATTTTGAAATAATTTATTTAACACATCTGTATGATCAGTCGGAACTATTTCCAAAATAGTATTTTCATGTCAAAATTTTAGTTCCTCCCCTGCATATACTATTTTTAGAAGCTTTCCTTTTTATTTTTCTTTCCATGTTTTCTGTATTTCTGACGTACGCACGAGTGAAAAATTGGAAATACGATAAATCATTCTAGAATTTAAGGTTTTAAAAAGATAAGCTACTCTGATTAAAATAGAATAATTCCAGTAATAATTTGACTATGCAAAATTTCAAGACTTCTAGAACCTTAGTTTTTATAGTCGTATGTACATATTTCCAGATTAATTTACTCAAAACCAAGTTGAATAATAAAATAAAATTAAGTTTAATGTGGCCAATCATTTTCGTTGCCCAAATATTTTAAACTTCAAATGAAAATCCGGTGGAGATATTGAAAACAGATTCAATATTTAATTTCGTACTGCGTAAAACATTATGATTTATAAAAATTTGTTGTGACTTTTGTTTAGCTTCTATTTTAAAAAAAAAGGTTTTTTTTTTGCTTTGATTAACTATTAGAAAAATTATTCAGAAATTTATAAACACTCTTAGAAAAACTATTTCTTTATACCTTGTGGAGCAATTGAATGCAGTACATATTTCTGTCTATATTTTCCATATCAATTTGTTTTTGCTGACTTACATTTACTTGTTTTGATGCTTAAATATTTTGGATCTCACATACTTAATTGTATTTTTAAAATACTAATGAAGGATACGTTAACGTCAGTTAATTTACAATAAATGATATGTTAAAACCAGTTTTCTATTTCATTTGTGTCTACTTTAGATATCCAAAATGAATCGTTGATTCACTAAATGTCTATTAGCAAATTAATAAATTTATATAACGAAGATGAAAATAAATTTGTGTGGCTCGTGATTAAAATTCTAATCACACTTGTATTTAATATAATATACAAGACAGGAAGCTGGAAGATAAGCAAAAGCCACAATGTTTAACACAACTCCTATTATATATTCCCAATTTATTAATCCTTCAGCATCGCCATTCATTTCGATAAATTGATTTTGCAATCTTTTATTGAATTTGAAAGACAACAAAATTAAAGCTAACTCTGAAAATTTTTGAAATGGGAAAAGTACGAAAAATGCAAAATTTTTGAGATAAGCCGTCATCGAATTCGGCATCAAATAGCTGAAATGTCTAGCAGACTCTATCGTAGATACACAAAAAACAAAAACTGAGTATGCGAAATGTTTGGAGACTTTAGGATAATGGAAAATAACCACCCACGTTACAAAAAGTCCATTGACTAGTTTCAATAAATTTAACCAAAATTCATTAGATCTAATTCTTTTTCTTCTGTGTGAGTGTCGAATAGTTCTTAAATTTGAAATAATAAACAGACAAATATAGGAACTAGTTATCAAAGCCTGAAAGAATTCAGCTATTGCCACAGGCAAAAATTTTCTACCCACTAAAGGAATCAATGCTATAAGACGGAGTAAACAACAAACCCAAAGAATGGCAAATACTAAATTATTCAAAAATATAAGCTTGCCCAATTTTCCAACTCGTTTCACTGAGACTTTTGGCTGTCGCCCAACATGACTATTTCTATCAAGAGTATTCTTTGCAGATTGGTGAGTATCTTGAGTTTCTGTTTCATAGCTTGGCTTATTACCATGTGTAATTGATGTTTTTGATCCCGAATCAGAATTAACCATTCTGCTATTTTTTGAATTAATTGTTTTGTTTTTTATCTTATCTTGTAAAGTAATTAATCTAAATTTCAATATAGTTGTATATTTATAGAGTTCTTGGAAAAGCAGATGTGCTGATAATAAAGAAAATCTTCAAAGGAATAGAAATTCAGAACTAAATGAAAAATGCATACAGATCAAGTGAATATTTCATTTTGATTTGTGAGTTACCCTGATTTTAGGAGCACTGTGTCAACAATACAAGAGAAAAGGATGTTAATATTTTATCTCAATCTGTTAAAAGAAATTCATTCAACTAAATTCGATGAAGCTGTCTTCAAGTAGCCAGTTATTCATACAATAAACCAAAATAATAGAGATAAAATCTCAAGTGAAAAATAGGAGAACATGAAAATTGTTAAAAAATTGTTTTTTCAGCCTTATATTGCGTTTATCTTGTTGCTTTTGCTTCCTCAAATTGCATTTGCTGCATGGTCCCCAGAAGATCAAGAAATTTTTAGAATCAATCATGAAGTTCAATCTGACTTAGGAAATAACGTAACATTTTACTCCTGGTTAGAATTGACAAAAGGTAGTAAATCATCTATTGAAGAAATAAATAAAGCATACAGAAAGTTATCAAGGAAGATCCATCCGGATAAACTCAATAAGAAAAGAAATACTATAAAACCTAAAAGATTCAAGAAATTGAAGACTTTAGCTACAGAAAGATATCAAAGATTGAGTGTGGTTGGTGAAATTCTAAGAAGCAATAAAAAGAAAAGATATGATTACTATTTAGATAAGGGATTTCCTAAGTATAAAAACAATAACTGGTTATATGAAAAATTTAGACCAGGCTTATCATTGGTAGCTTTTGCGCTATTTATTAGCATTTCGATAGCTCAATATTTGTTAAGCAAGTTACAGAATTCAAAGAATAAAGAAAGAATCAATACTACAATTACAGAATTGAAAAAACAAGCATGGAATGGTACTTTAATACCGCCAATTGATGGTCAAGATCGCACCTTAAGAAATGAAATGTTAGGCAGATCATTTACGGTGAAAATTGATGGGACAGTTGAAATGGTGGATGATAAACAACCTGATGAAAAACACGTTATTACTTTAGATGGAATAAAGGATCCTACAATTTTTGATACAATTCTTGTAAAATTTCCTGTTACTCTATGGAATTGGTCTTTTGGAATGGTAATTAAATCTTGGAAATTGACTACCGCTGATGTCGAATATTTCTTCAACAATCTTGCTGCCAAGGAACAAGCGAAAAAAAAGAAAAAAGCCAAGGGAGATAAGAAATCTAATGAAGTGAATACTAGTGGCTCAAAAAAGAAGGCAGGTTCAGGTACAAACGATGATAACAAAATGACTTTACCAAATGGTAAAGTAATTTATAAAAGAAAGAAAAATAATTGAGAGATTTTTTTATAAATTCATACGTTAAGATATGGTTGACATAATCATGCTTTCATTGTTACTCATTCATATACTATTCTGTTATAATCTATATTATTCGGCCTAATCTCTAAAATTTTTACAAATGTTTCTGACAATGTAGAACTTTATTAAATTTACTATACAAGCTGTTATGCAAATATTTTGAAGTGCTGAAATAAAACCTTTTAACCAGTTTTAACAGCATGTCTATTTTTAAGTGTAAAAAACCACTAGTTAACCTACTTCCAAGAAAGTATTATACCTGATCAATCTGATCATACTACCATTTCTAAAATATATCTATAATACATTTTTCATCAAAATTACTTTCTTGAAAAAAAAAATCAATAATCTTGGAAATTTTGTAAATCTATTCAATCATCTTGAATTTCCTTCAGATGTTCATATATCATAAGAATGAGATTTGCACTTCCCTTTGAACGAAGAACAAACATAAGGCGTCGACGTGGGTAAAGATTCTCTAACAATTTATATACTTTCTTCATATAATGGTAGTCCTAAATTTTTTTGGAAAACAACAGCTGTATTAGCCTCCAAAATAAAATACAAACCATAGAACTAATTGTGATGACAATATATATGGATTCGAAGAAGTATAGGAAATTTTTTTTTCATGAAACACTCGAGCGATGATTTTGAATTGATTGATGCCTAATCGATTTAGAAAACAACATAGTAGCCTGTACCACGAAGACTCAAAGATTTACGGCACCCTCGAATAACTGAAGCATGTTTGGGGAAATCACAAACAATAAAGCATTTAATTAATATATCTCATAGATACGATTGTAACGTTACAAAAACTAATATTCCGAATAAATACAAACAGTACTTATTCTCGGAAAACACATCTTCAATCAATGTGTTTTCTTCTGTTCAGTTTCTGTGCCTTGCTGGAACTTGATGAACTCGTTAGGGTTGTTCTTTCCCTCGTTTTGTAATTCTGGATTCACAGGACATTCAAGCAATGTGCTCATTGAGACGACACCAAAAGCTACTAAGAAAGTAGTAGAAAACAAGGAACTAGTAATCTTTTTAGATGTGGAGGCTCTGATAAACATTGTGACAGTGTTATTGAATATGAAAATAATCAATGAAGGTGAAAAAAATGACTTCTACCTTCAGATAATGTCAACAGGTGTTGTGCTCTATTCAGAATCTTATAATGATTAATAATTTTGATTATTTGAATAATGTCGTGTAAATTTGTAAATCTATGTTCATACTGATATGCTCATATACAAAATTTTCTTTTTTTTTCTTTTCTTTTTTCTGGATTTTTTTTTCTCAGCTGAGTGAAAATTCTACGCTGATATGTTTTTTTTGTTCAGCTTCGGCCAATCAGCTTTGGGTTTAACAAAATAAAATATTTTTCTTTTGAATTGACTTCGCGAAAAATACTTCACGTGATTACCACGTGAGCTCAGAAATTCAGGACATGGTTATACAATTGAGCATACTGCTCTACATCTGGAGAACAACAGTAATGTCTAATTATCCGTGCTTTCTTTCAATACAAAGAACAGTAAAGCAACGCTTTTAAACAAGTCATGGATGGAGAAAGCAAAATATTATAAACATTGATAATACCTGTAATCAATAAAAAAAACGTGGATACTTCGTTGAAAAAACCTCTAGTCGACTTTCTACTATTGCAGTAAGTCCTCTTCAGCAACCATTATGTCTTGCTCGTAAAGTTCCTGGTGAATTTCCATGTCATCCTCCATATTGAAGTTTTCGTAATTTTCTTCTTCTTGTTCGGCATCTGATTCGCTTGCAATTCTTTTAAAATAGCCTGCTTTATATCTCTGAACTTTCTCTGATCTCAATTTGTTGTAAATTGCAAAGTTGAACCAAACCTCGAAAAATCCGTACATGGTCACCAAGTTATTGGAAATGTAAACATTATCTGATAAGTAGCTTGAACCTGTCAAGATCAAAAAAAAGATCATTCTTAGAGGAACCAAATTTTCAAAATACAAAAAATATAATTCCTGATTGTTCACTGATGACTTGAAGTTTTCGTTCTCATCCACATCTTTCAAATTTTTGGAGTCCAAGATTGGAGGCTTGCTGGAAATATTTCCTAGAGAAAAAATTGCCACAATATCGGCAAGGCCATTTAGGGTGAGAAGCATGGCTACTACACCCAAAATAGGCTGGTTGCTAGGCTCTGTCAAGTTCTCAATCACCACATTGTCAAACACCTGGGCGAAGAGGAATGCGTATGAATTATAAAGAATGGATTCTGGGGATTTGAGCAACATGAAAGCAAAGAATAGCAATGAGCAAGCACGCCAGTAGGAAAGAAATACAGAGTCCATAAACGCCATTTTTGCTCGTTTTAGTCTGATGTTATGTCTATTCAAGCTGATGCTCTATCTATTCATAAAACTTGCAAAAAAAATCTTATAGAGACTATTATGGCTATGTTATAGATTGTGCCATGGAATATCAATTTTCATTGTAACAATGTTAAGTGATTCAGTGATCCTCAGTGGGTGCTTGATATTCCGATGGCGTATTCTGGGAAAGGAGAGCATCTTTCTGCTGCACGGGCTCATGTGTAAATAATTGTAAGGGCTCATATGCAGAATATGAAAAGCAAGTACTCACCAGAAGTTTGGAACATAATGATAATACAGTTACAATCAGCTTAAGAGAGCCCAGCAGAATTATAAAGCCAGCTGATCTAATTTTGATTGACAGTCTTTCAAATACATTTTCGAGGACAGCGAAAACATCGCACTCTGAAAAGCATTTCGCATTCTTAAATATGATTATTTGAAAATCTTGTTCTTTTAAGAAAAACAAGAAAGAAAAATTTGTGTTTGCTGGTATGTATGCCTTATTTTTTGTAATTATACTTCGATTACAGCCGTATTAAACACTCTTTTTATATTTTCGTAACTCTTTATTGTTTTACATTTTCAACTCTATTCCATTACATGTGTGGACACAACGTCCTTTCGAAGTCAGAAACCTTTAGCGTTGAGAGGAGGCGGCTAGAGAGGAGTTGGTTCTGGTCATGAGCACGGGCAGGCAAAATCTACAAAAACTGCCAGAGACTTGAGAAATAACTTTGCCAGTCCGGATCAGCCACCGGACTGGCTAATAAGAACTTCTTTTTTATGGCTGACCACCATGGAGAAAAAAAATTTTCCATCCACGCAATACATAAGGGCAGACTCCCGAGAGTTTGTTAAAAAAATATCTAAGATTTATAACAACAAAGTATGGAATACTTTGTCCTGTAGGTTTGCCCCCCTAGACAACAACTTACCAACTGTAATCCCACCAATAATAAGATTTCACAAAGGTTTATCCTAATAAATCTAAGTTGAAAATTAAAATTTCGAGATTCAGACTCAAAATTCGACAGCAGAAGTTGGAATTGAAATCATACTGACATCGAAATCAACCTAAGACATACACTATAATTCTATTGCAATTAGATCGAAGGTAAGAGTAAAACAACGCTAATACCTTCTAGAATCCACAAAATCACAGCCAGCGGTTTGGAACCCTTTATATAGAGATTAGCTCGAAAGGAACATTATAGGAAACGAGTTCATACATAATTGTTGTCTCGATTCTTTAAAGCAGCGATTCCCTTTGAGCAGAAACCATCTAGATTAACGTTTCCTCTTAGAGCTGCATTGCAACATAAATCGTATCCAGAGTACCAGTAATATTATATTGTTGATGAATAATAGCAATAGTACTCCTTCTAATAACAATTGCAACATCCCTAAGCCATCGACCCCTGTTCCACCTAACTTGCTCCAGCATTTTGCCGATCAGATACTCATTTTAGTGACCACCGCCACAAAACACTCATTTGCTCAATCCCACAAGAAAATCCATTATCTTTTGAATAAAAGTAATAACTTTGACCTTCTTTATAAAAGTTATTTCTGCCAGCTTGTTCATTACTATTTTATTCATCTCCAGGAAGAGTCTTCGGCAGCTTCTAGTAAGAGTATTACAAACTCTGCTTCCCCGATTATCCATTTATTAATTGCAGAACTCAATTATATTGCTTCGCATATCCATTTATCTCCTTCAATATTTACTGCATTTTACGGTGCCTTATCCTTAAACCCTTTCCAAACACCAACTGACTTTGCTTCGTTCTTTGCTCCTTTAGAACATAAATCAAAAAATTCTTCACCTGTGTTATTTTTCACTAAATTCTGTATTGCGTTAGGCCTAGTATCTAACACATCATCCGAATCTTGTGACTCTTACGCTCATTTCCTGAAGGATATTCCTGTTTTCTTAAAATCTTCAATCCCTGAATTACTTCTTTCACTAGATATTTCTACTTGGGAAGAAAAAAATTTATCGAATTTTTTGAAATTATTCTTTGATTGTCCAGTTTTAGATTTTCCTGAAAAGCTAATTGCAGCTAATTTCGTGTGTGAAAAATTGTTTCTGAAAAAGTCTTGTATTCCAAAATCAAATATCTTATTGACTCAAATAAATTCATTATTTTCAAAAATGACTAGTATTAAATCAGTTCTTGAACAGACAAATCCGGAATTAATCTCGATAGAATATGTTTTCCAAATTTTATGTGTGTTACAAGATCAGCAATATCTCAATGAATCAATCGCTTTAGTGTTAACAGAAATTATTCTTCCTCAATCTCAAAAGCTCTCAAATAATTCTTCTGTTAGTACAGCAATTACGGTAAAGCATAACGAATTGGCCGATTATACACCATTTCCAACAAATCAATCATATTTTCCTTTGTATGATGCTTGTATAAAAGGTGAGGGGTTTCGTCACTGTTGTGATTCCCTTAAATTACAGCCAGACTGGGAGGTTGTGTATCAATCTATTTTAGAAAATATCACTTTTTATTATGATGAAAATGGTGGTAATATTAAACCAAACTTGGTGTCTATATTACAATTTTTTGCGTCATTACCTTCTGATCAGGCTATAGACTCTTTCCTTGTATTAATTTTTCAACAACAAGACTCATCACAATTCACAAAAAGTACGAACTTCTGGTATCCTCTTTTTTATTTTTTCCATTATCATAATCCCTCTAAATTTGAATCCCAAATTAGCAATGAAGGAGGTAGGTTTGGCATGTCCGGCACTCCAGTACCTATCTTTTATAATCTTAACTTAGTTTTTAATGCTTCACTTAGCGATGTTGCGCAACAGTTAGTGCATGAATCTTCCTCTTTGTTGAGATTTGATTCTGTTGCCCAAATTTGTATCTTTGTCGCAACGTCCCTTTTATCTTCTAAAACTCCACAACAAATTGAAGATTTATGTAATGCAGATATGTCTGGCGATAACACAGGAATGATGAACTCACAGTACATTTTCTTCTCAGCCATCACTCACAATGCTTCGCAAGTGATTGGTGAAGCTCCAGCTAGTTCAGACTCTTACCTAGTCATTCCTCGTATTTTAGTTTCTTGGGTACAAATCAAGCTGCCACTTTTACCTTTTGCAATCAAAAAATTGACTGTTTCTCAAAATAATTTGGTTTGGCTTCTCAGATTTATCCGTGATGATCTCATGATTGACTCTAGTTCTTCAACTGCAAGAGCTTCAATAGTCGAAACAATGGCGATTCTTATGGCTCAATTAGGCTGTATTCCTGTTCTTCTTGACCATCCTCTATCAAGTTCTACTTTGAAAGATTTTGAAGCATTATTTAATTTAGCCTCGATTTCCTCCTCATATTTATTTGATATGTACAAACATTTTAAGAATTACATTAATGCTCTTCCTCCTCAAAAGGATCAAATAATTCAGTTTCTCATTGCTAAGATGTCTACAATTGTGAAACAATCACAGCAGCAAATTTCCGGAAATAATACTAATGCCGATGACGTATCCAAAAATGAGCAAAATGCTCCTTTGTCTTTACAATTTATTGATGATGTTTTAAGAGTCATCACTGAATCTGAACCATGCTATTCTAATAATGATGTGAAGAATTTGCTCAGGGCATCAATTCTGGCTTATCCTCCTCTTATTGCCTATGCATGTTCCAATCATTCTCCATCAGAAGGTCCTGCTGCTAAGAATCCTGCTATTCTCATTTCTAATAGTTCATTTCCTCCAGCCGTTGAAACGGAAATGAAGGATTATTATCAAAGAATGTATAATAATACTCTTGAGATTTCAGAATTCATTTCTATTCTCAGACAACTTCTTCTTGTGCCAATGTTTAACGGGGCAGGTATGGATAAGCAATCTATTCAACGCTATCAATATAGTCAATACTTGTTTTCTTGTATGGTTCATTCAATGCTCGATGAATTTCGTTTTTTTAATGAATATCCGTTGGATGCACTCAGAAAAACCTCTCTACTTTATGGACTGTTGATAAAGTTTGACTTAGTTAATCTGTATGTTTTGCAGCTTGCACTTAGCTTTGTCCTTGAAGCATGCGCAGAAAGTAATAATAATTTATTTAAGTTTGCTGTTCAAGTCCTTCTCAGCACCAAAGAAAGATTGCCAGAATGGCCAAAATATGTTGAAAATTTATCCACTATGGAAAGCTTGCAACAACAACCTCAGCTTGCCCCATTATTAGAACACATCCGTGCAGTAACAGCAGAGTCGAAAGCTTTGTATACGGCAAATACAAATAATAGTGCTCCCAATACGGTGGAAAGTATTGAACAAGAAGAGCCAGTGGCAGATGTTCCTTTCAGATCTATTTGCTCTGAGGTTGCATTCGCAATGCAAATTCCTCAAGAGGTATCTCCGCAAAAGGATACCCAAGCAAAGATACTTTTTGAAGTTAATAATGTAAGTGATGATACTTTGACTCAACGTGCTGAATCAATCAAGAAGAATTTGCGTCCTTCCAAATATGATTGGTTTGCAACATATATCGTTGGCCGTGCAAGAAATGAACTAAATTACCAGGAATTGTATTCTTCTTTAGTAAAATTGCTTAAAGCGCCTTTATTAGAACAATATGTGTTACAATGTACACTCAAACTGATTTATAAAATTTTCAATTATGGTAGTACAGATTCACAAAATGATCGTACTCATTTAAAGAACTTGGGTTCATGGTTAGGCTTGATTACAATTGCAAGAGATATTCCGGTTTTGAGAGATAATATCGCAGTTAAGGAATTGTTACTAGAGGGTTATTTGAATGATCAAATGACCTTTACTATTCCTTTTGTCTCCAAATTGTTGACTGAGTCGACTAAATCTAAGGAAAACAAGATTTTATGTCCTCCTCATAATCCATGGATTTTAGCTCAAGTTGAACTACTTGTTGAAATTTATCAAACTATAGATATTCCAATGAGCTTGAAGTTTGAGATTGAAATTCTTTTAACTGCTTTGAATTTGAAAATGGAAGATGTTGAAAATCGTGGCTTTTTGAAATCTCATACTAAGGAAGAGCTCAGAGAGATTGTCACCAAGAGAAATAAATCTAAGAAATCATTACTTAAATCATTACCAGAGATTCCAATCCAACAGCAACAGAACTTGATGGTGCAACAACAACAACCAATGGTTGCAGGCATGCAGCGCGTACAAGATGTGTCTGGTTTACAACAACAACAATTAATGAAGTTAAGATTGCAACAGCAGCAGCAACAATTCAATCAGCAACAACCTCAATTACGACAGCAACCATCAGGAGCCCAGCCTGAAATCAATTCTGCTGCCGCTACTGCGATTGCTTCTATCGACAATTTTGCTAACAATTTAACTGGGCGTTCCTACTTTGCGCTTCATCCTAATGTCAAGCGTCTTTTTGTTCAAGCATTTATGAAAATTGTAAGAGAAGTATTACCACCTGCGGTTGACCGTGCCGTCAATATTTCAGTTAATACTGCTCATACGTTAGTTTTGAAGGATTTTGCTTTAGAGGTAGATGAGAACAAGTTACGCCGTACAGCAGTTCTACTGACAAGATCTATATCTCAAAATCTCGCAAGAGTATTTGCCAGAGACTTGATTTATAAAAATGTTTATGAAACTGTTTATCAAGCACTTAACTTGAATGCTAATAATTCCAACTCTGTTGAACAACAGGCTATTGAACAAACTTTATTGGGGGTTCTTAATGAAAACATTGATCAAGCATGCTCCATAATTGAAGTAGCAGCAATGGAAAAAGCAACTGCGGAGATGGATATTGCTTTAAGACCTTCTATTTTTGCAAGAAGACAACACAAATTGGAGAACAATGGTCAGGTTTTTATTTCTCCATCTGTTTCAAGATGGTCCTTGAGTTATCCACAGCCATTGGGCTTGGCTGCGCAAGGTGTCACTAATGAACAGTTATCAGTATATGAAGATTTGGCTAGATTAAGTATGGGTAATCAAAGACAAAGAACACCACAACAACAGCAGCAGCAGCTTGCTCAACTGCAACAACTTTCTCAACAACAACAAGGTCCAGCACCAGATGCTACTGCACAGTTACAACAAACAGTGCAAAGACAACAATTAGCGGGTCAACAAATATCTCCAAACGTGACATCTAATTCTGACCAAAGAGCTGCCTTTAGTCAGTCCGTATCATACTTACAACTGCTACTTGAAGCTCTTCTCAAAGCTCTCGCTGAAACTCCTGACATGCATTTTAATCAACTTCAAAATGGCCATATAGTCAAGAACGTTTTGGCGCAAATATTGAATATTTGTTCCAAAACCAAAGGAGAGGAAATTTATGTAAAGGTTGCACAATTTACTGTTAATGCATTATTCACTTCTTCTGAGTCTGTTTTAGCCAGGGAAACGTTGGTGTTCTTATTGAATAAATTATGTGAGCTTTCGCCTTCAACAGCTAAAGATGCGGGATGGTGGCTCGTTCACGCTGAAGACGATAGAAAATATAATTCCAAAATTATGGCGACATTACTCAAGGTGGGATTAATTTCTCCTCTGGATTTGGATGCATCTATTGCTAAGGCCATTTCTTCTAGAAATACCACCGCTATCAAGTTTGCAGCCGAATTAATTGAAGAAACTTTGCTTACAAATGAACCATTCTGTCTTCGAACAGATTTCGTGGGGACAATTGAAAAATTGAATGAACTTCAAAAATCTGGTTCTAATGATATTGTTTTGCAAAATTTGTTGACTAAACTTAATGAATCTTTTGCTCCATTAAATACCAACAACAAGGTACTATTGTGTTCTCAGATGGGTTATATATTTGTGGAATGGATTAAGCTATTACAACACAACAATATCGATGACAGATTATTGTATATTTTCATATATCAATTGTTTGAAAAGGGAATCATTACTAAGCCTGCTTATATGTCAACCTTCTTTAGAACTGCTACTGAAATGGCCATTGCTTCCTTTTTGGATGATGGATTTCCTTACAGCAGAAGTGAAGAAGCTGATATTTTTGTTGGTACAGACGCTTTAGCCAAATTGATTATCAAAATCATTGTTTGTCAAACTGACGAGGCTGATAAAAAAATTGAATATTTGAAACAAATATTGACAATTATCACATTAGTTTTTAATAAGGATCATGCTGACAGCAAAGATTCTTTCAATGAAAGACCTTACTACAGAATCTTTTCTACACTATTAAGTGAATGGTCTGATATTCGTTGTAAATTTCCAACTATGGTTGATGGATCGGAAAAAGCGGCTTTATTAGCATTTGATAAAAAATTCTATTTAGTTTTGGCTGATTTCTTTATAATTTATCAACCATTAGCATATCCTGGTTTTACTTTTGCATGGTTGACGTTGATTTCTCATCGTATGTTCTTGCCAAACATTTTGGAAATTCCAGAGAAACGCGGTTGGAAAAAATTATGCTCCTTAATTGTTTGTGTTCTAAGATTTATATCAAAGAATATGGATGGTGAGAATCTTACCAAGATAATTGGAATTGTTGATAAAGGCTTGATTCATATCTTTGAACTTATTCAACAAGATTATCCAGATTTCTTTATTGAATATCATTATGTATTCTCCTACACTATTCCATCTGTTTTGTTCCAATTAAGAAATATTGTTTTATCATCATTTCCAAAGAATATGGTATTGTCTGATCCATTCAACACTGATGTTAAAATTGAAAGTATCGAAGAGTGTTCCAATGCACCTAATATTGCAATCAATCCAGGCAATGACTTATTAAAAGTAGGGTTGAAGAAACCGGTCGATAATTACATTCGTATTCCTCACAACTCTATCTTCAAGTCCATTCTTAGCGGAATGAAGACTCCAGATATTGACGATAATGGTGAGGAGGTCAATGTGAAACTAATAAATGCATTGATTCTATATGCTACTGTTAGTGCAACAGAATCTTCTCGTCTTGACTTCAATCCCCAGGCATCTGAGGTCACCTTAATTACTAGCCTTTTACAAGACTCGTGTGTTGAATTACAGTACAATGTTATTACTGCTATTGTTAATCAACTCAGATACCCTAACTCTCATGCAAAGTGGACCAGTCTTCTTATCAACCACTTATTTGAGAATAACAATTTGAAGCAATTAATTACCAGGGTATTTTTGGAAAGAATTGTTGCCTCGAGACCACATCCGTGGGGTGTTGTCTATACGTTTGTTCGTTTGTTGAATAGTGAAAACTTCACTGAATTTGATTTTGTGAAGCAAACTCCGGAATTAAGTGGAATATTCACTGCCTTTGCAAAACATGTCTCTGCAAATTGATTAAGAACTCTTGTGCAATAAGCCCTCAAATATGTTTTTATATAAATCTCTTACAATGATATTTTACCAATACTTTCACTTTTATTTTGTTTACACTGCTATATATTTTTTTTGCTAATTTATGATGCATTTATTTTGAATACTGTAATCTCGTATTAAGAAAGCTGATCGTACCATTCCGATATTCATTTGAAGAATTTCATCTTGAATTGAATAAATTCTAAGTGCTTTTAGTAATTTTCTGTTTTTTTTCTTTTTTTTTTTTTTTCAGTCTTTTTTTTTTTTGAACAAAACAACTCACCAAAGAAGGCGAATAAAATTTATGAAAAAAAAGAATACCTTATGAACACGAAGAACCTATTTTGATTATGCTACTTAAGATCTATATAGCCAATTGGTGAGATACACTCGCGTGGAATATTATTAAAAATAGTTATAAATTTGGCTTCAATTTGGTTGATCAGAATTTCTTTAAAATTATAAAAAAACGGAACATTCAATAAGCCAAAATGACAGAAGCTGCTTATACTTTGATTTTTGATACGGATACCAATAAGACCTCTGTTCAAGAGTTCAAAAAGATGTTGGAAAATCCAAAAGAAGATGCAAAGATTGAAGCTATGAAGAGAATTCTTATTGCAATGCTTAATGGTTCGCAAATGCCAGATCTATTGATGCATGTTATTAGATATGTTATGCCTTCTAAGAATAAGCAATTGAAGAAGTTACTTTACGTATATTGGGAAATTGTTCAGAAGGTTGATGACAAAGGAAACTTAAAAAGTGAAATGATTTTGGTTTGTAATGCTATTAGAAATGATTTACAACATCCGAATGAGTACATTAGAGGCCTTACATTGAAATTTCTTACAAAATTGAAGGAATCAGAATTGTTAGAACCTTTGATCCCTACTGTAATCCAGTGTTTAGAACACAGACATTCATATGTCAGAAAGAACTGTATTTTCGCTATTGCATCTATTTACAAATTAAATCCAAACTTGATTCCTGACGCTCCAACCATTTTAACCAATTTGCTTGTTACCGAGTATGATCAAATTTGTCTCAGAAACGCATTTATTGTTTTATCCACATTGAATAGAGATGCTGCTTTTGAATATATGACTTCCAAGCCTCAGCAAAATACTTTATTGAATTTGGCATTTATTGAGTTTATTAGAAAGGATTTGAAGCAAGCTAGTGATGATGACAAGTCGACTTATTTTGATTTGCTTACTGAATTCTTAGAAAGTGACGACACCTCTATTGTTTATGAATCTGCATTGACTTTGACTTTGGTGAGCAATGTCGATGAAGTCATTGCTCTTGCTGGTAAAAAATTTATCGAGTTAACTAATAAAGAAACTGACAACAATATCAAGTTGATTTGTTTGTCAAGAGTTGTCGAATTAAATGAGAAGCACCCAGGTGCATTCCAGGATTCCATTTTGGATATTTTGTCAATTTTATCTAGTACTGACTTGGATGTCAAAAAGCAAACATTGAACTTAGTCTTGAATTTGATTGAAACTAAAAACGTGGACGATGCTATCAAATATTTCAGAAAAGAATTGGTTAAGGTTCTTGCCGAAGAAAATACATCTGAAACCTCTAACCAGTATAAGCAATTGCTAATTCAAACCATTAATAAAATTTCCATTAAATTCATTGATTATTCTATAGAAGTTGTTGATTTATTATTAGAATCTTTACCACATTTACATACTCAATCAGCATATGAAATTATCAATTTTGTCAAAGAGATTATTGAAAAATTTCCAACCAAGAGTGATCATATATTATCAAAGTTGATTGATTCTTTGCCTGAGATTAATAGTAGCAAGGTTTTGAGAGGTGCCTTATGGATTCTCGGTGAGTACTGTACTACAGAAAAAGATATTCAATCAGCATGGAAGTTTGTCAGAAATAATATTGGTGAGTTACCTATTTTAGCCACAGAGAAGAAAAAGTTATATCAACCTGCTACCAATGAAGAAGGTGCGGTTTCTGAGAATAAAATTAAGCATCAATCAAGTGGCCCTGTCATTTTACCAGATGGTACTTATGCTACTGAAAATGCTTTGACTGCCATGGAAAATGATATTTCAGCTAATAATAATGAAGATGATTCCAACCCATTTTTGAGAAGACTAATTTTAGGTGGTGATTTTTATTTAGGATCTATTTTAGCCTCTACATTGTTAAAGTTGATTTTGAGATTTAGTGAATTGTCTGATTCGTTGAAAATTTTAAATGGTTTGAAAGCAGAAGCTACCTTGATAATGGTCTCTATCTTAAGAGTAGGTGAATCGGATATTGTAAAAGAAAATATTGATGAAGACTCAGCAGAAAGAATCTTATCATACATTCGACTTTTAGTCGAGGATTATGATAATCTTGAAAATCAACAAAAAATTATTACTGAAGGCTTCTTGGTTGATACTAAGCAGGCTTTTGAAAAACAATTAGAAGAGCATGTTCAAGAAGATCTCATCTCAGACAAGAAAGAAATTGTTCATGAGTTGGACGAACCAATTTCATTTAGACTTCTTGCCAGCTCAAGCAATGACGCTAATAATAATGATGGATTCAATGATGATGAAGAAATTGAAGCCATTAATGCAAATGCAATTGCTTCAGTCGGCGGTTCCAGTAAAGAGAAACTCGCTTCAAGGCTAAGTAAAATAATTCCTTTAACTGGTTTTTCTGATCCAGTTTACGCGGAAGCATATATTAAGGTACATCAATTTGATGTCGTTTTGGATGTTTTGGTAGTTAATCAAACAAGTGCTACTTTAAGAAATTTGTCTGTTGAATTTGCAACTTTGGGTGATTTAAAAGTTATTGACCGCTCAGGAAGTGCGAACGTACCAGCCCATGGATTCCACAAATCCAGCTCCACTATTAAAGTTACCAGTGCTGATACAGGTGTAATATTTGGTAATATTTTATATGATGGTCAACATGCTACTGATCAAACAATTGTTATCTTAAACGATGTTCACATTAATATTATGGATTACATCAAACCTGCAACATGTACCGAAGCTCAATTCCGTAAAATGTGGAATGAATTTGAATGGGAAAACAAAATTGTAATTAAGTCATCGACAATAAGCTCATTAAAGGAATATTTAGAATTATTATTGAAGAGTACAAATATGAATTGTTTGACAAGAGGTGCTATTATTGGTGATCAACATTGCCAGTTTTTAAGTGCAAATTTGTACTCTAAATCTAGTTTTGGCGAAGATGCTTTAGCTAATTTATCTATTGAAAAGACAGAGGATGGTCCAATCTTAGGTAATGTAAGAATCAGATCTAAGGGCCAAGGCTTGGCTTTAAGTTTAGGTGATCGAATTGCATCTATTGCGAGAAAAAATCAGAAAGGAACTACTAAAATTGCTTGAACTTTTATATATAAGAAATTTGAGAACACGAATTATCAATAAATCTTTATTTTGT
The DNA here is from genome assembly GCA_031125705.1 of Saccharomycopsis babjevae. Classification (NCBI taxonomy): domain Eukaryota; kingdom Fungi; phylum Ascomycota; class Saccharomycetes; order Ascoideales; family Saccharomycopsidaceae; genus Saccharomycopsis; species Saccharomycopsis babjevae. The sequence continues at coordinate 89,805 of JASTVB010000023.1, read as the reverse complement.
TACAAACAATTTTGTAAAAATTTTCAATATATAGGGTAATTTAGGAGCGCATACCAAGACTAAATTAGCATTTATACAGGCATAGTGGCAGTGCTATTCCGCTACAATAAATGACATAGATTTATAAATAATATAATGAGAATAGTACAAAAATGATTTGAAATAACAAAAATAATTTGAAATCGACAAAATAAAAATATAACATAAATTAAACTATTAACAAGCAAAGTAAAAGTTGAAAAATTGAAATTAACTCATAAAACCAGATGAATCCATCTCAAAGTTTCCAGCACCATGGGCACTTCCAGAACCCACAACAGTACTTAAGCTGGGTAAACCACCGCCTAGGAAATCCAACATCATATGCATACCACCACCACCCGAGTAATCATCTACATCAGCTGGCAAAACTTTACAAACACCTTCTAAAAACCAAACTTTATCTTTCCATTCACTAGTAAAGCTTCTGAGCATTGTGTAATAGCATCTCATAATTCTCATCGCAGCTAAATCACCAGTCATCAATAAAGCCAAAAAGGTCTTGTCCAATAACGCTGGAAAAGCAAAAATACGTAAAATAAAGTCTGATTTATAGCGTTCATTGTGAAGTTTATCCAAATATGCAAGCGTTATCAAATAAGGGGAAGTATATTCAACGGGGTACAAATCTGCAATCAGCAGATCAAAACACTTCAAATCAGAGTAAAATTTATTATTTTTCAAAGGCAGAGAGTTACCAGTAACATTTAAACTATCTGGAGCATTATTCATTATGTCTCCTAAATCACTTAGGTCAACACTTATAAATTTGTGAAACCTTGAGGCTTTATTCAATGGCCAAACAGCAGTTAAAATAGTAGCAGCTCCTTTAACATGATAAATCCAGGCTGATGCGGGTAAAGACTTTGGAGATGCCGACAGAGTCAATGAAGGTAAGCTTGCATTTGCTAAAGAATCCATGATAAGAATAATAGCAGAGGCAACCAAAGCATCTGTATTTTCTAAAGAAATTTCTAAAACTGCATCACGAAGAAGTTTGAGCGCTTCTCCCCTATGGTAATACACACATTCATCTAATCCATCTTCTGTTCTTGACAAATGCGTTGCGCTAAATGCAAGAACTGAATGCATTAAAAAAGGATAATTGAAAGCTAGCTCAGGAACATATTCAGACCATAGTTTTTCCTCTGAGATTCCAGCCGCCGTAATAGTCGGCCAAACTTTTGATGTATAGTGATACATTAATTTAAGGTCTAACATATGAAGCTTTGGAGAAGTCTCAGTATTATCGTAAGAAGGACTTTTTGGAGGCGATGAAGACGCTGCCGCTGCCGCCGCAGCTGCAGCAGCAGCAGCAGCTGTAGATGAAATGTTAGAATCATTTGATGGCAAGCTATTCTGCTCATTATCATCACCCATCAATAAAGTTGCGTTACTTTTACTTGGATTGGTGAATGGTATATCAGACTGTTCACAGACGCCATTAGTGTTATTGTTCAATGAGTTTTCTCTTTGAATTGAGCTCATATTAATAGTATTAGTAGTTGAATCTGATTTTAAGGAGTTATCAACACTATTATTTCTTTCTTGCGGAGAAATAGAATCAGTGCGAGCTTCCTGAACTCTAGAAGCCAAAGTATTCAAACCTGGGTATAATTCATTTGAGTTGGCTAAGTTTAATAATGAAGCGGCTGTTGGAACCTCCATACTACTTGCTAAAAACAGGCTGAGGATTGTGCCTAATGGATTCGCATTTTGTTGAGAAGAAGAATTACCTAAAATCGAAAGGATAGAAGTAAGGATGTTCCCTTTATTTTGAGGGACATGTGGTGGTGTTGCTTGTTGTTGTTGTCGTTGCGGTTGCTGCTGTTGCTGCTGTTGTTGTGGTTGTTGATGTTGTTCTTTTGGTTGTTCCAAAGTGGATTGACCCAGAGGCTTAACTTCGTTCATGGCTTGAGGCATCGGCACCTGTTGAGAAACACTATTGCCTTCGACACCAGGAGAAGGAATAAATTGCTCGATAGGAAGTTCACTCGGCTCTTCATGCTTTCCCCCTTTACTTAAAAAATTTGAAATTCCTGTGCTGAGATCAGAAGAGGTAGCTAATGAATACTTCAGAGTGTTACCATTATTATTATCATTATCATTACTACTTGTATTGTTATTTAGAATATTATTGCTTGCGGACAAAGTATTTGAAGCGTTTGCGAGCAAAAGTTGGATAGCCGCATTTGCTGATGCTGCGGAATTTGAAGATAAATTGAATGGAGGAAGCATATTCATCAAGGGAGATAAACCAATTGAAGGATTTTGCGACTTATTGGATGCAGTAGCCGATTGTTGGTAATGAGAATTAGGGGAACCAGAAGACAGAGAGGAGCCTGAAATATCATTAAGCAAATCTTGTGATTTAGATGACTTCACCTGAGCATTCGGTGAGCTTTTCGTTGATTTTTGAGATACCTTGCCTAATGCTACATCTGAATAAGCGCATTCCAATTTCATGTGAACACATTTAGCACATATAGGTTTTCCTTCATCGCATTTGACTCTTCTTCTTTTACATGTGTTGCAACCGCTTCTTGATTTTGTATGAAACTTTCTCCTGGCGGCAGGTTTGGAGTTTTTCAGGTCAGTAATCTTCAGAACTCTGTTAGAGCTGGAATGCATTATTGTTTCGTTCATTCTTGTGTTGATGAGTTAGCAATGGAGGCAGATAGATGAAAGCAGAGAAATAAATATTCAGCAAAAAATTTGGGGTGCTTAGTTGTTTTCAGTTGCGCTATTTTGTTGAAAAATAGCTACAATTATTTATACAATTGCTGCAACTTCAATATCCAAAGTTAAAGAAAATTCAATTTTGGTGGAATAATAAGTTTCAATATTGGATATGAAATATACTGGGAAAACAGAACGAAATAATAATTGTATAGATAAAAGGCAAATTAACCTGATGTTTTGACCAAAACCAAAAACAGGGCTATCTTAATATTGTTCAAAAGAGCAAAAGAATCTTAATTTTGTTGAAAAATATGGGAAAAGCAGTGATGCTTCTTCCTTTGGAACTTATGCTCTTGAACCTGTTAATCACCGCCCAACTATCCTAATAGTATCGAAGAGCAGTTACACGCTATATAGATAGTCTATTACCTTGTTACCAAGCTTATTTTGCACTCTATATATGGTTAACAATATCAATATTTAATTCCTAATAGGTTAATCCTTTTTTGGAATGTAATATCAATTTGACGTTGTTTGTGGGAATTATTTGTATATATATGTTTTTCTATACGAAATGGAATATATCTATACGAGATCAAATCCCCAGGTTGGGATCTTAGTAATTATCTCTTTGAAGAATTCAACAAAAAAAATTCTAACTCACAAAATTTGTTTGAATAATTACGAACCCTGTTGTCAGTTTGGTAAATATAGTCTTTCGCCCCTCATCACTTCTCCTATAATTATGCAGATGAAAAATCCACAAAAAAAATTAACTTCCGATACCGGGAGTCGAACCCGGGTTTGCTCGGTGAAAGCGAACCGTGCTAGCCGTTACACTATATCGGATAGTATAAAATCATTTGAAAAACAACCTACGGAATGCAGTTAAATGTTTGACATTTTGTCATGAATTTTTGTTATACGCCACGTGCTTTTCACATGATTCACATGATTCCTAAAAAAAATTAGAACTGTTTGATTCAGATTTAGATCAAGCAAACAAAAACATATCTTGAAAATTAGATGGTGCAACTAAACTATATCTCGAAGTACCAATAGGAGAATTATGTAGCTCAATTTTTTAGACTAGATTAACTATTTTAAAAGACTCTAATCTCTAATTTAACACATTAGTAATTTCATTCTGTGAATTTATTCTAGTTTAAGCCAAGGATCTTAACACATTGAGAGTTTTATACATGTCCAACACATTAGTTTATATAGCTCTAGATCCGAGAAATGACTATTGATGTTTATAGCAATTTTAAAATCGAGCCATAAACTAGCTTTATGTATTCTACTGGGCAAACCAAACTGCTAGAATTTCATCTAAGCATATATGTTATGAGCTTAGCTAACGTCATCTGCTCTTTATCTTTGTTATTCAATATATTATGTATGGGTTTAACTTTGTATGGATTTCTAGCGCTTCCACTATTTCTTTTTTTTTTTTCTTCATTTAATTTGAAAACTCCATAGAAAAATGTATTGATCAGAAGGCTTATACAACACGTAAAATCAAATTTTGTTAAAGAAAAAACAAGGATGCGTAACACATATGCTATCATCATTTTAAAGAATTTTGCTGATTACACGATCTGAGTAACTATACTATATTACACTAGGCTTTACTACTATCTTGAAACATTTAGTAAACGTTTGAAAGACATCTGTGGCAGTTTGGCGGATTTTTTTTGATTATATTAAATAAGCATTAGGGTGACCATAACTGTGAACACATATCGTCCAACCATCACCTTTGTAGTAAGAAAGTACCTGGTATTAGAGATTAGAAGCTATTTCGAATACTTGAAAAAGAGGAAAGGAGGTCTTCAGTTAAGCAAGATAGAAATCTAAGAATTATTGGTAGTTTGATAAACTGAATAGAGATTTTATCCCAAAAACTAAAAGAGCAGTCAGTGTTCTTGTTCTTTCAATTTTATATGGAGATTTTTGACAATATCTACCCCAAGATTACGCAATAGGCATTTTTAATTACATTCGTGAAGAAAACAATCATAATGAACTTTCTCCGCAAAAGAAAAGACAGTTTAGTAGACGATAATGCAACCAAATCAAGAAGACCAGCCAACACGGCGTTCAAACAGCAACGTTTGAAGTCATGGCAACCTATTCTTACGCCGAAATCAGTGTTGCCATTACTTCTTGTGGTAGCGGTTATTTTTGCTCCTTTGGGTGTTGTGATGTTGATTACTTCATATAATGTGGAAGAATTCCAGGTGAATTACACAGAATGTGCAACTTTGGCCACCTCAGACTCATACAGCAATATACCTAGCAAATATTATAGCTTCCATTTCAAAAAAAACATGGCTTCAGAACCTCAGTGGAAAATAAGCAATAAAACTGTAGAAGTTGAGGGTGGCAGTTACGACACTACTGTTTGTGATATCCAGTTTAATGCTCCAAATTCTATAAAGGCCCCAATATATTTGTATTATCGTTTGACAAACTTTTATCAGAATCATAGAGAATACGTTGAGAGCTTTGATTTACAACAAATACGGGGAGAAGCTGTTTCGCTAGATGATTTGAGTAGTGACTGTTCTCCTCTAAAAAGTTTGGACAACAAGCCAATATATCCATGTGGCTTGATTGCTAATTCCGTTTTCAACGATACCATTGGAAATCCAGTCCTTTTGAACCCAAGCGGCTCAGACTCTGAACAACCTTACAATTTATCAACTACTGGTATCTCCTGGTCTTCTGACCTTAATACCTGGAAAAAAACTAAATATAATGCTTCAGATATATCTCCTCCTCCATCTTGGGCTAAGCGTTTTCCTAATGGTTACACCGATACAAATTTGCCTGATTTCAGCACCGACGAAGTTTTTCAAAATTGGATGAGAACAGCCGGTCTTCCTGATTTCATGAAATTGATTGGAATTAACAAAAACGATGAATTCACAGACGGTAATTATCGAATTCAAGTTGAAATGAATTATCCGTCATCTTTGTTTGGAGGCGAGAAATTTGTTATTTTAACCACAAATTCTGTAATTGGTGCCAGAAATATGAGTTTAGGAATCACATATATTGTTGTTGCGATTGTTTGTGTTGCTGCGGGTATATTCTTTTTGGTTAAACAAATGATTAGTCCAAGAAAAATAGGTGATAATAAGTATCTTGATTTTAACAAAAGAGAAGTACTATAAACATGCTTATTACTTTTACTTAAATACGACGTTCTATCAATATAATATAAACTTTCTACACATTTGCTGAACTGTCAAATCAATTTAGTTCTTTTCAGTCTTATTTTGCTTTTCCAGTTGCTTCGAAAAATCAATGATAGATAACCAATTGTAGATCAATGCATGGTTTTAGATTATTTAGACTTAATTTAACGAAAAAAAAAGAGAAACTTCAATCAAAGACACGAAGTCAAATCTTTAAGTTTTTTTGATTAGGTATGGATGATATCTGACTTAATATGTTTATTTTATTTATTAATTAAATTGAATTATAAAATTTTATTTGTATATTCGACTGGTTTTCTCCACAGAATGTTAAATGGGATTTTCATGCATTTTCTAATGTTGTTTAAACTTTTGAAATTATTTATTTACTTCATAATTATTTAATTTGTCTTTTTATCTTTATTTATTTGAAACAATCCAAATCATTAAATTAGTGGTGGGTTGGCTTGATTTCTTCAACAACGAACCAGTCTTCAGAAATAGCATCTTCAGCACCTGCTGGGGCAGAACCTTCGGTTTCAACGTTAGCGGCTTCATAAGCAGCAATGTCGGTAGTAATGTCACCTTCAACTTCTGGAACCTTTGGAGAAACTGGCAATTTCCATGATTTAGTAGCAGCTGCAGCATCAGAAGCGGAAGCGGCAGTTGGCTTAAAGCTCTTCAATTCAGAAATGTACAAATCAGAGACCAAGTTTCTTCTGGCTGGAGCAGCAGAAAAAGATCTGATGGCAGATCTGGTGAAGGTCTACAAAAGAAAGTTAGTAAACATTCAATGTAAAAAAAAGGTTCAAAACAATTGAGGAAAACAACTCTAAGTATAACACAAATGTTAGGACTGATGATGTATGATTCATCATTATGCTTAAGATCAACTCATTTTTCAATAATTAATCAACCAAAATACCAGAATACCTCATTTATCGTATAATATAGTATTAATAGTCTGAACTGAAAGCTATTATCTTTAAATTTGTTTTTGAGATTCAATCAAGACATAAGAAGTGTGGTATATTCTTACTATGGAATACTATCAATGTATTCTCCAAAGAATTTTTAATTATTAATTCAGCGATGTACGTTACTAACAAGATATTCAAAAAAAAATATGCCTACGCAACTCAATTTGAGATAGCAATTTCTGTATCCATAATTCAAGACTGGCACCCTTTAATATATAATTCTGCGGAAGTCAATTTTAGTATTTTTCAACCATAAGAATTCAGGGAATATTTTCAATTATAATTATTTAGTCATATCATCCAATTTTCTTTCACTTTTCTCATATTTCTTCTCTTCAAGCTTAGCCCAAATCTAACACATTACTCCTAGAGTTTTCCACCAATCATTCAACTTTCAAAACTGGAAAATGGCAAAATACATACGGTAGTAGATCTTCTTGCTATTTGGGAGAACATTTTGTTATTATTGATAGTTCGACGATTGTTGAATTAGTAATTTTAAAGATGAAGTGAAAGGAAATAATACCAAAGAATACTTAATGTGTGATTAGTTTCATTATACAATTTTTTTGTGATACTGGTGGTCAAATTCACACACCCTATAAGAAAAAAAAAAAAAACTAGAAAAAAAAATTTTCGAAATTTTCTTGTTATAAATTTATGCGTGCGCCTAATGTTCATTCATAAAGACAAATAGCAGTTTTATTCGAAGAAATCCCTATTGAAATTTTGCAAGCTCGTGATTGGCCGAAATATGATGAATAATCACTAGTCCATCATCATAACAATAGTCAGTGGATTTCATCAAAAACAGATTGTATAATTCATTCAATAATATATATGTACATATATTGCCAAGAAATGAAAGATTAATTTGAAATATAAGTATATATGACAGGAGAGTAGGAAAATAAAATAAATATAAATAAGTTAAAAAAAAATGAATAAATAATAACAGTGGAGAAGTAGGAAAGCAATAGAAGAGTTGAAAATTAATTATTTCTCAATAGACTTCGTTATTTTTGTTCGTAGTACGATTCATCTTCTTCTTCACCACCTACTTGGTCTTGCATAACCATTGCACTTTCCTGGTAAGAAGCGTTCTTAGCAACCAATTCGATAATTCTTCTAACAATTGGTAATTGTAACCAGGCTGGAACATATGCTTCCAAACGGACAAATGGTCTCAAAGGAACACGTCTGAATGGATCTTCAAATTGATCCGACCCATTATTCACAGGTTCGAGGAAATCATCAGCCATACCATTGCCTGTGGTCTTGACTTTATTAGCAACAGCCTGTAAAACTTCTGGAGCAATTGGTGTTTCGTAATCAGCAACAGAATACTGAGAAATCAATTTTTGAACTTGAGAAGGTCTCAATGCATAACAGATTTCGTAAATAATTTCGATATCTTCACTGTTGTTTTTTCTCAACTGAAGCAACTTAGCTGCTTGAAGTAAGTGGACCAAAAAGCTAGAACCTTCAACAATATCGTGAGACTTGCACCATTCTTCTAATCTGGTAACATTATAGTTTAATTGCAAACCACGTTTCCAAGATAAAAAGTTTCTTCTCATAATCAAATCATTAAAACAAGTAGCATCAACAAATCTTAATAATTCAGTAATAACTTCATTGACAACCTCTTGTTCAATAAAATAAGTTTTCATAGACCAAAACACAGTATTGAAAAAACTCAAAATATCGTCCATCTTGTATTGAGATCCTTGAGAAAACACTTTACTTAAAAATGGAGAGTTCTCAGGTGCCATAAATCCTGGCAATGATTGTGATAAAATCACAGCATTTGTTGCTTTCTTTTCCAAATCCTTCTCCATTTTCTTCATCCACAAATTGTAAATGTTGTAACTTAAGGATTCAAAATCTTCTTTAACAACTGCAACTAAGTTCAAATATTCATCATATTCAGCAGAAGATAATTCATTGGAAATCGTATCATTAGCAATAATAGTGCTTTGAGCAAAAGAAACAAAAGAATATAATTCGTGAGTGTTTGATAACCAGAAAGCACCATGTTCAATAACATCATCATCTTTCAAGTTTGTGACAATACTTTGAATAACCAGTAAAACTTCACCTAAGAAATCTTCACTCTCCTTTGTTAAGCCCAAACGCCACATATCAGACAAAATGATAATAATAATTCTAGCTGGGAAGAGAACCTCTTTCTTACTCAAATCGGCAGCAGCAGATGCTGGTGGAATCTTCAAGCCCTTCAATAAAGAGTCAACGATTTCCTTATTCAAAGCAACGCTATTTTGTAATAATGACCATAATTCTTCATTGATTGCATTCAAATCTTCATCACCAATTACTTCTCCTGATCTCATAAGAGTAGCGGCGAAATCATCAGCATTGACCATATCTTCGCCATATCCTGGTTGACCCATTCCGTTTGTACCGTTAACATGACGTAATTCATGAATACCTTGGCCGGTTAAAGCAATAATTTCTTGTTTCAATTGGGTGATTGTTTTCTTTAATTCTTGCTCGTTATGATCATACTTAGATAATTGTTCTTTGGCAGTGTTTAATTCTTCAATATTGGCCCTAACAGATTCCTTTAATTCCAATTGCTCTTTGGCTAATTGTTGTAGTTTACTTTCACTTTCCTTGTAGTCAAGCTTGGTTTGAGTTAATTCATGATTCAAGTCATCAATTTGACTGATATACTCTTGCTTTGTTGAGTTCAAAGTATCTTTGAATTCTAATTCCTTAGATTTCAAAGCTTGTTTAGTAGATGAATTATCATTTAACTTTTTATGCAAAGATTCAATTTCAACAGTCAATCTCTTATTATCACTGATCTTAGAAGTCAAAGATTGAGTCAATTCAATGACCTTGTTTTCCAATCTGTACGAAACTTCCTGTAAATGATTAACAGATTTGGCCTCCGCCTTCAATGTATTGAACTGCCGAATAGCAATCTTTCTTCTCAAGCATGATTGAACAAAAATTGTAGCTTTGACATAAGTACGGAAATCCTTTTTACCAATGTAAGATCTCCAAGCATTCTGGATTGTAACAGCAGCTTGAAGTTGTCTACGGCCAAACAATGCTTGTCTAGCCTTTTGACCCTTGAAAGCAATTTGAATGGCAATGATGGTGTTAATAGCAGCATTATAACGACGACGAACTAAGTAACCTCTGAATAATGTTTGCAAGACAGTTGCAGAATGTTCCTCAATTTCTTGTTGAATTCTACGGCGGCGTAAGTAACCCTTAGCAACACTTTGCAAGTTTGTAAGTGACTCACGGATCTTAAGATATCTGGATCTATATATCTTAGCACGGATATTCTTTTGAATAAGTACCGCAGCAGCATTAAGACGTTGAGAACGAAGCTTTTCCAAATGACCCAACATACCAGCTTTAAAGAAGATCTTCGTTTCACCCATTTGATACTTTTTGGTATCTTCAACAGTAGCTTGCAAAATCTTGTTACACAAAAGACGAACATCTTCACCGGTGGCGTGTGAACCATTCAAAACATGAACGAAATCACTTGATGGGACAAGAATATGATATCTTTGAGCGAATTCTTCATACGTCCATCTAGTTGGGAAACCAGCAGTAGAAATACGAATGGTCTCAAGAACACCACAGGCACGCAACTGAGATAAAACCATTAAATTATCGAATTCCCAAGCCTTCTTCAATTCGTTCGGCTTAATACAACGAATATAATGCACATTGGTGGAGTTAATAGTAGTCATAAGGTCAATCAAAGACTTCTTGAAAATGGATCCCAATGTTGGTTTTCTACTGTTGGCCTTACCAGCACCACCAAATCTACCACCAAATTTAGATTTTGAAGGATTAGCAGCTGCTGCTGCTGCAGCTTCTGCTTCTTTCTGCTTTTGTACTTCTTCAATTTGTTTTTCAACAGTTTCAATAATTTCCCTCAATTGTTGGTTTTCACTGTTCTTTAATGTTTCTAAATGACCATCAGAAACAGTGTCTCTGTTCTTTTCAATAAAACCTTCGGAGTCATATTCAACATCAATAGCATAATGAGCAACAACGAACTTATTGCCTCCGAATCTTGGTTTCTTAAAAACTTTATTTGATGGTGGTTTATCTAACTGAGTGTACATCTTTTGAATCCATCCTTCGTCAGAACCAGCAGGCATACGAGACTCTTCATCTAAAAGAGCCAAAATACCTAATTTACCTTCAATCAAATTAATACATGGTCTATTATCAGAAAACTCAATAAACAGCCATTCAATCTTCTCACGTATATACTCTTCTTGTTCTAATTTGAAAACATGTTGATTAAATTCTTGTTGTAATTTTTCATTTGCATAATTGATACAGAACTGCTCGAAAGAGTTGACTTTAAAATGTTCAAAACCATAAATATCCAAAACACCAATGAAATTGGAAGACTTGGAAAGAATTTGTTGGGGACACAAATCAGAATTCACAAAATGAACCAACCAATCAAAAAGATAAGAGTAAATGAATTTAGCTACGGAATCTTTTGCGACATTTGCCTGGGCAGCACTTAAATTGGTTGTGATTTTTTCTGATCTTGTCACGATTTGCTTTTTAACGATCCATTTTGCAAACTCTGCTGGTGATGATATGCCTAATAATTTACATGCTAATAACAAATTAGGTTCATCAGAAGATAAAGAGGCATCACTTCTAGTGGCTGTAATCTGAATATTACCAATATGCAACAAAGCAGCCAAAATTTTCCAAATATCAAATTGTTTGGCAAGATCAATTCCGATCAACAGCAAGGCATTACTCGTTTCTTCAAAATCTTTACCGTCATCAACGTTGTTAATTTTGGAATCTCCTCCTTGGTTTAAATAATGGAAATCCTCTACTGAAGTCAAAGAAAGATCTTCCTTTTGTTCAGCTGTTAATCCTTCCATCATTTGATAGAAAATATGGTAGTTACGTTCCAGAGTAGGTTGAAAAACTAATCTAGATCTTTCTAATAAGTAAGTACGAATTCTAGCACCAATAATTCTGGTGTGATTATCAAAAAGAATTTCTAAATATTTACCGAAACGCGAAGAATTATCGTTTCTTGTGGTCTTGGCATTACCAAAGGATTCCATAATAGGGTTTGTAGCCAATATTTGTCTTTCCACGTCAGTTGTAGACAAAGCATCGCCATTCTCATTACCATTTGCTAACTGTTCGACGGAAGCAAAATACCTCATGATAAACTTTGCACTTACTGTTTTACCAGCACCGGATTCACCACTTACCACCACTGTCTGGTTCTTGTGATCTCTCTTCATGCATCTGAAAGCATCCTCTGCAATTGCAAATAAATGCGGTTCTAACTCTCCACGATTTTTACCTGCATATGCTTGAATTATATCGTTAGAATACAATTGATCTATTCTCTGGAAAGGATTTGTGGCAATAAGAACGATACCAGAATAAGTATAAATGTTCAACTGAGAGTAACGCACCTTGATAGCTTGAAGAACTGCTGGCTCGTTCAAGTAGGATAAGGAAGTCAAATCTTCGGCGGCTTCTAGAATTGGGGGATTACGAAGATGAGGTAACTCTGGATTGGTGTCATCCAACGAAGCGAGAACAAGTTCCTTGGTGGTAGGTTCATCGCCTTCAAGTTTGAAGGTCAACCTATATTTGCCATTAGGAAGCTGTTCGTGGGAAGCGACTTCGCAGGGAACGAACCCAAGTGCCTTATCTGGAAACCAGCATCTGGTACCAATTTCATACGAGGACGACATCTATGCTGAAAAGGACAAAAAAGAAATAGCCAAATACGAAAAAATAACGAGCAAATCAACAAGACAATCAACAGAAGTCGGAGTTTGATGTTCTAATATACCAACGAATGACGCTGCACTGTGTGTGTCAGAAATATGTGTTGGTTCCTGCTCTGGCTCTGGCTTTTGAAACTCGCGTGTTTTGGCTCTATTTGGCGAGGGCCTGGCTTTGCGAATCCGCTGAACTAGATATAGGGAACAGCAATATCGGGGTTACTGTTTATATGTATCCAATATAAACAGTGATATACACATATATTTGTATATCTATGCAAGAGTATTCTCGTACCTAATCTCAATGACTGGGTACTTTTCACCTTATTTAAGACAATAACAGCAAAAGTGACAAACAATCAAATGGTTCTGACTTTACAAGGTCAAAAATGTATTTGTTTTCGTGTGTGTGTCTGCTTCTGTGTGGCAAATATGGTTTGTATTGTCTAATTAAAGGATTCGCTTTTAATGAATATCAATATTGTATGTAGATCGTGGTTTGGCTGATAAATTTTTTTTTTTCTTCGGTCTCTGGCTTCTTTTTATTTTTTCGACAGATCCCATTTAATTTTCTCTGCTGTTCTTTTCACTAACCAAATTTTTATTTCTTTATTGGTGAAGAAGAAAAAATTCACGAAAAAAAAAAAAAAAAAAAAAAAAACAAGACAACTTAAACAAACCAAATTTTTGATCTGACATTATGAGCGATGCCAAAACATTTTCTTTTTTTGAAAAAGAAACGTTACGTTACACTGGTAAAATATAAATTTCTATTTCTATGTTGTTATGAGCCCGTTGATGGGTTATGCTGCCCGTTTTATTTTATGTTTTCTGTTTGATTTACTTCTCTGGAATTCTTACCTCTGGCACCTGACGCGTCCCCAATAAGCTGTATCTAAGAATTTCAACATAATGTGACAATCACATATATATATATATATATCCCAAATTATGCATATTTCAGTTGAAACATTGTCTCCACCGCAAATAAGTTCCCTCAAATCCTAGATTGGACTGAAAATACCTTTGATATTGCCCAATCGCAGTATTGGCAAGTTACACTGGCCTTTCAGTGTTAATATATGTTATAATAAGCGTTGGTTGCACTCTTAATATATGCGGATCCAGCTATATGCAGCAAACGGATCTCACCATGAAAGACAACCCTGACGGGTCCCATTCCAACACTTTCAATGAATTTGGCCTGGAAACCCAAGCAGTTAGCAAAGCTTCACCTATGTGCAGTTTGGGCAATGCTGTCGATTCCAAAAAATCATCTGGGTATTCATCAATTTTCTCACTGGCCTGTTCTGATGACGCCGTTTCTTCGCACGAAAAGTCATCTCCATCGATGTCTGCAGACAATAATATCTCTGTAGATGGGAACACTCCTCTTTCTTCTATGGAGAGCACTCCTCTGCTCCCGTCTTCAGAATATGTTAACCTGTCTGTTAACCTGTCTGTTAATCAGCTATCAGACAGTTCGAATGCTCAATCCGCACAGCCTTATTTCGGGAAAAGCCAGCCATTTTTTGACTGCCTTCCAAAACAACCCGCAAATGAGCACGAAAGCTTGAGTTTGTCTACCAATCCCATTCATTCCATCCATGCTTCCAATATTTCAAATGATGAAGTATTGAAATCAGAAGAATTTCCCAAAGATATAAAAGATTATAAAGTACTGAATAACGCAAATAAGCCTAACAATCAAGTAGATATCAATGATAATTGCACAAGAGACGCAAATGAAGTGTCAATTAAAATACGCATAAAAAACACTACCATTTCTACTACTTCTAATAATAATAATAATAATAATGATCTGTTGAAGAATAACAAAACATCAGATGAAGCTGATTATTCGGAAAAAAGTCAATTAAGTAAGGAAGCCACTTCAGTTTGCGGTACACATCCACCTACTGAACATTCAACTTTGAGAAGATCAACTCGCATCAGAAAACCATCGACTTTCAAAATGGAATATTTAGAAGAAATCAGTAAAAATTTTAGGGAACCTCCTAAGGAAGAGATGCGAAAGTCATGTTTAAAAGAAGCTATAGTTGCTAGTACAGCTACTTATAGCCTGTCTAATGCTAACACAGAAGTATCACAAGATCAGGCAAAGAATGATATTTTTTCTAACCCAAAATTAGCTGATAAAAAAAACACGGATAAACTATCTGAAGATCATTTCAAAACTTTGCAGTCCAAAAAGACAAATCACAAAGAAAAACCAGATGCTAAAATAAGCGGGAAGGTGAAAAAGAATCCAACAAAGAGAAAAGTTCAACAGAAGCACAATGTAAATGATTCTGAGACAGATCTTAGTGACTTGGATGAAGATCCTGTATCATCCAAATGGATAAGAATGATTGAATATAATCATGTTGAACCTTTATGTCCTTCTAAAATCTCTAAAATTCAAAAACAAAAGAAAAAACTACCGCACTTTGTTGATCTTAAAAAGCCAAAAAAGCGAAAAAAAAAGTCTTCCAATTTAGATGAGTTCGAAGAAGGACTAGCAGCAGACGTTAGTAAATTTAACAGATTGAAAGCAGAAAGTTCGGCTAAGGAATTGAATTACCTTGAGCAACTAACAAGTGCTTTTGAGCTGAGGTATCAATTATACGAACAACTAACAGGTAAGTGTAAGATCTTACACAGAGAAATCAAAGTCATGGAAAGCATTTTATTCAGAGATGTATCCGTTCCGTTGGTCAATCAAATCAAAGACTTCAGATTTCAAATGAATGAAACTGAATGGAGAGTTTTTGATGAGATTGTACTGTTTTTTGATGTTTGCAAACCATTATCTCATTCAAGACTTGATCAAAAACCTTGCAATCGAATTACAATAGATGACGATGATAGAATTCCGAGGGCTGATGTTTTTGATTTGAAGAAAATACCAAGAAATAATGATTCCTGTAAATTTATTCAAGCTTCTACTTTTATTGAGGGATTCAAGCAACATTATCGACAGTTTCCTGAAAGTAATTTTGATAAAAATGAAGTTCCAACAGTCAAACTTTTTAATCCGTTTCTATTAGGCCTTTCAGAAACTTATCCGCTTTTAATACCCAAGGATGATGAATACAACCCCATGTTTGAGTTGGGTCGAACTATGGCTATAACGGCAATCACTTTTTTTCCAGAGCATCTAAGGACACAAATTATCAACTACGATAAACCAAATTTTTCAGTTGTTGGAAGTTTTGCTATTGGCCTAGCAAACAATGATGTGTCTGTGATAAAAAGCTCTGTCGCTTCTTACAATCATTTTGTTTCAAGTTCAATTAAAGAGATTCGTTCGCATGTATTAAAGAAATTCAATAAGCTGAAAAAAAAAGCTAAAAATGAGGAAAGTAAACTTTTGTTTCATGAACTGGGAAGATGCTTCATGAAAGAATTGCTTCAGCAAGTCTACATACGGTGTATTCCTTCTAATATTAACGCATTAAAACAATATAAAGCATTTTCAAATAATGTATATGGAGAAATTTTACCTCCACTTTTATCGAGGATGTTGAAGGAGTGCAATGCAAAGCCAAATGATGTATTTTTAGATCTTGGATCTGGTGTTGGAAACTGTGTAATTCAAGCAAGTTTGGAATTCAAATGTGATAGCTATGGAATTGAAATTATGAAAGGTCCTCTGGAATTATGTGAAATACAGTTTGAGGAATTTAAAAATAGAGCAAATTTTTATGGATTAAAGTATGGTACAATAAATTTTTATTTGCAAGAATCCTTTTTGGATAATAAAAAGATAAATGATTTAATTCCTAGTGTTGATATTATATTAGTTAATAATTTCGTTTTTGATTCGAATTTGAATATCAAAGTGGGTTTATTGCTTAACTCATTGAAACCAGGGACAAAAATCATTCATATGAAACCCATAGATGGTTTTGGTGATAAAAATAGTATCAGTTCGAGATTGAAATGTCACGAAGTTCCATTTCCAAATGGTATGGTCAGCTGGACTCATAATAATGGAAAATTCTTTATTGGAGAAGTTCAAAAAACTTATTTGAAAGATGCTTTTGATATAAGATTACAAACTCGTTCAAGAAGTAAAAAAATTGGATTATAAAATATATTAATAGACTTTTTTTTTTGATATACTGTACACTGCATAGAGATCTTTTTTTAAACATATATATGTAATTGATAAACGATGTATATCATATATAGATTTTAAATTAGTTTTTCACATGTTATTCTACTTGACATCAATTTATGTCACGTGTATTATTTTTTTTTTTTTTATTGTGATTTTAAAAAAACCATAAATAGAAAAAAACGCAGAAGCCAATCAAAACAGCAAGCAGAACCATTAATATTAATGGCTATAATTGTTTAAGAAATCAGATTTTGCTTTTTGTTTTTCAAAAATATAGCCTATTACAGTTTGTTGATGCTCTGAGAAGTCTAAAAATAATTATAGTTTAGCTTTTTCATCTTCTATGAAATAGCAATGTCAAGCAATAATAATAATCCTAATGGCGCTATAAAAACTTCCTACAAAAATGACTCAAAAAATGACACGATTGATAGTCAAACTAGCAAAACTAGTACCTCAAAATCATTTTCATCATGGTTCTCATACTCATCAAATAACTTTCTGAAAAATTCCAATACATTAAATGAGGGAGAGTCTTTTAGTAATTCTGCCGATCCAAATTTGGAATCACAAATTGATGAATGTTCTAATGAAAATATATCTTCAAGAAAAACAAAGGGCATCGTAAGTAAGAAGGCACAAATTCCAAATAACAAGGATGATTTGTCTCTTTCTGAGGATGCTGGAATAAATGGAGAGGCAAGTGCATCAGATACCAATAATGGTATCTCAAATATTTTATCCGCTCTTTGGAGCAGCAAATATCAACAGTCTAAAAAGGAAACAATCTCTTTTAGTAAAAATAGTGGTACATTTAATGAAGATCTTCAGAAGAAGAAAGATATTATTCCACAAGAAGTATATGCTACACTAGAGCCAAATAAATTATATAGTGAAACGATTGACTTGAGAAATTTTGAGTTGGACAAATCAGAAATACGATCGACAAATTATAAAAGTACCACAAATGTGGTTGTTCCAAATTTTGAGGATTCTTTAAAACTTAATAGTTGGGGTAATTATTTGAACTCTTTAGTTGCACCCATCGCCAGCAAATTTTTTTGGAAAACATCATCATCAAATCACGCAGCGGATATTAAAATTCTTTCTCATAAAACTGAGCAACAAGAAATTAATAACAACAGTGATGTTAAACCGAATAATTTTATTACAGAGAATAGATGGTTTCATCCTTTGCTTCGAAATGAGGAGCCTAATACAAAATTTCATAAAATATTAATTGTTGGAGTTCATGGATTTTTTCCAACAAAGATCTTGAGGCCTTTATTGGGAGAACCTACAGGTACTTCATTTAAGTTTATGTTAGAGGCTGAGAATACAATTAAGCATTGGATTTATGATAATAAAGATAAATTTCAAAATAATGGTGCGAGCAGTAAGGAAATTCAAATTTCAAAAATTGCTTTAGTCAAATCTGATAAAGTTTTTAATCGAGTAAATTATTTCATTGATGTCATCAAGGAGCAAATACCCGATCTTAATGATTATGATTTTATTTATGTTGCTGCTCATTCACAGGGTACCCCTGTGTCAGTCATGTTGATGGCGCAGCTTGTTAAAAAGGAAATTTTAAAATTGTCTTTTGATAAAAGTATTGGGATTTTAGCTATGGCAGGTATTAGTAATGGGCCATTCTATGAAATGAAAAATATTTATTTAGTCAAAGCCTACTCTGCTCTTGAAAGTGAGTCTTTGCTGGAATTGTTTGAATTTCAAGATTTTTCAACACTACAGTCGGCCACATACAAAAAAAGCCTAAAGTTGCTTTTGTCAAATAATGTGAAAATTGTCTATGTTGGGTCGATAGATGATCAATTGGTTCCTTTATACTCGTCCACATGCTTGCTGGTCAATCATCCTAATGTATTTAGGGCCATTTATGTTGATACCAATTCGAATACACCAAATTTCCTATTAAGAATATTATCATGTGCGTTACTTCTACGAAATAAAGGTGTCAATGATCATGGAATGATTAAGGAAATGTCAAATGCTTTAGCAGGGCCTTTGACTGGAGGTGGACATTCGAGACTTTATAATGAGTATAAGGTATATGAATTAGGTTTGAAATTTTTTTTAAATACTACAAATTTTGTGTCTATGGATGGAAAGGGTGTGGTCCCGAGCTTTACAGATTTTGATGTTTCGAAGCTAGGAACGAATAAATATTTTTTGCCTTGGTGTCTTCGAGAGTTTATGTATAGTACATGCTCTTACATTTCTGATGGTAAAAAACATGTTAAATTAATGATTCGAGAGTTTGACGAATGGAATCCAGACAAAAAAATTTTGAAGGAAATCAAACAAAGAATGATTCCTTTGAAGCCATAATTTTTATTCTACAAATTAAATTGAATTTAACTTTATTATTTATTATACATATTATCCTTTTGTTTTTGAAATATAATGTTAGAAACTGTCATATTGCATTTTACTGAAGAAATTTTTTTGTCATACTGCTATATTGTAAGATAACTTGAAATATAGATTTACAAATTTCTAATACAATATTGCGTATTACAATTTTGCTATATAAACAATAGTGTTATCGGTTCTGGCTTAGTATGATTTGCACGTATTCTATCAATATTTATTTCGAACAACTTAGTTGCAGGGAAACTAAAAATATTGTAATATTACTAGATTTTCAAAAATAACTTTAAAATATACATTTAAGAAGAATATACTAAAAGAGGTAAACTGGTAGAAGCATAAGATTGCATGATTGAACATGGTTTCCTCAAAATAACATAGAGTAAATAATTTAACGTTTAACGGCAAAGCAAGTCAGAATTTAGAATCCAATATCGGGCATGATACAAAGTGCTATGGCTCTAATAACATGCAATAAATATAAAAATATAAAATTTACTGAGCAGTGGATTTCAAATAATTTAACTGTTCAGTAACCTCAGCACATAAATCAGGCCTCGTGCTAAGTTGATCAAATGCATCGATCTTAACTTTTTGAGTGCATAGTAACTGATACATAGTGTTCCAAAGTTCTAATTCAAGATCACAATTGACCATTTTAACCATATTATCACCAAATAGTCTCAAACGTTGTGAATTGCCATTGAAATCGGCTTCTATAAGCTTTTTGTTATATTTTAATTCTAAAGGATTCAATTTTGGAAAATTGGCATGAATAAACATGATACGCGGCTTTGCATCATTTAATCCCTGATAATTGTCCCTTTCAGCTTCTTCATAAGACTTGAACTTTGGCAATTCATCGAACTTGACCTCTTTCAAGTTGAAATTATCGCTAGCTTTAGATAAAATTTTCACGTTATGTTTCAATACTTGGTAGTCTTCTACTGGATCAAATTGGGCCATTGCTGTTCCATGAAATTCATTATTAGAAAAATGCCCAATAACATGTAGCATCGTATTAACCTGATAAAATGGCCTATTAAAAACAAAACTACTCATGACAAAAGTTTCTTTATCACCCTCACCATGTGACCCCTGAGAAAGTAATGGATAATAATAGCCAGGTCCATAAAGATTGTAATATAACGCTAATAGTAATGGCTTGATGTGTGTTTCTTTTGAAACTAGCAACTGACCTGATTCTGTACTAACATCTGGAACACAGCCCTCTCTATCATGAAGAGGAACATTTTCGTAATCATCATAATCAGTATTTTCTGCTTCAACACCATAAGTATAGATACCATGTTGATGATATCCAAATCGTGATCTATGTTTACCAATTTTCATTCCCGAAATTTTAAAAAAAGATGGAGACGTGGTTCTTTTCCAAAAATCTGGCCAAGTAATCAACCCAAATTCATTGAAAGGAGGCCCCTCAAACAATTCATCAGGTTTTACTACAGGAACATTATCGGCATCCAATAACAAGACATCCTTAAAAGAACAAGCTAGAAGTGCTAATACCTTATATTGATAACCAGAAAAATTGGCTTTTTGATAAACGTCAGACCCAAATATTTGTGGTAACAAAATGCATCGCGCGTTCAAAGAAGGTAAGGTATTCGAACAATAGTCATGTTCATATTCAGATACTTTTGGGATTAATACTTCGACAGGTAATTCGGAGCCTAATTCTCTCAATCTCTTTATGGACATGAGCGCAAGCCAATTGAATTTTCCACCGCCTACGTAAACCACGCCTTTTCCATTATATTTGGACAGGATTTCTTCCAAATTAATACTGTCAATTTTTGCAACAGCGGCTTTATGTGACTTTGTCAATCCATCAATTTGTTTTTTGTTTAGCTTTAAAAAGCTGGACAAAAACTTTTCCGTGAACACATCAGAGTCTTCTGAGTGAAAAGCAGCATTCAATAACCTCTTTTTGTCGATGATATTTTGATATGTGTCAAGGATTGGAATGTTCAAAAGATCTGCTTTCTCAGTAAAGACGGAAATAACATCATAAAAGAATTTATGAAAATACCGCAAGTCATTTTCTGAATACGCAGATCCCATATTTATTGCAAGTTTCAATCTGTCCAAGTCTACAAGGGATTCGCCTACTTGTTTTTCAGCCAAATAGACGTTTGTTTTTTGGATGCTGTTGGCCTTGTCTGTGTAATATTCATCAATAAAATCATTTACTTTAGTTTGGGCATCCTTGCTTTTAAAAGTTGAGGGCAGTGCAGATGAGTTCCACAATAAAGCTTCTTTTAACAACAGGTAATAAACTATACCTACCGTGAAAAACGTAGCTAGAATTAGAGCGTTTTGATATCTCTTCAACATGCTTGGGATACTATATGTATTACCGTATATATATTGGCGCTTGGTGGTATGTGTGGTTTAAAAACATGCGAATATCAAGAGAACAAACGAATCAACTGGGCTAGGTCGATTGGAGTGGCACAGCAACAAAAAAGGAGGTAAAATAACTATAATCAATTACAGTAACAAATTTGAATACCAATTGAGAAACAAAGGTGATCCTTGGCTGTCAATAAATTAAGTCTGTGTATATTTTTTTCCCAGGGTAACACTGAGAACAATAAAGAAGAATGAACACAAATTAAAAAACGGCAAATAGTACCTTAAATCAAAAAAAAATAGGGTATTTTAAATTTCAAACGAACAATTTCGATGATGTTTAATTGGGTAAGTTTGAATATTCTAAAATAGCAATACCGGTTAAAATTTTAAGAGACTAATGAAACAAAAACTTGTCCCTGAATACTTCACAAATGCAATTTTTTGAAACAATACCTTCAAGCATTCGAGCTACACTGGTGGGGAAAATTTTACAGAGTTCAAGGGCGCTTTACATATCCAGTCCTCAGAAAGCATACATATTGTATAGGTTGTTCGTGTGATGTGTGTATATTTTGTTTGCGACTGCTGCTTCAATCTTTGGTAAAATATTTGTACCGTAAATCATTAAAACAGTATTAAAGCTCTTTGCATAATCTTGCATGCATATATGATTTCATCTTTTGTATGCTTTCAGTTATTCAAGAACGATTTAACAGCACAAAAGTGGGCTTAAACTATTATTAGCCGAAGGTAAGAAATTTAGAGTTCGAAAGAACAGAAGGGAGGCTTCCAAATAGTTGAAAAAAGAAAAGGAAAAACATTTGATTTTGTGCGCATATCTTAAACTAATACAAGTATTTCTTCACTACATATTCAAATAAAAATCTCCTTTTGCTTGCTTTGAACCACATTCAAAATTAAGCGTATAATCTGCCACAATAAATTCTAGCTGCACCGGTAAATAATAAGAGTAGGTTTTTGAAACTTTGGAAAAAAGGAGTTAGAAAGTTGCCAATTAGCATCTTTCAATTATGACTTTCAATTTTTATAATCCGGAGAGTTTTACGTACTTGCTATGAGCCGACAATGTTCGCAAATCCTTGAATCTAGTACCATATCTCATAAGTGATGTTTGGAAAATAGCCATGCAATATGTTCCAAATTGCAAACAAAACAAAGTGAACAAAACAATTGTGTAGACATTTTATTTTTTAGTCCTATTTTTAGACTTTTTCAGTCCCTCTTCTTAGACGTTTTTTTAGTCAACGGTTTTACGTTATTTGTGTACATGTATGAATGCTAGGTTTTTGGCTTTCTTTGCTATGCTATTTTCACAAGAAAAGGTTGTGAGCACCGTAGCGCATGAATATTTTTTTTCTCTAAGATTTTCTAACTCTCCAGAAACTAATGTGCCAGCGAGTTATCCACAGCATCAGACTTCGTTCTCACATTGACCATACTACCGCTTCAAATCAAGATTTGCAAAGCTGTTAATTACTGAGTAGCCTCTTTATCTTTTTGAGAATTCCCACTGCTTATAGTGCAAATATAATTCTAGAAGCACGAAGCTTTCCATAGAAAAGTAGATAGAACTTTTGAAAAAACTCAAAATGATCAAGTATCTTATTTTACTCTCAAGACAGGGCAAGGTCAGACTCGCCAAATGGTATATTCCGTTATCTCAGAAGGAAAAGACAAAAATCATTCGCGAGTTAACTGCCATTATTTTGTCTAGAAGAGTCAAGATGTCTAATATCATTGAGTACAAGGACGGAAAAATCATATATCGTCGTTACGCATCCCTTTATTTCATCACCAATATTCCAAACGAGGATAACGAGCTTCTCACATTGGAGATTATCCAACGATATGTCGAGCAGATGGACAAGGCTTATGGTAATGTATGTGAGTTAGATATTATTTTCAACTTCCAGACTGCATATCACATATTGGACGAGTTATTGCTAGACGGCGTGGTTCAGGAGAGTAGCAAAAGAGAAGTTCTCAGAAGAGTTGCTGTACAGAATCAACTAGAAACTGCTGACGAGTTGAATGGTGTTATGACCTAGACATTTTTGTTGTTAAGGTGCCTATTTATAAAACAGTACAATAAATAATGGTGTGTGTTTATAGAGATTTTACAATATAATATTGTCCTTGCTTTTCTTGCTTATAAAGGTTGTAGTTCTATTTTTTTTTTACTTAGTTTATTTGAAAATGCACTACTATTGACCATTTATAGTATGAGAAAGGAAGTAAAAAATATAGAGAGAGGTGAACTTCATTCAAAATGTTCATTTACCACCGGTGACAATTTTCCACTCAATTTCAGTTATGCTAACTTCGTTGTAGCTAGACTCGTCAACATCGTACCAGTCATCAGTCAAATCGAGTGCTTCGTCCTCTGTTTTGAATACCTGGCTGCTTTCTTCACTTTTCGCTTCAAAATTGTCGCTTTCATGCGGAACAAACTTCTCAATTACAAGCCCACGAGCCTCAATTTTGATAATTGTTTGAAACTCGTCACTAGTTTCGTACGTGTAAGCCTTTATTTCTTCATCTTTCTTTTCTTTCTTTGGATAAATAATACTGGCATTGGATTCGCTTTTGCAGAAATCGCATTTGTACATAAAATTAGCTTCACCTCTGGAATTGGTCAACTCTACATTATCAAATCTGTTAATAGTGATATTATTGGAGTTTTTCTCGTGACATTTCACACATGAAATCTGAAATGTGAAATCAAAAGGCTTATCAGAAGTGTCGATAAGTTGAAGTTTTTCGATATTATTCAATGTGGCTTTGAATTGTAATTGATAAATCATTTTCTATTTGCTTTTCTCTTTTTTATTCTAAATTTGTTCCTCCTTCTTTGAGTCTCTGAATCCTAATAAATGCCAATATATGGACAAGCGAGCGTGAATCCTAAAGACGGTTTCAAATTGATATTAAAATTTCGAACTTACAGTAATTATTATGTTAGAAAATTGTTTTTTTTTTAATGTGCAATAGGTTCATGTTGCCAAAGCTTCTCGATAAGCTAAGAAACTGCACTTTTTTCAAAAAATAGTTGCACGTGCAAAGCACATGCCATAAACAATTTCACAAATCTATACAGAATATATACAGAATATATACAGAATACATTCAATGGTCGAAGCGGATTATTGTTGCTTCGAATGTTATTTCATTATTCCAACTTGATTCTTGACTCGGCTTTTATTGAAAAATGTATATATTTGTATATATAGCCAAGCTCATCGTGGGATTTCGAATTTTCTCAGGCAATTAACAAAATTCTGAGACATCTTTATTCTTTTCTTATTTACATAAAGGTGAATGCACCTCAGCATGATTCGCTACTTAGCAAAACTAAACTTTTTTATCAATAGCACCCGTAGCACATTTTCTTAAGTCAACCAACTGATCATAGCATGTATTGATGGCTTTGGAATTCGAGCTGCCCTTACCTACTTCGGTTCTAAGGCATAGCTCGTAGTCTCGGAGCTTCTTGTTGCAATCGTCCTGGATTCTTTTGAACAGCGGAACCTCCGACTTGATGCAATCCGAAAGCTTCTTTTGGATTTTTATGCATTCCAGGGAAGGATTTGACATACACTTATGATAAGCAAGAAAATGTTCTGGACAATACTTTGCAATCTATAATATTTATGGTTGCTTGGTTAGTAATTTGTGATACAAAAAAAAAGGATAGGCAAATATCTAATTGAGTTCTTTTTAAAAAAGTATTATGTTCGCCGATATCTTGCAAATATGCTTAGAACAAGCCAAATCACACATACGTCTTCCAATAAAAGTTGATCCAATACACCTGACATTTGGCTACCGTTTTTTGTTCTTTTTTTATTTTTCTGCTTTTTAAATTTCTAGTTCAATACGTGCCTAATATACTGTAAGCAAACTATATCAAATCCTCTCTTTTTCTGTTTGAAATCACTGATATAAATTATTATAAAAGATGTCAGGTTGATCAGAAAGAAAGATATTTTCAAAGTAGCTTAGGTATTTCCATACTTCGAATAAATTTACAAATGTTTCAAAATGTATACTCATAACTGTGAGCCGTTTTTTTTTTTTCTTAACGGAAAGAAGCTCAATGCGCTATATTTTCTGGTGCACTTCATGAACCTAGCCTGAAATTCAATCCTGAAAAGTCCTATCTACAATCTATAGTTGAACAGCGGCATAATTGTGAATGAAGTATTTTGAAAATAAAGGTACTTAATCACTAGCTAAAGTAGTCTTTTTCTTGAAGAATAAAGCATATCATCTTGTCAAACTACCGAGGAAATTTTGATTTATTAACAAATACGCAATTCTAATTGGCCGAAAATCTGCAAAGTGACGCGCATGGACGCGTAGTTTTTTGTTATTGTTTTTTGTTTTTCTCATAATAATATTTGGCTCTCTTTTCTTAATGTTAAATGTTCTGTTGACTGTGCCTGACCTTGATAAACCTAGTGCTACACCCATCTTAAAGCTCATCAAATACTTAAGCGGTTCATGAAACACCGAGAATTACATTCTTTTTTTTTCTTAAACTATTGTCGTCTAAATCAAGGATCTGAAAAAAACTCAGGTTTGAAGTATTAAGAGAGTAGGAAAGAGCCAGGAAAATACGCCACAAAAAAGAATGGCCAAGAAAAGAATCGCCCCCCATAATGAGTCCGGAGCTGGTCTCAACCCGATGAAACGTCCCAAAACTATAGACATTGTGGGCTCGTACTCGAAGTTGGTGAAGCCATTTAAAATTCCCGTAAAGACAAATCAGCATGTACATAAAACAGCTCCTCGAAGAGCCAAAACACAGATTAATTATGCCGATATGGACATTTCAGACAACAAGGAGAATCCTGCGTTCTATTTGAATGATAACGGTATGAATCTGAGCGGTAACAAGATCAAAAACGCCTTAAATCCAAGAAGATTGATTCTGTCAAATACAGAGAACACTATCCGCAAAAAATTTGTGGTTCCTTTCGCTGATAAGGAGAAATTTAACGATTTCTCAAATAGGGCACCTCCAACATTGGGGACGCGGAGAAAGCCAATACTACTACCCAGGCCTTTACATGATCCAACCGATGAATTGGCTATTATTTTATACGATCCTACGGTTGACGTGTTTCCTCAGCCCCCACCAGCGCCTGTTGCAACTTTAACCCCACCTTCCTCAGAAGAAGAAGAGGCAAACAAATCTAATTCCTCCCTTTCCAGCAGTGATCAGTTGGTTTTGAGCAAAAAGAAAAAATTTATACATAAGAGCTTGGCTGAGATGTTGGGAATAGATAAAAATCCGGAAGATCGTATCAAAAACGCCCCCAATGTTCCGGTGGTTATTGATCCTAAGCTAACTAAGATCCTAAGACCTCATCAAGTCGAAGGCTTAAAATTTTTGTATAAATGTACGTCGGGCTTGTTGGACTATAGAGCAAAAGGCTGTATAATGGCTGATGAAATGGGTTTAGGAAAAACATTGCAGTGTATAGCGTTGTTGTGGACATTATTAAGACAAGGTCCAAGAGGTAAAGGCACTATAGATAAAGCTATTGTTGTTTGTCCTTCCTCTTTGGTTTCAAACTGGGCAAATGAATTAATTAAATGGTTAGGAAAAGGCACTTTAACACCGTTGCCAATAGATGGGAAATCCACAAAAGGCACTACTATCGGTGATGCTATCACTCAATGGTCATTGGCCCAAGGAAGAAATATTGTTAGACCTGTCCTTATTATTTCATACGAGACTCTTAGAAGAAATGTAGATCGTTTGAAAAATACCAACATTGGACTTATTTTGGCTGATGAAGGTCACAGACTAAAAAATGGGGAATCATTGACTTTTACTGCCTTAGATTCTTTGCAATGCGAAAGAAGAGTTATTCTTAGTGGTACGCCTATTCAAAATGATTTGACAGAATATTTCTCCTTGATTTCTTTTGCAAATCCTGGCTTGTTGGGTTCAAGAAATGAATTTAGAAAAAATTTTGAAAATCCCATATTAAGAGGTAGAGATGCTTCAGCGACTGATAAGGAAATCGAAATAAGTGAAAAAAAATTGCAGGAATTATTAGTTATTGTATCAAGATTTATTATTAGAAGAACTAATGACTTATTGAGCAAATATTTGCCCATCAAATATGAACATGTCATTTTTTGTAATTTGACTCCCATGCAAAATTCTATTTATAAACACTTTGTGACATCTCCGGAAATCAAAAAGTTGATTAAAGGTGTTGGATCACAGCCATTAAAGGCCATTGGTCTTTTAAAGAAGTTATGCAACCACCCAAATTTGCTTGATTTGCCCGCTGATATTGAAGGTAGTGAAAGGTTTATACCTAATGATTACATAAATCCGTTGCAAGGGAGGTCAAGAGAGATTCAAACTTGGTACTCTGGTAAGTTTTTAATATTGGAACGATTCTTGGCTAAATTACATAAAGAAACCGATGATAAAATTGTCTTGATTTCAAACTACACACAAACGTTGGATCTAATTGAAAAGATGTGTAGATCTAATCGTTATGGTGTTCTAAGATTAGATGGTACCTTGAGTATTAAGAAAAGACAAAAATTGGTGGATAATTTTAATAATCCAGAAGGTCAAGAATTTATTTTCTTGCTAAGTTCGAAAGCTGGTGGTTGTGGTATCAATTTAATTGGTGCTAATAGATTGGTATTGATAGATCCAGACTGGAATCCAGCCAGTGACCAGCAAGCATTGGCAAGAGTTTGGAGAGATGGACAAAAAAAGGATTGTTTTGTTTACAGATTCATAAGTAGCGGCACCATTGAAGAAAAAATTTTACAAAGACAATCCATGAAACTTTCATTATCTTCATGTGTGGTAGATGAGAAAGAGAATGTTGAAAGAATTTTTAGTGGTGATAATCTAAAGCAATTGTTTCAGTTTATTTCTAATGATGGTGATAATAAAGAAGAAATGATGAATGACTGTGACACACATAAAAGTTTCAATTGCAAAAGATGTAAAGGGGGTAAACAAATTATCAAACCGAATGCTATGTTGTACGGCGATCAAACTACTTGGAATCATTTTAATCATGAGGATTTGAAAAATCTTCATGATGATTTGCTAAGAAATGAATATAATTTTGACGAGGTTGGGTACATTTTTCAGTATATCTCCCATTGATCGAAAAAAAGAAATTATTTCGACTGTATCATACAAATGAAATTTTGAATTTCAAGTGGATAAAAGAGTTATTATCAAACTAGGTTATATAATAAAATTATAGTTAATTGAGCTTTTACTCTAAAAAAATTGGTTTCTTTTTGAATATTTATTTTATCGGCGCTTAAAAGTACACTTTCTGAATTAATCCCATTATCGTTATATATATATATATATATATATCTATCTATATTGGTTTTTGATTTAGTCTGATGAAAGTTGAAATTTTTACAAAAGCTATCAACCCAAAAGCATCAACTCTTGCAAGTATATAAAAAATAAATGATTAAAAATGCAGAAGCAACAAAATATATCAGTGAATCTAAATATTTTCAATGAGATTTTTCTCAAGGAAGATCAAAAGATAAAGTTCACAGTAAATTCTAAAACATTGGATTCAATTACATCTGAGCAATATATGAAAATTTATTCAGATATTTATTCTTCAAATTATCCTAATGAGCTTGAAATTTCATATAATTCAAATTGTCAAAAGGGGCTCAAAACAAAACCAAATAAACCTTACAAAGCAGGTGATATTATTTGTAGATTCACTCCAGTAATTAGAGTTTTGGAAACATATCCACATGAAGGCAGCGAGGATTACAGATGTAACTGCTGTGCAAAATGTAATAGAAAAGGAGAGTTAGAGCGATTAACATATGAAGATGTAGAATTAAAAACTAATTGGAAAAACCCAGTTTCCGGTAATGAAAAAATAAAAAAAAGAAGAAAAAATAGATATGGACTTATGGTTTGCGAAAATTGCAATTTCATATCATATTGTTCAGAAAAATGCATGAACGATGATTGGGAAAAGTTTCATAAATATGAATGTTCTTTCATTAATAGGTGTAGAGCCATGGGTTTATTGCCTCTGCCTAACTCTAAGATATTGTGTATTGTAAGATTGATAATTTGGTCTTGTGAGTCTCAACAGAATTTTTCAATGTTCAAGAATTTTGCTTCTCATTCATCTAAGTTCAAACAAATATACAACGATTTTATCGAAGAAAATAATTGTGAAAATTCATTTTCAAACCAAGAAGCTACTACAGATGATTTAAATGACCTGAATCTATTGAATAAAAAAATAATGACTGAATTTTTTCCTTGGATGGACATTTTAACCAAATTCAAAGAAGAGCAAGTAGAAAGGCCAGAAGTGAATAAACAAATCAGAAAATATTTGAATGTCATAAATGTGATAGCCGTATTTCTAGTAAATTCGGCTATTATGCAAAATTGCTTTCTTGAATCTACTGGGTTTTTGTTTGATCCAACAATTGCTTTATTAAACCATTCTTGTAAGCCAAATATCACTCTTTTATTCAATGAAAGCAGCATTTCCGTTATAGCGCTTGATGATTTAAAACCTAATCAGGAGTTGTACATTTCTTATTGCTATTTGGAAAATCCTAAATTTTTAAGGCAATTTGAACTAAATCAGAAATTTTATTTCGAATGTAAATGTGAATCATGCCTAACGGAAAATTACATGAGTATCAATTCAAAGTGCTCAATACAAACATTAAATCAAGTTAAATATTTGGAAGTGTTATTTTTGTATTGGAACACTAAAGAAATAAAAGAGTCCAAGAAAAGATTTGATTTTTTTGAACAATTGATGGACAATAAAATCAAAGATAAGGAATATGTAACATTACTTCACAAGATTTGCAAAATTGAATTTGGTTTAACAGCTAGTAGAACCTTTCTTAACGTCAGTGCAAAAAATTTGGGAAAGATCATATCTTTGATAGAAGAAATACATTTGGGAATTATTGAACGAAAAGAGATAGACATTACTTTAGATAAATATCCTATAAACCGAATTTTTGAGAGAGTCATAACATTATACGAAGATCAGTTAGAATCGAACTGGAAATTATACATGAAATTCTATATTTTGAATTTACTTGAAATCAAATTAATTAAAGAAAATTCCAAGTTCAAAGCAACCTTGCCATTTTGTTTAAGAGAGTTGGCTTTCACATTTGTTAGACTTGCATATTTAGAATATTTTGAAAAAAAAAGTTCTGGAATCGAGAATTTAAAATTGAAAAGACTACAAAAAGATATATTGCGTGTGGGAATTTATATTGGAGTACAATCTTACACATATCTAAAAAAGTTATTCAATACCTTGCGTGATAATGATATAATTAATGATACCCTACTTTTCATAAAAGACTTGAAAAATAATTATCCTTCAGATTGGTCAGCAATTGAAGAATCAAAAGAAAAGATTATTGATTCAGCGTTGACAAATATTTCATCTGAGATAGGTTTAGATATAAGAAAATTTAGTAAATTTACTATGGGCAGCGGAAATGATAATGGGAAAACACCTCTATTTTTACCATTTGATCAACTGCTTATGTCTAAATTTGTAGCGAAATAAAACTCACTAAATACAATTCATAAAATAATGTTTAATGTTACTAAATGTATGGCTCAAACTACTATGTGTGATCTTCATTTCAACATTTATACCATATAGATATTTTTTTTATAATTATTTGTTGATAGCTTAATAGGGTAATAGACTGTAAAATTGTTGTCATATGTTGTAGATTAAAATTCATAAAAAAAAAAAAAAAAAGAAACTACGCCCTGGGTTTTTCAAAATAAAAAAAAAGTAACGTTAAGTATAGGTAAAACTAAAAAAAATCTTATAAAAAAAAAGACATTTAAAGCCACGACTTGAATTGTTTATACCTAAAATAGAATTAAAATGTGTTCCCAGATTGGCAGCGATCAAACACAACACAATCTAATATCAAAGCAACAATGAGTTACGTAAGTTATAATTTGAGCAATTTTATTCAATTCGTCGAGTCATTTGACTTGCGATATCGAATTATATGCGAAATTGACGTTAGACTAAGGAAATAGGGAAATAAAAATATTCTGGAATATCTGGAAATTGAGGGAGGACATGCAAAAATTAATTTCTTAGAGTATTTACTAACTTATTTTTCTAGCAACCACAATATCAACAAGGTTACCCACCTCAAGGGTATGCTCCACAACAAGGTTACCCACCTCCACCTCCACAACAATATTATCAGCAAGCACCTCAACCAGTTTATATCCAACAAGCACCACCACAAAAGAAGGATGATGGTAATGGATGTTTGAAATGTTTGTTATGTTGCTGTATCTTTGAATTGTGCTGCGATATGATGGATTAGTTGCGCTATGGAAATATTAATTTAGCTGTCGGAAGGTTATTTCAGAATTCTGGTCTTTGCAGATGACAGTGGACATAAGCCTACTTTTGTTAGTCCTCCTCAATGTATAACATTTAAATACATGATTGTATTATAGCTAAAGAGGACAAGTACCAGTATAATGGTGTTTGAGTTTTGATTTTTAAAATAAAAGAAAAGTAAGTAAATAATAATACTATTATAATAATTTTATAATAATAATATAAAAAACAGACATTTGTAGAAGGCCTGGTGATACAGTTCATTGTTTATTCAAAAAATCCTGATTTTGTTACTTGCCTGTTGGATTCGAGCCAACTTGGACACTAAGCGTATGTGACTGAAACTTTGAGGTTTTGTTCTGACATGGATAGCTAATTTCCGTACGATAACGAAACATACAACCTCATGCAGTGGATAACTGCTGCATATATATTACAATAATATAGGTTCCATGGATACGTACCAGTAAAACAAAATAGATCATATCTTTTTAATAAAAATACTAATCCTTTGTTTTGATTATAGCACTTGGGTACATCAAATGGTAGGGGAGGCTAGATTTTGGTGCTATTTTTCTTCTTTATCAAAAAAAAAATATAATATAATCCATTAATTGTACACAATTGCATAAATAGTGTATCAAGAGCTCTACCCCTTCTAAAGCTTCAAAATACTTACAGCTTATGAGACTGAAAAAGTTCCGGGTTTTATAATATGCAGTATTCTTTTGTTTAAGAGGTTCACATCCTGTGTGGAGAGTCTAGGAAAGAGATAACAAATGCAAAATATTTGGACTCAAAAAAAAAAAACCCCCCGAAGACAAACGCTATTATTACACCCTTGTGCTGTCAATGTTAAAAACGGTTATCAACAGAAACTTAGCGTATTACTAGCACAAAAGGTACTAAGACTCCAACTGGTTTTTAGATTAAGTTGTTTGGTATCATCAAAGAGGTCATGCGCCTGGAAAGCCTTATAGACAATGTTTCTTGTGACACCATGGAGCACGGCTATACATAAAACAAACAGAATAACAGATTATTGGCAGACCATAAAAGAGCAAATCACGTGCAATAACAAAGGGTTTTGTTTGGCACGTGAAAGTTGTGTTGTTTTGTATCAATTAAAATTGTTCAACACAAAAAAAATTGCTTCCCCCATATATGTACCATATGCATAGCAGAGAATCTCAGCTGAAGTGTATTTTTAATTGAATCAGTAAACTTAAACAAGGAGAAAACTTTTCAAAAGTCAAAAAACACGAAAGGAGCAGTAAGAATTTACGTGTGTCAAGAATTATTAATGCTTATTTGATGGAAAAACCGTAGGATCTTTACAGTGAAAGAAAAAATTGTAGAAGGTCTCTCTATTGATAACTTTTTTTATCTTTTTTTCATTTTCTTGTTTTCTACAATTTTGCTAGCTTTTTTAGTATTTTCCATTTTTATCATTTTTGAGTTTTTCACTATTTTCGAAATCTTCGAAATTTTAGTTCCGTTTTTTGTTTTGTTTGCTTGTTTGAAAAAAATTAAAGCATATGTGCCCAGCCTCATCCGCACACCATATTTGAAATAATATTTTTCTCCTGGGGTCTATGATGAGAGCTGAACAAAGGCGCCTAGCACTCTAAGGTTGCACACACAAAAAAAAAAAATTTCAACATCTTATGAAGAGAAGTTTAAAAGAGGAAAAATAATATGTAACCACAGTCTACGAGAGAAGACAAAGGGAAAAAAAAAAAAAAGGAAAAAAAAATTGTTTTAATAAAATATTTTCACTTAGTACTTTATAACATACCTACTCTTTATTTTCCAAAAAGTGCCCTATTAACACAATATTTGAACAATAAATAAGTAAAAAATGGCTAAATTCATTAAATCTGGTAAAGTTGGTATGTATTAAATGTGTGAATTTTGAAACTGGAGACCTAATTGTGTGAAATGACTGATGGATGTGATTTGAAATGACAATGCGTTTGGTACCAAGGGATATTGAGCAATAATGGGGGACAGACGTTGCAATATCAGTGATCAGATGTCTATTTGTTCACAGAAACATTTTATAAAAGTATTTGGAAGTGAAAAATGACGAAGCCGTGGAAAATATGTTTAGAAATACCCAGGCTATCAAATTACCTTTAGTTGCTTCAAGCAATAGCGTAACCAGACAAGATGGTGACCCGTTGCAGCAAATACAACTGTTTGCGAATAGCATTTTGGACATTGATTTGCAAGGAACATGGAGTTGGTACAAATGCAGCTTATCTGGTTTGATTAGCATCCAGCGACTAATCGGAAGATACGTTCATTTGATATTTGAAAACCATGGCAATATGTGTAACGCTACAAGTTTGAGTGTTCATTCTGTTTTTTATTCGGTATAAGAAATTTGATTTGTTTCGTACAATGTGCTTGAGACTATATGACGAAAATTTTTATTTCTGCATCCATTGTCACCAAATTTTCAATAAGGTCTTATTTGTAGTATCTTCAATTATTTTGAATGCCACAACGAAATATTTAGGAAGGGTCGTTTACTAACATTTTTCATAGCTATTGTCGTCAGAGGTAGATTCGCTGGTAGAAAAGTCGTGATTGTCAAGCCACACGATGAAGGCTCCAAGTCTCACCCATTCCCTCACGCTATTGTTGCTGGTATTGACAGATACCCATTGAAGGTGAACAAGGCTCACGGTGCTAAGAAAGTTGCCAAGAGAACCAAGATCAAGCCTTTCGTTAAGGTCGTCAACTACAACCACTTATTCCCAACCAGATACACTTTAGACGTTGAAAATATCAAGGCTGCTGTCACTTTGGATGCTTTACAAGAACCAACCCAAAGAAAAGAAGCCAAGAAGGTTGTCAAGAAGGCTTTCGAAGAAAAACATCAAGCTGGTAAGAACAAGTGGTTCTTCTCTAAATTGAACTTCTAAGCACTTTACCTTTCATATTTATATTTTTTTATAATAAATGTACTAATAAAATTAAAAAAAAAAGACAAATCATGATGCATTTTGTTTATGACCTTTCTAATTGAAAAATTGTCTTTTGTGTAATTTGATTTGATTTTGGTATAAAATAAAACTAGATCAGGCATATAAAACGCAAAATACAGTTAGCGTAATGTTTTGGCACAGACACCGTTCAAATAAAAAAAAATTATTTGGATACATGTACATGTCAGTAAGCTAAAATCTTCAACATGAATTCCCTAATAAGAACAACTCCTGTAATGGTATTTGATATTTTTTATTTGAATGTCAGCAAAAAGTATAATAGATAATGAATATACTATAACTATGACTCTGACCATGAAATGAATGAAATGAACTTGTAAAAATAATAAAACATAATCAAGGATAGTCATGAAAAGCAAAAAAAAAAAAAAGTGAATATTATCTAATATATATCATTTCTTTCATTTATTTCTTTTACATTAATAATAATCATGACAATAATAGACAAAAAAAAAACAGAAAAAAAACAAAAAAAAAACAGAAAGTCATAAAATCAAGTGCAGCCACCAGTCAATCTATTTTTAGGGAAGCTATAGCCTGAATCTTCCCAAGAGGTCAAATTTGAGTTGGAGTAAGCATTCAAATGGTTTTGAATATAATCATATGTAGGATAATCCGGTGGATCACAACCAAGATTTATCTGATCTTTTGGTTGGTAAATACGAACATAATCGATTCTAAAAGTAACAGGAAATTTGATACTCGGCCAATCAATATAAGCCCAACTATCAGAAATACCCAAGTTCATAATTATTGACATTGGTTCTTTACTAAGTCTTCTCCAATCAACATTACCATTAGGATGTAATGATTTGGCGTGGATAGTCAATGTTGGATCATCACCAATAAACCATTGAAGATAACCATTTTCATTATCATTCAAATATTCATATCCAAGTTTCTGGAACTCTTGACCAGAAGTTTCGTTAACTGCGAACTCATACCATTTTGTATTTAAGGTACTAGTAGCAGAGAAAGCTTGCTGGAAAGGACCACCTGTATAAGTATTCATGGAACTGATTGTGTCATTATATATTTCAACAAAGTCATAATCAGGATAATACCAAATATCATATGGGGCCAATTGCAAAGATTGAGAAGCAACACCTACGTGTAAATTAGTATCCATTTCAGCTTCAATAGCATCAATTTCCGGTGCACCACGGCCTACACCGCTATTCGGATGGTCTTCACCTTTACAAGTACAAGAATTCAATTTCTGACCAGGCAAGTAACTAATACCGTCAGTACTTGATTGATTAGGAGTAATACCAGCATCGCAGGCTTCGTAAGAATATGGCCACACACCTTCGGTTGTTGCTAAATAGCCAGGTCTACCCAAATTACCCATTGTCCAGACACCTGGCCAAAGACCTGTGACATTACCATAATTAGGTAACTGAATGCCCACTTCAAAAGCACCTTGAGTAAAGCACATTCTATTCCAACTTTGAAGCATTCCCGATCTATAAAATAAATTGTGGTTTTTAAAAGCATCCATTCTGAGGTTCAAGGTACCGTTCTCTGTACTAGAGGCATCCGGGTCATACCATTCTAAATCTTTTGTAGCAGCATAATGAATATCAGGTGCCAAAAAAAACTGATCGTCACCATCGTAAAAAGTACGGCCTTCTTTGTTAAATTCATCAGAAAAAACCAAATCCCATTTGGAACCATCTCTAGCAACTCTTGTTTTTGCCAGTGAAGGTGTATCAGGATCGACTAAATTTGTTCTAATGGCGGATAACTGTGGGTAAGTATAGCGTGTTAATTGGATATATGTTTCAGGAGGATCTTTTGATAAAACACCAGTAAGGGTTAAAACTGGATAGATAACAAAGACTAAAATAGCACCAATAAAAAGACCTATAAAACCCATTAAACCCCAAAAAGATTTTCGATCCAAAGTTTTCAAATCGTAGCACATTCTATGTTTTTCATATAATGCTTCCTCCAAAGGATCTGGGTTATGTAAGTAATCATCTGGTTCTTTTTCATCAATATGAAGGGGAAAACTGGATGCAGGATAGCCACCAAAAGGGGAAAAATCTGCATCAACTAAAAAAGGGCCTGAGCTACTGCCGTCGCTTGATGAAGAAAGATTGTCATGATGGGTGGTGAATCTATTATTGTTGTTAAGAAATGAGCTTCTTGAGTTGATAGATGTTGCCATGGATGTAACCCTGTTTGATCTTATTGAAGGGTATCTGTTATATTCATCTGTTGCGTTGTTGGCTCCCCCGGTGCCGCCCAATAAGCTCTCTCTTGGGTTATAGGGACTGTTTGGAGTCATAGGAGTATTAAGCACATTATTGTTGACGTTATTTTGGAAGTTCGAAAAAGATGAATTATTAGGGTTTTCCAAGTTTGACTGAGAGTTTGAGTAGAAGTCCAGATAATCATTGTTGTTGCGATTATTGGAGTCTGCTATTTGATTTGGGTGGTTGTTGACGTTGTTCATTTCGATAGCTTGGTTTGTGTTGAGAAGCTCTGATTCGGAACCAGAGAAGGATGTTTGATCGTTGAACGGATTATGTTCATCGTGGTAATAATCAGGTGATGCTGTTTCCTGGTTGGTGAGGTTTCTTCTTGCCATATTGAACTTTTGTGAAAAATCTATTTTAGTTGTTGAACTGAGACAAGAAGCTGTTTGATGGAAACGAAAATGAGAAAAACGAGAGGAGTATTCTAGAGAAGGACCAAGAGGTTGTGCAAAAGAATGGCGGGTCTAATAGAGGCAAGAGAAATAGCAATTCTTTAAATGAAACCTTGGGCGGCTATTAACGAATGAATATGAAGAAAATGGGTTGTTTTATATTTTAAAACAAGACAGAAAAAATTTTTTTGAGTATTGGAGAAACAAAGAGGCCCAAAGTATTGGCGGCGAAATATTGAGAAACGATGGGACAAGGGAATACCAGTCTCGGAGAGTATATTGATGAAAACTAATAGTGAACTGACTGTTTCTGGTTCTGTACTAGTGTTGAAAATTATCTTGATACTTCACGGTATAAGTTGTATCCAAATACACCTGTATTCATCTATTTTATAGAGAACAAAAATGGAGAGAAACAAAACAGAACAAAACAAACAAAAACAAAAAGCAAAGCTAGCAATAACTTCTGTTATGGATGATTGTGTGTAAATGTATTTTATTTTCTTGAGTTGATTATTGAATTTTAGTATTGGATCAGATCAGAAATTGGATTTTATTGAGAAGAGAAGAACAACTAACAAGAATTTGGATGAAAAAAAAAAGAGAAGGAAAAAAAAAAAAAAAAAAAAAAAAAAAAGAAACAGATCAAAGTAACAAAAATTAGCATCAGAATTAAAATTGAATTTTTATGAGCGTTTATTAACAGAAAACTGCATTTAAAGAACAAACCTTACCAGCAGACACTTACAGACAGGCGCGCAGCCGAAAGACAGGAGGCAGACGGATTCTCGTAGACGGCAAGCACAGTAGCTTAAAAGTGAGTATTCAAGTAGATAGACCGAAGGCTGACTGCAGGGCTGCTTGAAGAAATAATTTCTGAACTAGACCGCTGGGGAGGTTGATGAGTTTCAGCTGGAACTGGTAGCCTGGAGCCAGGCGCCAGGCGCCTGCGCTGCCATGCTGAAGAAGACTCGATAATACATTAGCAGCCTAGCGCTCTACTGGTCTGCAGCTCTCTGCTTTCGGCCGGACAGACTACATGACACGACACCAGAATAGGCACTTTTCTAGGTGGAAAAAATTTTTTTTTTCATTCTTTTTTTTCTTACTAGCGTACCACACTTGTAAAGTTTCAGCATACCAGTTTTCCTTTGCTCTTGGACGCAGCTGGGGAGAAGTGAAGCCCGCTGCTTGGGTTGGCTGCTGCTCAAGGCTTGGAGAGCGTCGGACCACGTAGACAGCCTAAATCCACCCAACAATGGCAAAAGCAGCCCAAATTTGCTTCAGAATGCGACGCAAAACACCTCTTTGTTTGGGATCGTGTGCAGCCACGGCTGCCGCATCCGCACGATCTCTGGCGAGCTCCTAGTGTGCTGCTGGTCTTCAATCAACAAAGGGGTAAAGAGTACATGTAGCCAAACAAGTAAAGAATACAAGATCACAAACATTCTGATGAAGTCTTCAATAGACGGCACCAAGAAACCCGAATGGATAAAAACCATAGTACATGCCTGCAGTGCACCTTCACATTGACTTCCAAGCTGCGAAAAATTCAAGGTTAACGCTTTTTTCTTGGTGGCTTCCACTGTTTGGCAAGCCATAGTTGCTCTATCGTTTTTGTTAGACAATAATAACATGCAGCTGCTTTTCGATAGCTTTCGATAGCTTTTCCATAGCTTCTTTTACATCGCTACCCGCTACTTTTCTATCCTCTTTATAATTCATATATACAGATTATATTTATAAATCGCATTTATAGTTCGTATTAACAAATTATGTATATATATCGCATTTATGGTTCGTATTAACACATTGTATATACAGGCCATAGACAGCCTGTATTCGTACGAATGTTCTCGCATCCCAGCTGGAAATTGTATTGTGAAATACTACTATATTGTATCCTATTATATTGATTCTATTATAGTTCAAACTCTCTTTTGTCCCATCACATATTATATCGTATTGTATTATAGTTTAGAATCTTTTACATCTTACTTTTATATGGGGTGCGTTTATGGCTTATCTTAAACGTTTGGCTTTTTCTTTACTCGCATGTTGATCGTGGCACAGCCCTTCCTTGTGCGTTGATCATGCAGATAGCTAAGCCTAGATCTCGAGAGAACACAGAATAAACAAAGGCATCTAGATAGGAAAAAAAATTATAATAAAAAAAAAAAATGAAAGAAAATAATAAAAAGAAAATATTAGCAAAACAAATTATTGAGAAAAAAAATTATTGAAAAAAAAATTATTGAAAAAACAAAATCTAAACGCACCATACATTCTAACATATTTACACTACAACATACTACAGTATAACATTAGCTCATTCGCACATATCTGAACCCTTGCATTTGTTACTCCAAACATCAAACATCGCCTAGTCTAGGTTCTTCCTTCCTTTCTTTTTAAAGTTTACAAATTTTTTTCTATTCCGATTTTTTTTTTTTTTGGATTTTTCTCTGTATCTCAATATTGACTGGCCATCACGAATATTCATTGGCTGTCTGTCATTCCCACATAATACCCTCGCGTTTCTGCGTTCCAAACAGGTCTTTTTCCACACCATAACCCGGTATATGGCACATTATCCGCTCTTCGCAGCATA
Organism: Saccharomycopsis babjevae; assembly: GCA_031125705.1. NCBI lineage: Eukaryota > Fungi > Ascomycota > Saccharomycetes > Ascoideales > Saccharomycopsidaceae > Saccharomycopsis > Saccharomycopsis babjevae. The sequence continues at coordinate 49,499 of JASTVB010000023.1, read as the reverse complement.
TCTAGTTGTATAGTCAGTTTTGTGCTGATTTTCCGCTCTCCCACAATGTTTCCCGGGAAGATTAAGAACAAGATCAACCTCTCGCTCTCGTTTTCCGATGACAATGATAGCCGTCACATCAGAAAGTCAGCCATTGGCTCCCCCATAAATTTCCAGCACATACAGCACATGAATCAGAAACTCACTGAGCCGAATAGCCCGTCCACAGAGACCCCTGTTTCTGGCCTTGTGTCCCCTACAAGTCCCTTTCTAGATGTCAACAACAAGGCATGGGCTTCTCCGCCGCCTCCTCCTCCTCCTCCTCCCGGGGCTGCTGCTGCTAACACCCTTGCTTCTTCAGATAGATTGGTTTCTCTGAAACAAACCTCCAATCTCAGCGCAAACGAGCAAAACAACAAACACTCTCACAATCTCTCTGTCTCCAGTTTATCGTCCTCCGTCTATGACATGGCTTCCACAAATACAAAGAAGTTGTTGGTGCAGACAGACTCATTTCTCAACGAAAAAGACCAAAAAAATGATGGTAGCTCCACCCCTACACTTCAACAGCTTCAGAAATTGGACGATTCTTCAATAACACCGCCACACTCTACATTCTCAGCACATCGCGCTTTACTGAAAAGGCCCTCTTTGAAGAATCTTCAACACGTCAGATCGTTCAAAAATTTGAAGAAGAAAATCTTTTCACCTACCTCCACTGATCTCCCTAACAATGTTGATAACAGTAATACATCTCTGGACACTATTGCTAATGGAGATTCTTCTTCAGTTCCTCAAACTCCAAATTCACTGATATCTGGCTCTTTACATAACACTACAAATAATAGTGATATCTTAAATTCAAGTTTACTTTCACCAACCGAAACTCAAAATACGAGTAATCTTAATGAATTTAATAAATCTTCAGAGAATTCAAACACAGTTGAAATATTGGACTACAAGTCTTGCTCATCTTTGAATAACGCTGCAGCTACACCTCTATCAACAACATCCTCACACTCAGAATTAAATACAGCTACCACAACAACAATGAAAAACACGTCGGATTTTAATAATTCTTCTTTTTCTTCAATGTCTTCACAGCTAGGTAACAATTCTTCTTCTACGAAGCTCAATTCCAGACTTTCTCAGAATAACAAAAATAAATCAATGACAAGAATCTTTGCTACTCCTATCCATCTTAAGTCTAAAAAGTCTACTACTTCTTTGAAAAAACCTTCTGATCTAAATAATGATATGCGCGTAAATGATAACAACATGAATTCGTCTATGAACGATGACACCCATGATATTTCTTTGACAAAGTTCTCACCTGAAATTGAGCAATTAACTTTTAATACTTCATCTACCATAAATAGTAATATTCTTCCCACAAGCGCCAAAAGAATTAGTTCATCAAGTAGCGTGGGTGTTTCATATAATACCACCCGTCCTCTTCGATCATCAACAGTCTCCAATTCTAATACTACAAATTCTTCTAGAAGCTCTTCGCGTCCAACTTCTATAGTCACATCTCCTAGATCTCGTGCAGCAAGCACTAATGCTAATACACTTTCAGCGTCCTCATCGGCTGCTATGGGTATTTCTGCAAATGTTACAAGTCCAATACTTCTGCGCAATTCTGTGATATCCACGACCTACAATAACCTATACTCCAGCGGGCTCTCCTCCTCACCATGTCCTTCTCCTTCGGCCATGTCTTTTTCTTTCAATTCTACTAACCCTATTAATAGCACTAATAGTAATAATAACCATATAGGCTACAGAACTAATAATACGTCAATATATACAAATGGTTCAGAACCTCCGACCATTGAAGAGCATGAAGAAGAAGAAGAAGAAGAAGAAATACCCATGACTATTGAAAGGCCAATCATCGAAGAAAATACTGCTTGCGTCGATGATCCTATTGGACTTGGTTTAAAAGAGAATAATATCGGCGATATAAGTAGAAGCGGTACTATTATCGGCTATAAAAGATTCCTGATCAAGCAAAGTTGGTTGAAGGATGAACTTTACTCCAAAGAAAAAGAAAAAGAAATACAAAGTAAGAATTCTGATTTTGATTTCATTGAAAACGATGATGTCGTCAAGGACAAAATGGTATTTACAGGAAGTATACATAGAAGAAGAAGAAGAAGTGAAACAGATATCAACAATATTGCAATGTTGGAAGTTGAAGATATGAAAGAAGAGTTGGATGATAGTGTCAAAATGGTAAATCTTAAAGAGAATTCTGTAAATAATATTCCTACTGACGAAACTCCCAAAAAAAAGGACGAAGAAAATATTGTTTCAAGCAATCCCAATGATTTGAATACTTTTAATAATAATTTGAAGCTTAAATTACATCGTCTTACTTTACATACACCTCTTTATCTTCTAAATGATCCTGAATTTATGAAGAAACGACTTGCGAAGATGAAAGGTTCTACTTTTGAAGAGGAAGATAACCAAGATATCAATACTAATCATGACATTATTGAGGAAGAAGAAAGTGAAACTTTCAACGATATCGAAGAAGTTTCTAAGAATGATCCTATAGATATTGATGATGTCCTCACTATGAAAGAGGATGATTGTACTGATGGAGAATCTGCATCGACTGATTCAATTAAAGCAAATAATATTGAAAATAAAAAGAATGTGGAAAAAGAAATTGAGCAACATCACATGAAAAATAATGCATCAGAGATTCATAAGAAAGCGGAAAATAATGAAGTGAGTATGGTAGAGGAGGAAGATGATGATGATGAAAAAATTAAGAAAGATAATGAAGGAAAAATTGAGGAAGAGAACGAACCTTTAGAATCTAATAACGATAATGTGAATTTTAATGGTAATCAAATGCCTTTGGAAACCAGATCATCATCAATTCAAGATAGTATATCAATAATACAACGTCCTTTATCAAATTCATCCATAGTGTCATCCATTGAAAATTTGGTAAATGTTCACTCCATTGAGGTGTCCAATTCTATCGATAACTTACCTGATAGTTCTTCTATTCAAGCAAGCTTCACCAGTATTAAGGATGAAAATGATAAAAATGATAAAAATGATGAAAAGGCTTTGGAGGAAGACATTCCTATTGTTACAACTTACACAATTAGTGATTTTGCAAACAAATCTAAAGATGCGAAAATTTTTGAAGCAAAACCCGAAGATACTCCAGCACTTCCTGATCTATCAGATACACATTTCACATCGGAGCAGAAGAAAATTATTGAGGAAAAATTTGACAAAGATGATGAGAATGTTCCAAGTACTCATAAAAATGATGATTATTATGATGAAAATTCATATGTTGATGATATTTATGATGATTATAATTATTCTTCAGATGATTATAGTGACATTGACGAAGATTTGCCTGCTAATACTACAGATACAGATATCCGCAAACAGGAAGTTAGCTATGCTGAATCTTCAGCTTCTAAAGTAAGCACCACTGAAAAGGTAACTGCTGAAATTTCTAATGGGAACCAGAAAAAGAAATATTCACATGCTCATTCTTCAAGTGTTTCTTCGTCAATTTATAATAATTCTATAATTTCGGTATCCACAAATTTTTCTACAGTCAAAAATATTGCAAAATTACCACCAGGTATTCCGATTCCTCCAATCCCTCCAGCCTTGAAGCATATTGACTTGACAAATAAGAAACATTCTAGAAGTGGTTCAGTATCTTCGCAAATCTCAGAAACAATGCTAAATGGGGATCCTATCAGAAATTCGGATAGTGCACATTTCTTTAACAAATTGGCAGAAAATATGGAATCACATCAAAGCAGTCTTCAAGATTCGGACCATGCCTCTATATTAAAGAGTTCTGACTCTGTTAAATTTTTTAATAAGTTGGCAGAACACAATAAATTAAAGAAAGAGCATCAGTTATTGGCATCAGTTGACGATTTCTTATTAAATTTAGAAACTGATAACTCATTGGTATATGATACCAGTGTTGAAAACGCCTCTTCAAATAGTATTGTTGAAGAATCAAAATTACTGAAGACCAAAAAGTTAATTCGCAAATTTGAGGCTGTCAGTAGTATTACTAACAATGCAAACGGTGATTTGGTTCCTTTCGTTTATGAAATTCCAAAATCTCCTGTAGTCGGTGCTTGGGGAAGCAAAAGTCGTAGTGGTAGCTTCAGTAGTTTGAGATAATTTTTTCGAGAAGCAAATATATTTAGCTATTCATTTTTTTTTTTCAGTTTTGTTGGAATGTTAGTGGTCAATCCCAGCTTTCTCAAATATTTTTACAGTGATAAATTAGTGAATCATAAAGGTCTAGGCTTTCTTAGTTTCGTTCTGTATATATTTGTTTTCAGAAATTTCAGCTCAATCCGGAGCTATGCCTTTTATTTTGGCATATATAAATCATCTAACAGTAGTTTCGTTGGTAAGGAAAGATTTGATTCAAATTTAAGCTCCTAATTGGTCCAAAGATTTCATGAGGATTCATGGTTTTTTGTATTCTCAAAGTCTCTCTCAAATTTTGGAACTCAATCCAATCTTTTGAAATATTGCCAATTTTTAATGAGCAATTACCATCAGATTTATCTTCTTCACTAAATGATAGTAGTTCATTGGTTAACTGTTTTTTAACTGTTTTGCAAGAATTATTTGAAGAATATTTCCCTATTGAACAAGGCTTTTTGTTTTTAGAAGCGCTTTCATTAACCTTAGAGTTGTTTGCGGAAGTATTTCTTTTGTTCAAACGAGTAGGACGTTTCTTGATTCCAATTTTCTCATTCAGTTTTTGACCTTTATCCTGGGACTCTGAAAAATCTAGTACGCTGTTAACAGAGCTAAAACTTCTTTTTAAGGATTCGAGCGATACTTTAGATATTTTGAATGAAGCTTGGACCTGAGTTTTTTCTTCTTTTGTTTTTTTTGTTTGTTTCGTTAATTCACCATTCACAATGCTAGCGCTGTCCATTTTAAAAAAGGATCCTTTCTGTTTGGTGAGTATTTTTGAGTTGAATGCAGATTTTGCGAAAGATTTTTGATTAATGGAATCCTCCTCGGTCTTATTAAGCTTCTTCTTCAAATTAACTAGAGTTTCAGTATTTAGTAGTGACTGGCTTCTATTAGGTTTTCTGTGAATTGAATTTTTTTTGATTATGTTACTATTTCTAAAATTTGTTTCCTTGAATCCTGATATGAACTGTTTTTTCTTTTCACATTTTAGCATTTCTAATTTATTTAATCCTAGTTTTCTTTCAAATTTATTAGTCATTTTGATTTGAGTGTTAAAAGAGTATTTTTTTTTTGAGAAAGAAGTTATTCTATCATCTAGTCTGGACTTTTGATTATTCAATCTATCAGGTTTCACATGATTTTTATGAATTGTTGAGAAATTTTTATTCAATGAAGTCACATTTGTATTTTTTTCAGCAAAAGGATATCTGATACTTGGTTTTGTTATATCATTTTTTAGAGAATTTTGATTAGAGAACTGAGCAACAGATTTTTTCCTGAAAGAGGAATTTGGATCTTTTAATACTTCAAACGATTTTTGTTTGTCTTTAGTAATGAAGGAAATTTTTTCTATAGTATCAAAAGTTTCTTGGTCAGCCTCTTTCACTATTTTTTTTTCTTCCTTTGAATTTGAACCTATATTTTTATTGTTTGATATCATTTTAACTTCTAATTCGCATGTTTTTGTCTTTTGGATATTTTTTTTAAACAGTTTTTCAATACTAGGATTTCCAATTGAGAACTCCATTGAATTTTTATAGTCATCTAGTGGTAAATCGTTATTTTGTGTATTCGATTTTTCTTTAACAAAGGATGAGATGATATTTTTATTAATTTTTGTAGCACTTTCTTTTTTTTCTTCATCTTCCAAGTATATTGTTTCAAGCGTTAAAGTTTGATTACTCTCAGCATTACCAACTTCGACAACAGCTGATTCTTTATGTGGTAAAGAATAGTTTCTGAAATTTTTTGATTCTACATCATCATTTTTAACTGTTTGCTTTTCATGAGAAATTTCTTGATATTTAATATCAGAAGCAAATTCTACATCTACCAAAGCAAGGGATGCTTTTTTTTCATTTTTCTCGTACTCATTTGGCTTATTATATACAGGTTGATCTTGCTTGGTACATTTTTGTGATTCTAAATTACTAGAATAATTTCTCTCAGGAACAGAAATTTTTGACTCAGAATGAAATTTGGTAACTTTTATTTTGGAATTCTCTATGTTTTCTTCTTTATATTTCTCCTTAAGGGATTCTTTGCAATTTATGTCATCACATCCGCTGTCATTTTTCGCGGTTGAGATTTCTTTTTTTAAGAACGCGTCACTACTTTTTTTTGGGGTAGATGATAAGAATTTCGAATTTTCTTTTTCTTTTTCTCTTTCGACTATCGAAACATCATTATTATTATTGTTTTTATCCTCGACTTTAATATTTGACAGTTCTTTTAAACAAAATGTATCATTCTTTTTGAAATTCTCAGTTTCAACAGTCCGGCTTTCCTGATGTTTTTCGGATAAATTCTTTTTTTGTTCACTCGAGTATTTGAAAATCTTCTCTTGGACACTTGCAATTAGAGCGCTTGTTTGCTTAGAATTGCGAGCTTCTTTTTCAAAACAATGTAAATGGTTTTCGATAACGTAAGTAAAGTTATTTAGTGACTCTAGTAAGGTCTTACTAAATTGGTTAAGCTCATTCGCAATCCAAATCGATGAACCAAATTCAATGGCACGTTTTTCTGGTATATTACCATCTAGTTTCAGAAGCCAAAAATCATTCATCTCCTGGTACTCGATAAAGATCTGTTATTTACTACGTTTATTCGATATAATATACAATGTTAATTGAAACACTATCTATGAAAGAAAAAAAATTAATAAATAAGAAGAAAAATATAAAACAAGGAGAGAAATTATCTATCACTAGATATCGATTTAGCGCTAAAATATGGATTTTTTTAAGTATTTTTTTTCAAAAAAACTTCCGAGTTTTTTCATTCTTCTTCTTATTGTAGATTTTAAAAAAATATTTTTAGTGCCCCACTAGTATACATAAACTATGCAAAAAGTTGGATATCATCATTAGCTAGAGCATCTGCTTCCTCGAGCTCTTCGTCATTAGCATTGACTTGTGGTTCTTCATTAACATCTTCATTCATATTAATTTTTTGACCAAATAAACCAGCAAAAAATTCATCAATTTGATAATCATCCCACTTTTTATTTAATTTGGGAGCCTCCCAATTTTGTAAAGGTTCCTGAACTTTGAAGTTCAACTTACGACCTTTAGACGCTTTGGTGTCAACATTTTTCTTGAATTTTGGAGTTTTTGTTAATGATATGGTTGCGATAGATTCACTTTTTGATGTATCGTTAACCTTTTTATCAACTAATTCTCTCAATAATAATCTATAGAAATCTTCGTCGTCAAAGATGAAGCTGTTTTCTTGTAAAGAGGGATCTAGTAGAGAAGCTCTACTTTTGTTTTCGTTCTTAGTATTTTCCGGCGGGATGTAGCCTAATGGCTTGATGTTTCTTCTATTCAATCTTGTTCTTTTTACCAATCTGTCCATATTGGCCAAATTATTTTCCACCTGCATTTCTGCAGATTGGTTGACTGCTTTGAATTTCGATGCATTTAGTGCTGCAGCTCCCGATGCAGATTGAATTTTTTGAGACCATTTAGTTAAAACAACACTTCTGTAAGCGTTTAAGGTAGCATCCAAATTTTTTGATTCCGCTAGATATGTATCCAATGATCTCTTTTTGGCATTTATTTGTCTATCTGGCTTGATTAGTTTGTCATCTTTATATAACTGTAAGCGAAACTGCATTACTGAATCTAATAAGTCGTATAATGAGGATTCGGCTTTATTTAGGTATTTAGAAGTTTTTTCAGTTTGCAATTCTTCAACAACAAGCTTTTCAGATGGGAAGTGATTATACGTATTGATACCTTTCTGAATCTTTATTCTTAGATCTAAAATAGAATCATATAATGATTGCTGCTTCAAAATATGGAAGCCTTTTAAAGCATCTATCTGCGCCGAGGTGGCTACTGAAGGATTTGTCGACTTCTCGCCTTGACTATTTATCAAATTTTTAATTTTGTCTCTCTTATACTTATTTTCTTTAATTGCGCTTTGGAATTTTTCAAGATCATTTTGATCATCATCCTCTTCTTCTTCATCTTCTTGCTCTTCATCCGAAGACAGGACGTCGCTCAAATCAATTTCCGAATCTTCCCCACTTTTGGATGCTTTGCCAGTCACAGTATTTTTCTCATTGTCCAAATTGTTATCACTTTCTAAATCCTCTCTACTTTCCAAACCAGAGTCATCAGATTCATCTTGACTTACTTCCTCTGATCCTGGATGATTTTCTCCGTCGTTATACAAGCTTTTTCTGCTTATTGTATCACCCTCGTATTTCGATCCTTTTAACTTAATACCATCATCACGCAATCTACTCTTTGAAACTTTAACATAATGCTGCTTTTTTGATTCTTCATCATCTGTATCCACATTTATTTCTTGATCATCTTCTTCATTGTTGTTTGTGATTCTTTCACTGTCTTCAATATCGTAATCAAAACTTTGCGGTTTTAAAAACTCCAGCAATTCTTCCGATAAAGTCTTTTTACCCATCTTAAACCTTTATTCCAAACACACCTATTCAACAAAAATATATTTGTTTTATTTTCATATGCTTGTTGTAAATAGATATAGAATAGGATAACAATCAACAAAGAAGCCAATAATTAGATTATAAATATATGTAAAAATAAAATTTTTTTTGTTTTATATTAATGGTTGAATCACATCGCATAAATATGCATTGATGCACGTGATTGGAAATATGAAATTACGAATATTTGATTTTTTTTTTATTGACTAATCTAGTTCAACCTTTTGTTGTTATCAACTATAAAATTTATACTTCTTTATGAAGTATAAATGTGAAAATTTTGAGCCACACCAGAAATAGTATAACTATAGAATATACGGATAATAAATTTACACGAAATATTTAGCACAATGAAAGCAGTTGTACAAAAAGTGTTGAATGCATCTGTAACAGTGGACAATCAGATTATTTCGCAGTAAGTGTCGACAATACTCTAGATGATTGACATCTCATTAAATTTTTATCATGCTTTTTGTTTCTTTTTACTTTTGCATTAGCATAAGTACTAACAGAAGTAAATAATTCTAGGATCGGCACTGGTTTGATGATTCTCGTGGGTATTTCGGTGACTGATACAAAAGAAGATGCAGAAAAATTAAGTAGAAAAGTAGTAGCTCAAAGGCTCTTCCAAGAAGGCGATGTTCACTGGAAAAAAAGTGTTAAAGATGTAGGAGGAGATATTCTTTCGGTTTCGCAATTCACGCTAATGGCAAAAACTACCAAGGGTTCAAAGCCTGATTTCCATAGGGCACAAAAAGGTCATATCGCCAAGGATCTCTACAATTACTTTCTTGAATGTTTGAAAAAAGAAATCGGGGACGAATCCAAAATTAAAGATGGACAATTTGGTGCCATGATGCAGGTTGCATTAACAAATGAGTAAGTTACTTCTAAGTTTGTTTCACAAGTATTGGACAGGATATTGTCTAATAAGCCCAGCAATTATACTAACAACATACTTTCTAGCGGCCCGACTACTATTTTAATAGATACTACTGAAAAATAAAATATTTATTGACATTATTCCTCGGTGGATTTGTTAAGTGATGGGCTTAGTTCGTAGTACAAACATCTATCAAAATGATCATTACTATAAAGTCAATGTGTAAAACGAAAAATCAGATACTAATAATTTTTTTTTTTTTTTTTTTTTTTTTTTTTAGCATTAGAACATCTGAGCGAAGAAAAAAAATTTTTTTTCTATGGCTAATTGGCTAACTAATATTGCAAATAATTGTAACCTTTAATGAAACATATTGAATTAGTATCTCTTCTTAATATTTTCAGTTGGGATTTAGATACAAAACATTAGACTTTTGAGCGAAAAATATCCTGAAGGAAAAGAGAGAAAAGTAAAGGATCGATAGAATGTCTACAGTAATCGGTATTAATTTTGGTAACACTGCATCATCCATTGCCATCGCTACTAGCGACGGTAAGGTTGACATCATCGCTAACCAAGATGGTGAACGTTCCATTCCAACATGTTTATCCTATGTTGATGAGGACGAATATCATGGTGGTCAAGCTTTGGCACAATTGTTGAGAAACCCAGAAAACACTATCATTGGTTTCAGAGATTATTTGGGCGTCCCATTTGACAAAATTGATCCAACTAGTGCTGGGAATGGTGCTAAGCCAATTGATGTCAATGGAAAAGTTGGCTACAAGATTAAAGGTCAAACCATCACTATTGATGAAGTTGTCAAGAGACATTTGAACCAATTAAAGTTATCTGCTGAAGATTTCATTGGCAGCAAGGTTGAAGGTGCTGTTATCGGTATTCCAACCAACTTCACCGAAGAACAAAAGGAAGCTTTGGTCAAGGCATCTGAAAAAGCCGGTATCAAGGTTTTACAGTTAGTCAACGAACCAACCTCTGCTTTATTGGCCCATACCGTCAACAATAATGAATTGCATAAGGACAAATTGTTTGTTGTCGCTGATTTTGGTGGACTCAGATCTGACGCTGCTGTTATTGCCGTCAGAGGTGGTATTTTCACCATCTTGGCTACTGCTCACGATTTAGAATTAGGTGGTAAGAAAATTGACGAATCTTTAGCTGATTTTTTTGCTAAAGAATTTCAAAAAAAATTCAAAAGTGACCCAAAGAGTAACCACAAGGCTATTACCAAATTATTTACCAACACTGCCATCACTAAGAAGACTTTATCCAATGTAACTTCTGCTACTATATCTATTGATTCGTTAAACGAAGGTTATGATTTCCATTCATCCATTAATAGATTGCGTTTCGAAGTCAGCGCCAGAAGCGTTTTTACTCAAATGACCACTTTTGTCGAAGACATTGTCAAGAAAGCTGGTTTTGACAAATTAGATATTGACGAGGTCTTATTAGTTGGTGGTTCTTCTTTCATTCCAAAAGTCTCTGCCAATTTGGAAGCTGTTTTCCCAGAATCTGTTAGCATCATCTCCCCATCCACTCCAAAGGCCATCGATCCTGTTGATTTGATCGCTAGAGGTGCTGCTTTGCAAGCTTCTTTAATCGAATCTTACGACAGTATCGATATTAATGAAGCTTTACAGCCAGTTATCTTAAACACACAGCATTTAACAAAGAGTTTAGGTTTGGTCGATGCCGAAGGCAAATTCGTTCAAATTTTGAGATCAGAAACCGCAGTTCCAATCAGACGTTCCATCAAAGTATCTGCTCCAAAGGGTGAGGCTTTGATTTCCGTTTACGAAGCTGAAAGAGACATCAAAGAGACTACTATTGAGCCAGAACAAAGAGAAGCTAACGAAGAAGATGACGACGAGTCTGACTGGTCTGATGATGAACCAGAAATCGTCAGAGAAAAGATTTACGTTCCAAAAACTAAGATCGCTGATTTAGTGGTTCATGTCACCGGTGACAACGCTCAGGTTGAAATCACCATTGACATAAACAAAGAATCAAAGTTGACCATTTTTGCTAAGGAAGACAAAGCCGATGCCAAAGTCAGCAAAGTTGAAGCTTAAATGACATTACTTTACATTACATCTTGTTCTGATATAAATAAATGAAAAATATATCAATATCTATATAACGTTAAATCGTGACATTCATGGCGTAAGCTTATCTGTAGTATTTATTAATTTTGCACATTGACTTAACTCTTGTTTAGCAACATGAAGTTGAATCACGATGTCTATTAATTCTTTGTTCTTAGTTTGGCATGTTCGTAAATCTTTTGGTACCATTCCTCCTCTGAACATTTTTATAGGATCTTTGCTTGCATTTTGCTTTTTAATTTCTTTCAACTTCTGTTCAACTAGTTGATCAATATCGTTGTTTTCTGATTTCTCTAACACTGCTTTTCGTTCAGCATTCTTTACATCACTACCACTTTGTGAAGATGATATCTGTTCAGCTTTTCTATTCTTAAGTTGCTGTTGATCTTCATCGAATAATTTAAAATTGTTATTGGAATCCTTATATATTATTTTAACTTTCGAAGCATTTTCTAGGCCAGGTGATATCTTCTCAGTGTTCAATTCTGCTTCAATGATTTCTTTTTTAATTTCACTCAATAATACATCTTTATTTACCGTCAATTTATCATGCAATTCCAAATCTTCATTTGTTATTAGTGAACTAGTTCTGTCTCGGTTGTCATATTCGTTTTCTCCAAATGCTTTCAGCGATCCTCCATTTGATGAAAGATAATTCGCTTTTGATAAATGTATAAATGAGCTTTTACTTATGCTATTAGCTTCCAAAGTTAATTGATATATTTTATCCAATGTATCCAAGTATTGAGTCACATTAGGATCACGAGTAGGTACAGCTTTTAATATATTCTGGTTTATTATATCCATTTTTATAGCTTTCAAGTACCCAATATAACAATTAGCGTTTTTAACTTATTCTGATAGACTTCAATTCAGGTTTTGATTATGAGTGGTATAGAATAACAAATGAAATTCTAAATGAGTAAAATGTGTTGACCTTTCTATTTATTGAGCTTTCTAAAGTTTTGCTACTTTTTTAAAAAAAATGCACGCACTACACACAATCTAATTGGACAATTAGTGTTATCTAGATTATCTGAATTGAATATTTACACTTACATTTAATATTATATATTTACTACTTCAGTGTAATTTTCAAAATATATTATTAGAATTAGAATAATTGGCAACTTTTTATTAGCTTAGTCAACTTTAAGGGATTATCAAGCTTGTGATGAATCAAAGTTGAATTTAATATTAAAGTTTATTTTCAAAAGAGAATTCAAAGAATAGAAACGGAAAGCATACAGAAATTACAATAAAACTTAATTCTTAATAGTGAACACAATATCTTTTTTTCTAAGGAATTTTGGCAAAAGAGAAATAGGTTTAAAGATGACTGAAGCTAACGGAGCGATTGACATAAATTTGTACACCATTGAGAACGTGCTGGTATATTTAATTCCAGCACCACCTGATGGAACAGAAGAGCATAACATCAGCTATTGGCAGGTGGATAATCCATTGTGGATGGGTAATCTTGAGATGCATGAAATAGAGTGTTATATGGAAGACAGTAGCGAGAACCGGAAAGACGGTACATTTTCTAGTCAGATTGAATATAATCCATTCAATAGTTTGTCAAATAGTGACGTTTCTGTTGCAGAAGATTACTTTAAATTGGAGCTAAGGCTCGTCAATGAATTAGATAATTCCATATTTGCAAGAATACCACAATTGTCTTCAATAAATAGAAATGTTCATAATATTATAGCAACCTTGTCTCCAAAATATTATGCAGTTTATACCGAAATTAGCGATCCAAATTTCAACTTAAATGTTATCGGTAATGAAAGTAACCTACCGCAAAATCAAGGTATCAAAAGAATAGGTTTAGGTTTGAAATTCGAAAGTAGTTACGATGCAAGCAATTTTGTAATGTTCTTGGGACATTTCAAAAAAGACTTTGAAGTTTTCAAAGAGTCATTTCTTGATAGTTGTAGTTCTACTAGTGAAGATGAAAACAAGTTTAGGCAAAACATGAACGGTAATAGTATGTACAGTAATCAATCTTATATCGAAAAAGTATCTCAATCATCATCATCATCATCCTCGTCATCAGAAAGTGAAGATGACAATGACAAAAACCTTATAGATCATCAGAATAGAAATGATAATAATTCTGGATCAATGGGCCAAAAAATGGAGAATATGAGAAATCAATTTTGTAAAATAGATTTGGGAAATTCGCATGACAATTTAAACTCCGAAAATGATAGTAGTGATGATGATTTTGGTGATTTTCAGCAGGCATGAATGGAGAAAGTTTGTTTTCTACAGAAATAAGGCTGATTAAATCAACAATAAAGAAGGTGAAATAAAACTAGTGAGTTATTGGTCGTGATACTTCAGTCAGGTTTGTTTTTATTCTTGAATTTTATAAAATTCTTTTAATTCTTTTTTACATTTCGTCTATAGGTTTTAATGAAATTACTGCTTAGCTTAAGAAATAAGCGGAGTTAATTTTCCAGTGTAAAAAATAGATTAATGTAAAAGTAAATCAGTCTTCCACGCCATAATCGCTCAACTTTTCACCTAAACTATTTGACCATTCTGAAATTTGTGACTGACTGGTTAAGTCTTTGATAGACTGTCTACCACCATCAGCTGGCCAAGGAAGACCTAATTCATCCTCTTCAACTAAATCAGAAATTTTCCAATCGATACCATTGCCTCTAGGACCTGTCCAGGGAAGAAGCCATAACCAAGGGTAATTCAATTGATCAATAATATTATTGAATAAACCATAATCATAAGGAAAAACAATATCATCTATATTGAAAAGAAAATGATCCGAATTTTTTGTATTTTTATAATGAAAATACCTTTGGGACCTTATTGATACCAAATTTGGCATTTTTTCAACGTTATGTACTTTTTTGTAATAATGTCTAATAACTTCCCAAAAAGATTCTCTGAAAATCTGAGTTTCAAGTCTTTCCCATTCCCATGTTTCTATTTGAGACATCCCTGATGTAATATGAACAACACATTTCAATGATAACAAACCCACAGATAACAACACAAAGCCATCCATAAAGAATAATAAAATTGTGAAAACTATTTCGGATTTATTAATCATATATGACGGATAATCTTTCATTTCATACAATCTATAGCCGGATTTGCAGAGCTCGATGAAAACATAAAATGTCGTGAAATCTACCCAGAAGAGAAATCTCATGAAATGTGGCATATTATTGTAGCCTACGCAGTTCATAGTCCAAGGACAGTGATGATCCATTTTGTAAATACACTTATTGCATGTTTTACAATGATGAGCTCTTTCGGGTTTGACAATCTGACACTTTTCACAGATCTTGATCCATTGAGGATGATTTGTTTTTTTGTCTATTCTGAAATTCAAATCTTTTGAGTTATTATTTCCATTATAATTCTCCTTTTCGTCTTCGAATATTGTATTCTTCTTAGGAGAACCCGCATCTTTCTTTATTGCAATTATATATGATACCCAAATCATGGATAAACATATTTGGAAGAAAACCTGTTTTTCGAAACTATGATAATGTCGAAAGATGAAATAATGTACATTATAACCAATAAACGATATAAGGAAACTAGGTATTATTACACCCAAATAAGGATGTGGAAGTTTGATAAACATTACAAATAAGTTTTTAATATTACTCCATTAAAATCGGTCAATCCTAAAAGTCATATGTTTTTGCTCCCAAAAAATTCATGTTTTTGACATAAAGACAATAAAATTTAAAACTAATTGGTTTGGTTTATTTGTTGGATGGATTAGAAACATGAAATTTATTTCATTTTTATTTCCTGGAGTTTTTCGTAGAAGAGTCGCGATCTTCTGTAGCGCGCTAACTATAGATAGCACTAAAGCCTAGGATATTAACTAGATATCTACAAAACCCTAAATATGAATAAAAAATTATAATAAATATCCTGAATAGTTTGATTATTTTAAAGAAAGAGAGAAATAAAAAAGAAATAAAAAGAAGATATAGCTTGAACACATATATACGACTTAAAATATATATGTTTATCTATAGGTAAAAATTGGGTAAAAAAAATATATATATATAAAGAAACAAAAGAAAAATTTCAAAAATTATAACTGATATAAAACTGAATTTACGTCAAAACTAAAGACAAAACAAAAAGGATTTTCAGTTTCTGAGTGAACGTATGATTTCTGGGCTTAATCGTCGATGTAAATTGAGCCACCTTCATTTACGACTGGATTTGAATTTTTTATTTCCTCAGATTTGTGGCTCTTCAAAAGGTCTTTCCGTGATTGTACAGATTCAGGTATTTCCATTCCATTTATCTCAAAATATAAAGAAACACAACTGTTTTCCGACCACACTTGATCCAATTCTGGATTGCAATCACAATTTAAGTCATCTCTGATATTTTGTTCAAGTGGACATTGTCCATTAGGAGAATGATAATACCCAGTATTTCCAACATAATGAACTTGATCTTTATCTAAAAACAAGGATACTGCCATAGTATGAATCGGTGCATCACCCCATCTTTCATAGTAAATACCACCCGAGTAATCAATGTATTGGAAGAAATCTTCATAGGTTTCCAGTCTGTAAAAATCCATATCACCTATTTCAAAGTTAGACCAAAAATGACACATATTGAAAGTTTTTCCGTCATCGTCAGTTAAAAATTCATAATTATTATTTGGAGCTAAATATTCTGCGTATGTGTTTGTAAAATTATTTACAACATACCAAAGAGAAAGCACAGTGGTATGAAGTTCAAAAGGAGCCAATGTGAAACCATAGGCCTTTTTATTGTCATTCATGAATTTAAACAAATCATAATTCATATCACAATTAAATTCGACATTAGGCTCGATTCTCCAATAGTACTTATAGTTCAACATTTCTGGCAATCGATAAAAAAATCCTGAGTTAAATCTGCACATATGTCTATAAGATTCCAGATCTCCGTATTTGACATTGGCACTATCCATTTCTTCTCGTGTATCTGCTGCCAATTCTTGATCGATCCACTCAGGATACCCCCAAAATTCTTCAGGGATTTGTGAATATATAGCATTTCCTGAAACGATATCCGAAGTTAGCTGGATAAAGGACGGCGAAAATGGTTTATCGTTGGCAAACACCACATCATAGTGATAATGCTTGTTGAATCTGTTCTCCACATATTCAAGGGTCAGAAGCACGTCGTCCAACTCCTCATTACGGGCCAACATGAAAAAGGTCGCATTAACACGTTCGAGATACTCATCCTTCACTTCTTCGTCAGCAAAAGGGTTCTCCCCTTCATAATTCAAAACCTTTCCAAGGTTGGTGTCCAGATCTAGTAAATTAGTGTGCTCAAGTGTCTGCTTGGATTTTACTAGCTCTATCTGTTGTTTTGATCCAAGATTATAGAAGTAGAACGATGTAAACGCAAACAAAAATGCTATAGGAAGAGCTATGAGAACATTTTTTTTACTAAAAACTCTTCCGTTATGTTTGACCTTCAATGTTCGTCTCATGGTTATTGGTCTGAATATTCAGTATTAGCTTCCCACATTAATCAAAAAATCAAAAAATAAAAATAAAAAAGAATGAAAAAAACAACTATCAAATCCCGCAAAATAAACTCTATTTTATGAATCTTTAATTTAATAATCTCTAATAAAGATGTGATTTTTATTAACTTATAAAGGGTCCAATAAATCAGATTTAATTTTTATTTTTTATTTTTTTTTTATTTTTTTTTTACTCTATTTTGATGCACAATTAAAAAAATTCACCGGATCAGCACAAAAATACCAAGAAAACTTTAAAATACTGAATAACTGCATCTACGTAAAAAGAAACAGTGGCATAAGGTGAAATAAAATTAGCCCCCAAACTTGCGGATTAGTAAGACAGAGAAGGATATCATGGCGTACGTGAAATAATAACAAGTAGAGGCTTAAATTTAAACAAAAACAAAAATAGAAAAAATGAAATAATAGTGAAATCGGCAGAAATACCACTGACCAAGTTGTAAGAGTTACAGAAGCCATAGGATTGTATGGGTACTATGCGGAAACTTTGATCCGGGGCTGCTGCAGGAAAGATTGGGGCCGACCCCCATATATTCTGCATTGTTAGTAGTCCAAGCATCTGGAGGCCAGCACGACTATTGTGCTTCTGAAGGGTATATCATGGTCGCTGTTGCTGGGTGCCAGACGTCTTGGTATCAGCGGCATGCTTCTGACGTCGTTGAAATGTACAGTTTTCAGACATATCGTTCGCCGATTGCATCCTTGATACCGTGAAATATTCCTTGTAAGCCCACTGATCCGTAGCAAAACACGGGATCTTAGAGACAACCTAGTGTCAAAAGAAGCATTGAAGACTCTTTGAAAGTTGATTTCCTCCCAAAAAAAAAAAGTTTTAAAAAAATAAAAGAAGAAAATTTTCAAAAAATGACTAGAGCCAGCGTATTTGAGAAAATCCACCGAGGAATCAGGCCGTTACAACTATTTCTACAATAAAATATTCTTTTTAGGCATTTTGGCTGATCCGATGATCGTTGAATTTCTTGATTTATGAATAATTCCGCATCGAATCCTTTGCTGTTGAATCTTGGGGCCACTACTCATGGTGTAGTTTAATGATGAAATCTCATTTGCTGGATATTTATTTGCGCGCTAGGCGGAAAAAATAATGAACCCAGGAAATAAAAAGAGGCAAATTTTGATTTTTTTTTTTTAATAAAACAACTATGTTATAGGAAATACGTACGTAACTTCTATTATTCACATAAGTTATAATACAGATTCATCAGCTAAAGTATCTATAATTTCTCACCATATATATTTATATATACAATTATACACTGGCTTATTTACAGGTAATCGAGGAGAACATATATAAGTGTTCCCGTTCATGGAAATAAATCTATATGGAGGTGACTCAAGCAACTGCATATAACGCACTGAAGTGATTAAATAGAAGCGATAGAAAAACCACTAGGACAAAGATTGGTAGAGGATAAATAACCTTCCATACCACTTTAACCTCACAATTGATAGAGCAAAATACATAGATCTGTTTTGCCTTTTTAATTCTTGAAAGAATCGAGCAAAAAAACATTCCCAAACATACTTGAAGAATGGCAGAAAAAGATGAAGCAATTTTCCGTTCTGCGGAAATGTCGTTGATCCAATTGTTCGTCGCAACTGAACTCTCAAGAAATGTAGTATCGAGGCTTGGTGAAATGGGCAGTGTACAGTTCAGGGATTTGAACGAAGATGTCAACACATTTCAAAGATCATATGTCAAAGAGATTCGTCGGTTGGACGAGGTTGAGCGCCAGTTGCGCTATTTGTCTGGAATAATTAGCAAATACGAGTTGTCCAAGCCGATTTCCTACGATGATGACACACTTTCTGTTATAGGTGGAGCACCTTCATCGAGTCAGATTGAAGAAATCGTTGATTTGGTGAATAGATCCGAAGAAAAAATCAAAGATTTGGACACATCCTTGTCCGCCTTATCCACTAAAAAGATTGATATGTTGGAAAATAGACACGTTCTTTATCAAGCAGACAGATTTCTCATGTCCGCTAGTAGTACCAGACAGCAAGAAGAAGATCAAATAGATCACAGATTTTCCATAGATTCCATAGATGACGCACCATTGTTAGAACAGACAAGTTTTGAATTGGGTACCGACAATAATCACCACATGGAAAGCTTGTTTTCTATAAATGCTGAATACATTTTTGCCACAGTATCCAGAGACAAAATTGATGCCATAGAGAAAATTCTCTGGAGAACCTTGAGAGGAAATTTGTTTATGACTACTCTTCCGATTGATGAACTAGTTTTAGACGCGAAAAGCCACAAGGCAGTTTATAAAGATGTGGTAGTTATTTACACTCATGGTAAGCATTTGAATATGAAAGCTAAAAAAATTATAGAAGCTTTAGATGGTAGAATCTTTGATCTTGGTAAGAACATAAACCCAGAATTTTTGGACGAATCCTTGTCTCTGCTTAACTCAAAGCTAACCGATGTAGATGCTGTTTTGAATGAGACCAGGTCTACTTTAATTATAGAGCTTAACTTGGTCTTGCAGACCTACCATTACTGGTCTACCACCATTAAAAAAGAAAAAGCAATTTATTCCACACTTAACAAATTTGATTTTGATCATTCTAGAAGATCATTGATAGGTGAAGGCTGGGTTCCAGAAGATGAAATACAAGCTGTTAAAGCTGCAATGAAGGATATAACTGATGAAAATAACTCAGCCAATAGCAACAACGCAAATTCAATGACCACAATAGTGGTAAATGTGTTGCAAACAAATAAAGTTCCTCCAACTTATTATAGAACCAACAAATTTACTGCAGCTTTCCAGGCTTTGGTGGATGCATATGGTATTTCCAGTTACAGGGAAGTCAATCCTGCATTAGCCACCATCATAACATTCCCGTTTATGTTTGCGTTGATGTTTGGTGATATAGGTCATGGCCTTATTGTTGCCCTAATTGCAACTTATTTGATCCTTAATGAAAATAATATCAGAGCAAACGATGATTTATCAGAAATGGTGTTCGGTGGTAGATATTTGATTTTATTAATGGGGTTGTTTTCTGTATATACTGGCTTCTGTTATAATGATATTTTTTCCCTTTCGATATCCTTATTTAAGTCTGGATGGTCTTGGCCTGAAAACTTTCAAGAGGGAGAATTGATTGAAGCCCATCAAAGCGGAGTTTATCCAATTGGTTTAGATCCTGCATGGCACGGTACTGACAATGGATTAATTTTCATGAACAGTTATAAGATGAAATTGTCTATTATAATGGGATTCATTCATATGTCATATTCCCTATGTTTTTCTTTAGTTAATTATAGATTTTTCAAAAGTAGGGTTGATATAATTGGTAATTTCATTCCAAGTGTTTTATTTATGCAGAGTATTTTTGGTTACTTAACGCTTATGATAATTTATAAGTGGTCTGTTGATTGGATTGCCATTGATAAGCCAGCACCAGGTCTATTGAATATGTTGATTAACATGTTTTTATCCCCAGGTACCGTTGATGAACCTTTGTATCTGGGACAGAAATTTGTACAAGTCATTTTATTATTAATTGCATTAGCTTGTGTTCCATGGCTATTATTGTACAAGCCACTTACTTTGAAACGTGAAAATCGGAAAGCAATAGAACAAGGTTATAGAGATATTTACTCATTGGAGCACCAACAGTCAATTTCATTTTTGGAAGAAAATGCATCAGAAGATGATTTGATAATAACTGATTTGTCAGATAATCATGGATCTCATACTGAAGGGTTTGATTTTGGTGACGTAATGATTCATCAAGTGATTCATACTATTGAGTTCTGTCTAAATTGTGTATCTCACACTGCATCTTATTTAAGACTTTGGGCCCTTAGTTTAGCACATGCACAATTATCTTCCGTTTTATGGAATATGACTATCTCCAATGCATTTGATGATTCCAAAGCATCTGCATTTACCATTTTTAAAGCATGGTTTTTATTTGGTATGTGGTTTGTATTGACTGTTTGTATCTTGGTTTTGATGGAAGGTACGAGTGCTATGTTGCATAGTTTAAGATTACATTGGGTTGAGGCTATGAGTAAATTTTTCGAAGGTGAAGGTTACGCTTACGAGCCATTCTCATTTGCTATTATATTGAAAGAAAAACACGAAGATTAAAAACTGTTCTGTTTGGATAGTATAATTCGTTTAGATTGTCAATAAAGATAGCACATGAAATTTGTGAGGTCATAGTACGTTGAGTTTTTTTTCTCTTTTCTTTTTTTTCTTTTTTTTTCTTATTTTTTTTTATCTCTTTTGACATAATATATTTCTAAAAATATAGTTTTGGATTTACATGATGAAACTAGTTGTAGTATATATATTGTTGTTGACCTGAAAAGCTGATTTTCCGTAATGAAAGATTAATGCATGTTTATTTATAGAATTATATATTAATTTCTGGCTTTGTATTTTTCAAACGCTTGCAAGAATTTAATGAGTAGAGAATAAACCTGTTTTAAAAAAATATTGAATGAGGAAATGAGATGATAAAAAAATGCATTGAAATGATGATCCAAAAAAACGACACTGATGACACTGAGTAAAAAATAAGAAAAATTAAAATGATTAACCTAAGAAACTTAAAGAAATGAATGTTTTGTATAAAATTAGAGCCAAATATATCAAAAGCATTGAGCCTTCACCATTCAAGAGTATCTGCCCATTTTACCGATTTTTTGCATATATGACTTTGGGTTCGATCTGACAGCTCATTTTGCAAGACTTTTCCATTATTTTTCAAATACAAATCTAATTGATCAGATGAATATACTCCGAGATGCAGTTTCAAGTCTGTGGCTTCATCTGCTTTTTTAGATTGACCATAACGATAAACTTTTTTCGCTTCAATGATAGCAGCTTTCGTTGATTTACTATCTGATTTCTTTCTTGATGGATTAGTAGGGATATAAATTCTTCCATGCGGTTTTTTCGGGAATCTTACTCCAATGCAATTATCTGAATTCAACTCTGTTGCATATCTTGTTGCGTCCCTCAAAGTACCATTTTTAGCCGACATCAAATAAATTATATCATGTTTAGCCATTTTTGTTTCAAGCACATCGGATTTGCTAATTTCTGGTGAGTTTACAACCTGCAAAAGTAACGAACTATGCATCTTTAAATCAATTTCTTGAAAGTCAATGGATCGCAATGATGACTTCTTAGGTATTAAGTTTTTCTTTGGGGAAAAAATTCCTGGGGGAACCAAAGACACTGTAATATCGTTATTGTAATACAAAATATTAGAAAACTCAAAACTTTCTTCATCATCGCTGGAAGATGCTTCTGAGCCTGAATCTGAATCTGAATCTGAATAAGATCGCAAATCTAAATCTGTTTCGGATTCGTTTTCCTTGTATTCCATTTGCTGTAAAATGGTGCTATCTTGTTCACTAGGTAGTGTTTCTTTTTCTTGAGGAATCGTATTCTGCTGATCAAAATTCGAAATAATAGCGCAAAACTCCGAGTCAAAAGACTTATCTAAATCTTCCTCGGACGTATCCGTCTCTGATTCATAAAAGCTCTGCAGCAACTGCAGTTGCTGCAGATTCAGAGGAATTTGTAAGGCTATTACCTCAGCAGAGGTTGGATCAAAAATATCTTCCATTGATATGGTATTGAAATCATCATCTTGAAAGAAATCATCATTGAAACTATTGTCTTCGTGCAACATGCTGTTGTCACTACTATTGATAAATTCTAAAAATGCTTGATATTCATTTGAATGTTCCACTGTCATATGTGTGAAATAACTATTCGTTTCGAACAGAGGGGAGGACACTGCGATTTCATCTAATGAAGACAGGTCTGACTCACATTGTTCCATCGATAGGTTATCGTATGTTATACTGTCGCTGCTATTGATGGAAGAGCACGAAGATGTTCTTAGCAATTGATATTGTTCGTTTTTAGCTCTGAGCTTAGCTTCCTTTTTCTGTTTCTGAAGTAATTTTTGTTGTTTCTTGAACAAAGTGTATGATTTAGCCATCTTGAATGTTTTGATCTCGGGGATGTTAAATCTATAGATACCAAAATATTGGGGAAAAATTCAAGTTCAACACAACGTGAAGCACAAGAAAGAAGGTAAAAAAGATAATGTCGGTTCAACAAGCTGGATGTTCGATTAACAAAATGAAATCATTTCATTCAAACCAAGATCAAAAAAGTTATAAAGTAGAGACTTTAGAAAACGGTTAAAATAGAGTCTGGAACGAATAAACTAGAGAGTTTGGAAAACGTATAAAATAGAGAGTTTGGAAAAAGTATAAAATAGAGAGTTTGGAGAGAGTATTAAGCAGAGAGTTTAGTAGAATGAAGTATTAAGAAAAAAAACAGAGAAAAAAGAATAAAGCAGAGGATACCTATTTACTAATATAATCTTGAATATATAGAAAAATAAAACCAGTAATAAATGAATATGACCCTCAAAAAGGGTTATTTTCTAGATTATTCATCAAAAAAAAATATATATATGTAGGTTAAGATCCTTTATTTAGTTACAGGCATATTATTTACCCGTGATGGACAAATCAAAATCAACAGGCCGGTTGTTTCTTTTTTCTTTGTTTACCTTTTTCTCCAGATTAATATTACGCAATATTCTATTATTCTGCTGATGTAGTATTCATGCTTTTTTCCATCTATCATTTCACCGCCTATTATGTCTGAGTAATAATAGAAATACATCAAGGGGCTCAGAAAAGCGAAGAAATCCGTTAGATTAGCTAAAAAAAAATTTTTTTTCTAGGTGATTCATCGAAAAAATAGAGTTCATTTTGTGGTTTCCTAATTTGGAAGACTATCTTTCCAAATGCGGAAATACAACTATTTATAAATTTCCTGATAGAGAAAAAATAATAACCTGTTCTGTCCTAGAGTCTTTTAAAAATAAATAATGCAGAGCAAGCAAGCGACAGTCGTCTCGCAAAATCAAGGATGTCAATAGTATTTTGAGAAACAACAGCGTGATTGGTTGATCATATTCTCGCTTCCAATATTTGACCTGCTGGGGTTGAATGTGTCAAAGTTTCAATAGCATTGATTTCTCTGCAAAAGAAGGATTCAACTTATTGCTTCCCCTCCCATACAAAAAACTATGAATAGCAAATCATCTTTAAGGCAGAGACAAAAGACCCATTAGCCAAAGACATCAAAGGACGCCGGATACTTGGCACCAATCGATGTCTCAGTTGTTGAAAGCCAAACATATCCTTAATCAGCGAAGGGCTTGTTTTAAATTTCCACAAATAGACGCCTCATTTTTTTTTAGTAATTTGCTCCACAAAACCATGGAGCAAATAAAAAAAGAGTCTATAGATAAAAAGAAAAATTCCACGTATATAACGCTCTTTTACTGGTTATATTCATAATGAACAGATGAATTAAATGCAGCAAGTCACAGTTATCGAGGTTTTAAGACCTTTAGAGTCTATTTGAACCAATTTAATGGGTTTGCAAATTCTGTAGTAGTGGCAGATGGTTGTGTCGGTTTCGCCGGATCTTAGATTCCCGTTTTTTTTGCAAAACTTGAAAATAATCTTCAGGGCACTGCAACCAAAACACATAGGCAGTGGTACGTAACCAAAAATTATGTCAGAGGTACATAACCATTACTTAGCAGTGTATTATAACCACAATTATGGTTACTGTGCACTGTTGACTGTAATTTTTCAAATCGTTTTAAAGTCAGGCTCTTTTTTTTTTCAGCTCTTTTTATGATGCGATGGGTTCGAAAGAGAAAAAAAAGAAACTAGTGAAAAAAATTTTAGTAGAAGAAGCTCTAAAAGAGAGAAGAGCACAAGAAATAATGAAAAATTTTTAGAAAAAAAAAATACATGTTAGCTAGAGTGTAATTGTATTATTCAGGTTTGGTATTCACGATATTTCACAGAACTTGATTAATTCAAATTAGGAGTCTATAGTGTCTATAAAAAAGTCAGTTATTGTACCATATAGAGGATCTGTTTTTTGTTTAGGTTTTTCGCTTTATTTTGTCATCGATCGCCGAATAATTTGTCAAGAACCTTGATAATAAGTTAGATTAATTACTTTTGATATTTGGAAAATGGCTTACGTTTTAACTGAAACAGCTGCTGGTTACGCCCTTTTGAAGGCCGCAGACAAGAAGATCTACAAGAGCTCCAACTTGTTGGACACCTTGAACTCTGCAGACAAAGTAGCAAAAGAATTCAAAATATCTGCATTTTCCAAGTTCCAGTCAGCTGCTAATGCTTTAGAAGAAGCCAATGCTATTGTTGATGGTAAGGCAACTTCTCAATTGAAAAAGTTATTAGAAGAATCCAAATCCGACAAGAAGGCCACTCTTTTGGTTTCCGATACAAAATTGGCAAATTCCATAAATAAATTGGGCTTGAACTTCCAAATTGTCTCCGATGCAGCAACCTTAGATATACATAGAATTGTCAAAGAATACTTACCAGAGCTTTTGCCAGGCTTGAACGACAGCGACATGTCAAAAATGTCATTGGGTTTGGCTCACTCTATGGGTCGTCATAAGTTGAAATTCAGCGCCGACAAAGTTGATACTATGATTATCCAAGCCATCGCATTGTTGGACGACTTAGATAAAGAATTAAATCAATACGCCATGAGATGTAAGGAATGGTATGGCTGGCACTTCCCAGAATTGGCTAAAATTGTCACAGACTCCGTAGCTTTTGCTAGAATCGTTTTGCACATGGGTCTCAGATCTAACGCCAGTGAAACCGACTTCAGTGAAATTTTGCCAGAAGAAATTGAAACTCAAGTTAAGTCTGCAGCTGAAATTTCTATGGGTACTGAAATCACAGATATCGATTTGATGAACATTCAAGCTTTAGCTTCCCAAATTGTCGAATTTTCCGCTTATAGAGAAAACTTATCCAACTATTTAACCAATAGAATGAAGGCCATTGCTCCTAATTTAACAGCCCTTGTCGGCGAATTAGTAGGTGCTAGATTAATTGCACACGCTGGTTCTTTGATTTCTTTAGCAAAGGCTCCAGCCTCTACAGTTCAAATCTTAGGTTCTGAAAAGGCATTGTTTAGAGCTTTAAAGACCAAGCATGATACTCCAAAATATGGTTTGATCTACCATGCCTCTTTAGTTGGTCAAGCTACAGGTAAGAACAAGGGTAAAATTGCTAGAGTTCTTGCTGCCAAAGCTGCTGTTGCTCTTAGATACGATGCTTTGTCTGAAGATCGTGACGATAGTGGTGATGTTGGTTTATCCGTTAGAGTTAAGGTTGAAAACAGATTAAGCTCCTTAGAAGGTAAGGACTTGAGAACAACCTCGAAGATTGAACGTCAAAACGCTAAGGTTGAAATGACTGAAGCTAGAGCTTATAATGCTGATGCTGATGCCGTTATTACTAAGGAAGATTCTAATGGCAAGAGTAAATCTGAGAAAAAACGTAAGAGAGAAGAAGTTGATTCTGATGATGAGGATGAAGATGAAGAGGACGAAGTACCAGAAAAGAAGGCTAAGAAGGAGAAGAAGGAGAAGAAAGACAAAAAGGAAAAGAAAGAAAAGAAGGAAAAGAAGGAAAAGAAAGATAAAAAGGAAAAGAAGGAAAAGAAGGAAAAGAAAGATAAAAAGGAAAAGAAAAGTAAGAAATAAATAAGGTCTCTGTTTGTTAATCTCTTGCTTTTCTAGTCTTGAATCATTTTTTTTTTCACTATTTATTTACTTCATCGATTTACTTATTTTTATTATTCCTATATATAAAATCATTCCATAACTCACTCTTTTTATTATAAATTAACTAATCTAACTTTTTATACTGACTATTATTTATAAATACAAAACTTTTATGCTCTATCGAAGTTTTAAGCTGTTTGATTTTTTTGCTCATCAGCTATGAATTTTTGTATCACAGAAATAAGTATACTCACTGTCAAAAAAAACTATATATACAAACAAAACTAAAGAAAAATATTTCTTAATATAACATGATTGAACAAGACATTTTGGATTTTACCTAAAGCTATGATTATTTGTATTATCTATATCAAGCTTGTCTAAAAAATATCATTTTTAAAATCCTCTTCACTGAAGTAGCTTACTAAAACCACACGACCAAAATATTTCACACCATTAAATTCTCTGAAACATTGCTCACAACTATCAATGGAATCAAACTTTATGAAAATTCTTCCAAAGCCACCAAACTCTCGAAGTAGATCATGTTTCTTCAAATCCTGTCTTTTATCAAACGCAGACTCTTCAATGGCAGGTATTTTAATCTCAAAGCTATCAGTTATTTGAAATCTATTAATCTTCTTCCTTATATCTCTCTCCATACTTTCTAAAGTCTCCTTAAGAGTCTTGTAGTCACTATTTGAGGACAATAATAATTCTGAAATGTTTATCATATTTAGCAACTGTAAGACATTGGTTCTCTTCTTTGAAGGGATTCCCTTTGATACTACAGCTCTAGTAGTTAATCCTCTATAACTTAGATTTTCGTTAGATTTGAAACCTAGACAAGTTCGGAATGTTCTTAACCGTTGATCAGCGATTTCGATTTCTGGGATTTCTTGTAAAGCTTTTTTGAACAAATTCTCACCATTACTAGAATTGTTGTTTTTCTTGAATTTCAAAAATGCCACTCCTGTAGATTTATGGTCTTTATCATATAATAGATTCAAATACTGCAACTGATTTTTTTCAATTTTTAAAGCCTTTGTCAAACGCTCAGTGAGCTGCAGCTCAGTGACATCTTTCGGAATATTATTTATAGTTAATTTATGAATCGAATCACTGATATATTTACATTGATTCGCATTGGAGTCACCATCATCACCTGCAAGCTCATCTTCCCAAGGTACAACATATTCTTTGGGTCTACTCAAGTTGAGTACAAACTGATGGTTTGGATCAATGGAAATGCTTTCTCCATTCAATGAAAAACAAATTGTGCAATACTGGTAATCGTCAAACTCCAAAAGTAATACACTGTTATTATGTATTCTCTTATGCTTGATGTCTAACTCAATGTCATCAAGAGTTTTTTCTTTGAAAACCTCTAGCGATTTCAAAAACGATTTGAAATAGTCCACCACCACCTTGTCTGAAATCTTATCAGTTATATTGTCTACCAATAGCAAGCAGGAGTTGCGAGAGTCTCTTGGATTCATCACTGACTTTTCTTTAGACAAGGCATCCATTCTTTTTAATTCATTCTCAAGGATAGATTTAACAATTTTTTCGTCAATATACTTTTGTTTAACTATTCCAGGTATTGGGAAAAGACCTAAGCTTTTGACTTGATCACCAGTAAATTTCTGAAATCTACTAGGCTTTAAATCCCACTTGGTGAATGAGCTTCGATCAATCTTGTCAATCGATACAGCAGTGTCAAGCAATTTCTTTGGAAAAAATCCCATATCATCAAAGTATCTATCAAACTCATCTCTTGAATTTCCTCCTTTGTAACCACCGTAATGCTGTTTGTTATTTCTATTGCCGCCATAATCTCTTCTATTTGATGAGTCTCTGTAGTCTCTTCTGTTATTGCGATGCCTATCTGAGTTACCACGATACGCACGCTTATTTGAGGAAGAATCGTCTCCCGACTCCTGGAATGATCTTTTAAAACTGCCGCCTTCACTCATTTTAATCTATGGTCAATTAGTCAATAATTCCTTACTGATTTTTAGTAATTGATTACTGTAGATTGTAATATGTTAAGTCTAATATCATCTTGCGTATTTTCATTTTAGCCTTCATGTTTCCACATGTAAATCCCTCGGGTTGTGTGCACTGACAAATTATGATCTTGAAATTCCAAGGTAATAAATCCCAAAGTTTTCTCCAATCTTGAAAGAACCTTAACCCCAGTGCCACCTAATATACTATTTTGGATGGTAACAAGACAACATCAACACAAGAAGTGAACGCTAGTAGAGCAATATACAAATTAAATAGTAACAGTGTGTTTCGCTAAATATAAAGATGAAGTTTTGGAGCGTATTCTTACGAGCTTGTTGTTTTCTATTCACTTTATGCAATGCTGCTGCATTGTTAGGCATTGATTTTGGAGACAATTTCTTGAAATCTACATTGGTTGCTCCTGGAATTCCATTTGAGATAGTTTTAACGTTGGAAACTAAGCGTAAGGAGCCGGCCTCTATTGCGTTAAAATCCATTGGTGATGGAGATTTTGAAAGATCATATGGATTTGCTTCAATTCCTGTGTGTTCTAGATTTCCACACACTTGTGTGTCAAACTTGAAGACCCTATTGGGATCTGCACAAGATGACAAATTGGAAACATACTTGCAAAATCACGCCGGTGCTGGTTTGGTTAGAAACAAGAAAAGAAATAGTGTTGATTTCAAATTTGGTAAAACAGTGTATCAAATAGAAGAAATCGCAGCTATGTTGATAGCTCATGTGAAAGACCGTGCTGATACACTCTTAAAACAAACCCTCAAAAACGAATATTTGCAAGACGTTGTTTTGGCAGTTCCTTCTCATTTCGACCAAAATCAAAGGTTGGCTTTGATCCATGCTGCTAAAATTGCAGGTTTTAAATCGGCTAAACTAGTTGATGACGGTTTGGCCGTGGCTATTAATTATGCTACTAATAACATCAGATTTGATAAACCTGTTCAAAGACATTTGATTTATGACATGGGCGCCACATCAACAAAGGCAACATTGGTTGAATTTAATATTGTCGATGGGAATAAAGTGTCTGATATTACTGTAGAAGACTTTCAGGTTGACGAAACATTGGGTGGGGAGTTCTTTACTGGCTTAGTATATAAATTACTTCAAGAAAAGTTCATCACCAAACACAAAGTGGACAAGGCTGATTTCCTCGAAAATAGAAAGTCTATGATAAAATTGTGGCAAATGGCTGAAAAAGTAAAATTGGTGTTGAGTGCCAACAATGAAGCTACTAATTCAGTAGAATCTTTGTATAATGATATTGATTTCCGTGCTACTATCCAAAGACTGGAACTTGAAGGTTTAATGGAAGAACATAAGTTTAGAATCACCAAACCAATCATTGATATCATCAATAACAACGATGGAATCTCAGAGAAAGATATAGACTCTATTTTATTATTTGGTGGGTCTACAAGAGTTCCATTAGTACAAAAAGAATTAGCCTCTTTGAAAGAAAGTAAATTTCATGAGGCTTCGGATTTGATCTCTAAAAATGTCAACTCTGATGAAGCTGCTACCTTAGGAAGTACCTTAAGAGGGGTTGTATTGAATAAGATGTTTAGATCGAAAGATTTCAATATTACCGAAAACTCGTTTTACAAATATCTGTTTGATTACTCTGTTGATGGAAACAAGAAATCTGACAATGTGGTATGTTTTTCAAAAAGCTCCAAATATGATGACAGTTTTAAGATTGAGTTGTTAGATTTAGCCGATGTTGATGATCACAAAAACTTAAGCATTAATCTTTATGAAGATGAATCTTTGATTGAGACAAACGTTTTCAAGAAAATTCCAGCTGATATTAAATCAGCTGCTGAAAAGTTGGATAAATTACGAATTGAAGACTGTAAGGCTGCTAACAACTTGAAATATTTTGCATTTTTCAAAATGGATGAAAGCAGAATCTTTACACTTGAAAATGTAACCGTACAATGCATTGAGCCAGAAGAAAATATAGGATTCATGCAAAAGATTTTGGGAAATGGTGACATCAAAGAAGACGATCAGTTTGAAGACATTGCACTGACGTTGAACGACACGGTTAATTCTACCGAAAGCAAGCCGGACAAGAAGAGTAACAACAAAAGAAAGACCAAGAATCTTATTGTGGAACTAACTGTTAGCAAAAGTCCGGTTGGACATAAGCCTTTGACACCTGTGCAAATTGACACATCTAAAAGAAAGTTGAGAGGTTTGGCATTCAAAGAACAGGAGAGATTTGAAAAGACAGAATTATTGAACTCTTTGGAGTCTGATCTTTATTCTTTGAGATCCTTGATCGAAGATAAAGAAGAAACCAGCGGAGACTCGAAAGTCTTGACAGTGTTGCAGGCTTTGATCACTGAAGAGCTTGAATGGGTGGAGGACCAAACTTATGATATCCAAAACTTGAAGGTTGTGGATATCAATGAGAAAATTGAAAAATTGAACACGATTTTAACATACTTGAACGAGCCTGTCAGTCTAGATGATTTTATTAAATTACACAGCGAGGCCAGTGTCGTCCATCAACAGATAAAGCAAATTGTGCAAGAGTCCAAGGAAAAAATAGATGAATTGCAAGATTTGTATTTCGAGAAGGGATTTACTGAGGCGCAATTCAAGAAAGACAAGTCCAGATTCGTCAAGTTAGATGAGGTCACCATCGAGAGCCAATCTTTAAGCATCCTTGAGAGTTTGGACAAGCTTGCCGAGGTCATTGATGCGAAGAAAGGTAGCGACGATTATGAGGACGTTGAGGAGTTGTTGCAAAGCTTGAAGCTTTTTAAGGAGACAGAGGAAAACATAAAGCTAATCAACAAACAGATGGGTACTATCGAGAAAGACCAAAAGCGCTCAAAGAAGAGCATTGAAAGGGCATTAGAAAACAGAATCAAGAAGAGAGAAGAAAAAGAGGCTAAGCTCAATGCGGAGAAAAACGAAGAGGAGGAACCGTCTGTGGAACCCGAGCAACAAGAGGAAAACGCGTCAACACAAGAGCATGCTGGACAGTCTTCTGTTTTACACGACGAATTGTAGTATTGCTGTGTTCGCCAATATATATATATATATATATATATGTTCATACATTAAAAGTAAACTGTATTATCCACATAGTAAGATATCATAGACAATCTGGGACAATCTGGGACATGAAGGGTCTTCAAAGGGCTTGAGAGAAAAATTGAGTTGAAAAATAGTCACGTGTACATATAGAGGGCTTATTATTTATCATGTGACCTGAACTCTGTATAACTATTTTACAAACTAACGCAAGTTTTCAAAATTTTGCAGTTCTTGATTTTCTAGATTTTTTTTCTTTTTTTTTCGGCATCATTTTTTTTCTCCAAGTGGTGGACCGTATTTTATGCAATTCTTGAGGATTTTGTTTTCCTGGTGTACGGATCCACCCTGTTAAAAAATTCGTTATTATACAAGATGTCTAGAGATAATACAGTGAAGTAAAAAACTTGCTAGAGATGCTAGGGAAAAAAGAAGGAACGGACATACTCTTCTCTAAGTAGACTAAGAGAGAAATTTTTTGTTAAGCAGTACATAACTTTAGAAGAAGCAGCCTAGCTGAGAAGAAAAAAACTAAAAAAAAAAAAAAAAAAAAAGAGAAAGGTGAAAATATTGAATTATACCTTACTTACAATACAATTTCACAGCTTAATAGTGTTTAATATCTACATTCACAATCAGTAAATATCAAGTAGGAAAAAAGTAAGTAAAGCATGGAATAGTGATATATGACACTTTATGGATATTGAATGACAGAACCAGGGAGATTCTGGGAGACACAGCGATGATTTTTGGAATTGGAGCATGCATTGTCAGAATAGCGCAAGATGTGTGAACGAGAACAATATTAATCTGAATGTGGGCTTTTCATGGAGAATATATGGAGAATATTTGAATTTGCAAGAAGAACCCGGAAGAGAAATCTGACAACCGTGGAAACTATCGAGAGCCTGGTCAGAAGACAGTCTTTGTGTAGCAGTCAACAGTAATGTTATTGTACAACAGAATCATTGTTGGCTGTCTATCTGCAATGACAAATTTATCTGTAGGACATTATGGGTTTCCAGAAACACAATCTGCAGAATGGAAATAGTGGTTTGATTGTGTGATCTCCAAACAAGAAACATAGATTATTTTTGTGTCTTATTTGCGAATAGAGCAGATATAAGGTATATGTGTAATCTGGGGTCTCCTTCTTTTGTCGTTTGCAGAAACAGTTACTGTTTATCTTGGTGCTGTCCGCACATTGTGCAACAAAGGCGCAAATAACTAACAAATTATTATAGTGGCTCGTCTTACCGAATACGAAGTTATTGGTCGTCGTTTACCAACCGAAAACGTCCCAGAACCAAAATTATACAGAATGACCATCTTTGCTCCAAACACTGTTGTTGCTAAGTCCAGATACTGGTACTTCTTACAAAAATTGAGCAAGGTCAAGAAGGCTTCTGGTGAAGTTGTCTCTGTCAAGGTTGTCCAAGAAAGAAACCCAACCCACGTCAAGAACTTTGGTGTCTGGATCAGATACGACTCCAGATCCGGTACCCACAACATGTACAAGGAATACAGAGACGTTACCAGAACCGGTGCTGTCGAAAGCTTGTACTCTGACATGGCTGCCAGACACAGAGCCAGATTTAGATCTATCCACATCTTGAAGGTTGTTGAATTAGAAAAGACTGCTGATGTCAAGCGTAACTACACCAAACAATTAGTTGCCAAGAACTTGAAATTCCCATTGCCACACAGAGTCCAAAGATCCAGCAACGTCTTCTCCTACAAACCAGTTTCCACTTTCTACTAAGTTTGTTAGTAGTATGTCATTATTAGTATTATAATTTATATATTATTAATTTAATTTCAATTAATTTTTTTAGTACTGTTTTATAAATTTAACGAGAGTGAGAACATCAATAAAAGCAACACGATTTTATACAATTATATGGTGGAAAAATGTCTAATTTTTCACTTTTTTCACTATTTGTAGTCGTCTTCTATGTATATTGATTGAAATATTCGAAAAATAAAAAAAAAATTACGGTTATGCTGCCCTGAAAGTTATTCATGGTTAGCGTGCCCTGCAAGCTGCTATAAAGGTTGTGCTGCCCTGTTGCGTTTTTCGCTATGGTTATGTTGCTCTGTTAACATTATTGGGGTTACGTTGCCCTTCTTTTGGTTATTTGCACTGGTGTTCATGAATTTTTTCTTTATAAGAAAAAGAAGAAAAGAAGATGCCAACGTTCCTATCTGATTTTCAGATTTTTTTAGTAAATTATAGTAAAGAAGATTTAAAATAACGATGAGAGTGTTTTCGTTTTGCTGTTTTAGGTATATATATTGCAACAACACTTAACGTTTTGGCTATTGATTCACTTTGGCAACTGTAAAGAGTTACAAAATATTGAAACGAAGCCAACATAAGACTCTTTTGCTTTGCTATTTTAAACAGTTAGATTAGCAGCTAGAAAATATCGAAGACTCGTTGGTATCCCACGATAATTCCAAGCAGCGCGAACGCTATCAGCCAGAACACTCGTCATCAAATAGCCCGCAAGCGCAGAGCTCAAAAGAAGAAAAAAAGTGATGTCCAGTTCTTCTGCAACCCCTAAGAAACAGACTGCTGTGAAGCGGTCAAATGCCTCGACTCCGCTTTCAAAGAAAAAAGTGCAATCAAAGATATCTACTCCTCTCTCGTCAACCAAGAAACACTCAAAGACATCCACTGACACTTTCAAAAAGACTTTGTTTTCCGCCGACGATGTAGACGTGGACTACAACTCAGAAGAGGACTCTGACTATATACCAGAAAGCGAGGAAGACGGCCTGGATTTTGATGTCGAGGAGCAGGAAGATGAAGCATGTCACGATATAAGTAAGTTCATAGAGGATTGTAACGAAGAAGCCAAACCAAAGACTATCAAAAGTGGTCTGCTCAAAGAACAGACACCATTGAAACTATCGGCACACCGTAATTTTTCAAGTTTTATTCACAGACATGAAATCCCAAGAAAGTTTCTTCACGTATCTATTGGATTTATCACTCTTTATTTTTACACGTTGAATTGGAGCACCCAGATGTTCATCCCTTACTTATCCACAGCATGTGCTATAATTTTTTCTCTCGACCTTATCAGATTTAAATTTCCATACTTTAATACCCTCTACTGTGACACTGTGGGTTTCCTTATGAGAGAAAAGGAGATTAAAACATACAACGGAGTCATATGGTACTTGTTGGGTCTCAGTATCTCTTTCCAACTATTTCCAAAAGATATCGGTGTCATGGCTGTCTTGTTGTTGAGTTGGTCAGACACTGCAGCTTCCACCTTCGGAAGATTGTGGGGCCATTTAACACCAAAAATTACCTCTCATAAAAGTTTGGCAGGTAGTATTGCTGCATTCATCACTGGCATTTTATCATTCTATGTTTGGTATGGCTATTTTATTCCAACCTATAAATTCACCGAGGGTATCATGTGGACTGAGAAGACAAGTTATATGAGCGAACATGTTTATGCCATTGCCTGTGGATTTGTGGCCGCTCTTTCCGAGGGTATCGAAATCTTTGATTGGGATGATAACTTCACAATTCCTACCCTCTCCAGTGTGTTCTTATATGCACTTATATACCTGACTAAAAAGTAAATAAGAAATCTTCCGCAATAAATACAATCAGACTTTTAACTGAAAACGCATTTCATGACGGTTATTAATATTCCTTTTTCTTCCCTTGATCATACCTAATACTTTAATTTCCTATCTTCCAATATTAAATGATTCTACTATGTATTACCTTTTCTTTTTGGCTCTTATTTCTCCAATCAGTGCAATTACAAATATTTTATCTATTTAATGATGCAAGTCAAGCAGTAAGTAGTCAATGTCAATGAAGTTAAATTTGTAGTTAAAATATTATATATATTCTTCTCAAGTGAAAACTAGATGTTGAGTTAAAATACAATACTCAATAATCAATTAAAAAAACATTTTGATTCAGTAAATCCTCAAGATTTTTCAAAAAAATTAATTGAAAGATCAATTAAAATAGCTGATTTTGCATTTTGTTTCTCCTGCGTTTATTCTATCATAATATAAAGAACGACTGCATTCTGGCTATGTCTCTTTAGCCATGATGATGGCGTTCCCGTTTGGCCCATATTGAAACCAAGAAGGTATCAAATAAAAAATAAAAGTGTTTCAAAATACACATAAGCTTTTTTGCTTGTATATGAATTTTATTTCTAGGATTTACAGTGAATATGACATTCTTGTCTCCTTTTTTTTTTTGCTAATTCAAAATACTATTAAAACAACCTCCTTTATTAGGAAAATATTTGATTTGAGAGTATTTTTCTTTTGCTTGAGAACTGCCTAATGAATTACAGAAACTTTCAATAACGAATCCAATTTTCAACAAATCGAAGTCTGAAAGATCAAAGCTAAGTCTTTCAAAGTATTTTATTATTTCGCTATTAAGCTTATATTATTACAAGGTTATTCTATGTAAAGGTTCAAAAATATTAGATTTATACATGTTTTAGTGTATTCATGTAATGCTTTATTTGAAATTTGATGTATGCCAATATGTTAGAATATTGAAAATAAAGAGGTGACGCGTTTCTCATAAAAACTGCCTCGGTGACGCGTCTTTTTTTTTTTTTTTTTTTTCAAATCGCGTCTTTATTTTTCCCCGAAAGTGTTTAGACAGTAGAACCACATAGTTTTGAAAAGTATAAACCTTTCCCTTTTTGTTTAAACAACTAATAGTTCATATATATTAACGCGTTTCTCAAAAGCTGTTTTCTGTTTAATTGTTTCCAACTACTCTCATTTCCCTATTCTTCTTTTCTTTCATTCTTTTCTTTGAATGCCTTTTCAAGTACATATATATTTGTGTATCTGAATAGCGTTTAAAATATACTATTAATTCAACTATAAGGAATATAAGCTGACCTAGCTGTTCAAAAGAATAACCGAAATTATATCAATAAAAGAATCGCTATTTCTATTGCGATATACTTTACGAAAATGTCGGCAGTCACACCTATGAAACATAACAAGAAGAAGCCATTGTCTTCGAGTGCCTCCTCAAAAAAACAAGCTTCAATTTTTAGCTTTTTCAATGTCAAAAAAACTCCAAAAAGCGATTCAAGCACTAAGTCTCTGACTGACCAAAAGAACAATAAAAATGAATTGACTAGCCCACCAGGCTCGGCCACCAAGTCTTCGAAAAGCCCATTTTTCAAGCAATCTTCAAAAGGCTTTACGTCCCCTGAATCAGCAACTTCAAATGCTTCCCCTGCGGAGGTTACAATGGTTGAGACAGGTAAAACTGAGGTACTTGAAAAAGAGCCAACACAGTTATCAACGCCATTGAACTCTAGCCAAGAAGCCATGGACAACAGTTTTCAACATCATAGTGACAATGAACAACCAATGTCGAGCAGTCCACTTTCGCGCCGTCGAAAAATTAATTATTCGGAATTAAGTGAGGAGGAGGATAATGAAGAAGACAATCTTAATACTAAAAGAAGAAAAAACCTGAGAAAAGTTGTAAATTCTGATCTGGAGGATGATTTTGTACCAGAAGAAGAAGAAGAGGACGATGACGATGAAATTGTCGCTGATGCTGTGTCTGAGACAGATGAGGTTGCTGATGACACCACTGCTATTGCTGTTGCAGATGATGATAATGATGATTTATTGATTAGTGATTTGCTAGATGCAGATGAATTCAAACAGGATTCTTCTAAAGATAACTCTTTAAAATACAAATATATCGCAAGTTCAGATTACAAAGCAGATCCTCAAAAATCACTGGTTCCTGCAAATAAAAAAAAAGCATCCTCTAAGGTAGATTCAGCTGCTAAGAAATTCAAAAATACAAATGAAGAAAGATATCAATGGTTGGTTACTATTAAGGATGCTGACAAACGTTTGGAGACTGACGCTGATTATGATCCAAGAACATTATACGTTCCATCATCAGCATGGGCGAAGTTCACCCCGTTTGAAACTCAATACTGGGAGATCAAATCTAAAATGTGGGATAGTATTGTGTTTTTCAAAAAGGGTAAATTTTATGAACTTTATGAAAAGGATGCATTACTAGCACATTCTTTGTTTGATTTAAAATTGGCTAATACTGGAAGAGCCAATATGCAACTAGCAGGAATCCCAGAAATGTCTTTTGAATTCTGGGCTGCCAAATTTATTGAAAAAGGTTACAAAGTTGCTAAAGTGGATCAAAAAGAAACGTTATTAGGAAAGCAAATTAATGAAAGAGACTCAGGTAAAAAGGAAACCAAAGTTATTAAAAGAGACTTATCGTGTGTTTTGACTTCAGGTACTTTAACCAACCAGGCCATGATAAAATCAGACATGTCAACTTACTGTTTTGCTATCAAGCAAGACATTGGGAAAGACGGAAAGACTCCAATTTTTGGAACTGCATTTATTGATACTTCTACGGGTGCCGTAAGATTATTAGAATTTGCAGATGACGAAGATTATACAAATTTAGAAACTCTAGTCAACCAGATAAGGCCAAAGGAAATAATTGTCGAAAAAAACAATTTATCATCTTTAGCTTTAAAAATTATCAAGTTCAATACTAGTGATAATCCTTTATGGAACTATTTGAAACCTATTGATGAATTTTTGGATAGTGATACAACCTTAGAAACTTTAAGCCTGTCTAAATATTTCAAAGCAGACGATTTGGATGACCATTCGAACTGGCCAAGTGTGTTACATTCATACAGTGAAAGTAATAAGGATGTGGCCTTTTCTGCTTTTGGGGGTTTACTATGGTATTTAAGATCTTTAAAATTAGATCATGAATTGATATCCATTGGTAATATTGAAGAATATAGTATTCACAAATGTATTGATACTTTAATTCTTGATGGTCAAACATTGCAAAACTTAGAAATATTCAACAATGAATCATTTAATAATGATGGTACATTATTCAAGCTTTTGAATCGAGCAGTTACATCGTTTGGTAAGCGTATGTTGAGAAATTGGATATGCCATCCATTAACTAAAGTGGAGGATATCAATGCTAGATTAGACTCTGTTGAATCTTTGATGAATGATAGTTCGTTGAAAAATACAATTATTAGCTATTTATCCAAATTGCCAGATCTTGAAAGAATGTTGTCAAGAATTCATGCAGGAAGCTTAAAAATAAAAGAATTTGCTAAGGTTATTGATAGTTTTAAACAAATAAGTAGATTAGTAAAAGAAATCCAGGAACGAGAAAATGAATGTGAATTAGCTGGAGTATTGCCAAAGTTCTTAAATATGATTCCAGAAGACATTCATCAGTTGATTAACGAATGGCAGAATGCATTTGATTTTGCAAAAGCTTATAATGACAATTTATTGATTCCAGAAGAAGGCGTGGAGCCTGAATTTGATGCATCTTTATTAAAACAAGAAGATTTAGAGAAACAGCTTCTTGCACTTTTAAGGGAGTATAAAAGACTGTTCAAAACTCAAGAAATTTGTTTCAAAGATGCTGGTAAAGAACTTTTTTTGATTGAAGTTCCTAATAAATCTGTTAAAAAGATACCTTCAGATTGGATCACAATGGGATCAACAACAAAGACCAAACGTTTTTGGTCTCCTGAGGTGAAAGTATTGGTTCAGGAATTGATGGAGACAAAAGAAAGGCACAAAATGATCGCCGATAATTTAAAAAGCAAAATCTACGGCAAATTTGATG
Source organism: Saccharomycopsis babjevae (assembly GCA_031125705.1). NCBI lineage: Eukaryota > Fungi > Ascomycota > Saccharomycetes > Ascoideales > Saccharomycopsidaceae > Saccharomycopsis > Saccharomycopsis babjevae. Next base: position 9,809 of record JASTVB010000023.1, on the reverse strand, counting down.
AACATTACACGTTATGGTTGACAACAATCAAAGCAGTTTCCAATATTGATTGTATTCTCAGTTTAGCGATCACTTCAGATAATATGGGAGATCCAAGCTGTAGACCTGAGTTCATCGAGGCTAATCAAGGGGAAGTTCATTTTGAAGAATTGAGACATCCATGTTTCATAAATAGCGATAAAGAGTTTATTCCAAATGATGTTAACCTTGGAGGTGATGGTTCTGCTAAAGTTGGATTATTGACTGGTGCTAATGCTGCAGGTAAATCAACCGTATTAAGAATGACTTGTATTGCCGTAATTATATCTCAACTTGGATGCTTTGTTCCAGCTGTCTCAGCCAGACTTACTCCAATTGATCGTATAATGACTAGATTAGGCGCTAATGATAATATCATGCAAGGAAAATCAACTTTCTTGGTTGAGCTTTCTGAAACGAAAAGAATGCTTGAAAATGCAACTCCTAAATCTTTATTAGTATTAGATGAATTAGGTAGAGGTGGTTCATCATCCGATGGATTTGCTATTGCGGAAGCCGTTTTACATCATATAGCTACCCATGTTCAATCAATTGGTTTTTTTGCTACTCATTACGCATCCCTTGGGTATCCATTTAAGAATCATCCTTTAGTCATACCTTTAAGAATGGCCATCTTGGTTGGCGATTCAAATTCGAATTCGAGAAACGTCACTTTTTTGTATAAGTTAGAGGAGGGATCTGCAGCTGGTTCTTTTGGTATGAATGTGGCTTACATGTGTGGTATCAATGATAAAATTATAGAGAACGCTGAAATTGCTGCTGAAGAACTAGAACATACCTCTAGAATGAGAAAACAAAACTTGGCTGCTTACCAATTATCTGAAGTGGGTATACCATTAGGCTTGCAAAGTGATCTATCTTGGATCATTAGAGGAGGGTTAAACAATTTGAAAAATGGTACCGGAGAAGGAAGCAAAGTGTATGATGAAGGAGTTAAAAGAAATGTTATCAACACGATGATGTCAATGATTGAAGGATTGTAAAATAAATGACTTTTTCTGCTTAATATGAATCGATACTCACAAATTTATTTCTCAAACAAAATCAAAAAGGGCAAATAATATATTTATGTAAAAGTATGTATTTAAACATAATTAATAATAAAAAATTTATGAATTTTTAATCAATTTCTTCTAAACATATTCAACGTTGCTGAGTGTTTCTTGCCTCCACATTATCAACCATTCTTCTATATTCTCTTTGTCTTTTGGACATATCAAGGAAAATTGTGTATTTAACGTCGAGTAATTTTCTATCTGGATCATCTTTACCAGATGGACTGACAACTCTACCAGGTCCGGTCAATCTTTCCATAACTTGCCAGAGTTCATCACTTTTATCACCAAGTTTTTTAGAAACAGATTTCTTTTTAGAAATTCTCAAATTATCAAAATTCAAAGCATTTGCATTATTAGAGGATGCAACAGCTTCCTGAAATTTCTTTGTTGCTCCAAATGATATAACTTCTTCGTCATCATTGTCAAATTCATCATCATCATCATCATCACTAGCCCCACCAGCCAAGATTTTCTTCTTTTGAAAAATACTTTTTTCTGGCTTGTTGAGAGCATCTTTCTTTTTATTAACTTTATCGGAATCATTCAATTTAATAACGTCACCGTCTGGAGCAGCACCCACAGGAGCATTTTCAACTTCAAAATCATCCTCACTATCATGGTTACCTATTTCATGTTGTTCTTCTTCGGCCATTGGTGTCATTAGAGGGAATGGATAAGTTTCCAGCACATTAGGAATGGCTGTGGTTGCAGCTATGTTACTACTTGAAGCTGCTGTTGGAAAAGCGTATGGAGAATTCAAAGGCTCTCCATTATTTGCATTGGCGGCACGAGCAGAAAATGCAGCTGCGGCGTGAGCATTAGAGACAATTGCATTATTATTACCCAGTGGGTTATTAGGCATTTGAGATGAAACATGATATGGTTGATGCAAATTTTGTGATGAGTTTCTTGTTCTCATGTAATTTCTGGAGTTGCTTCTTTTCAACTCTTTTGGCACACTTTCAGCTGCCACGGCCCCAAGAATGGCGGAGCCAAAAACTACAGCTGCATCGATATATCTTGGAATCACCACTGGGATTCCCACACAATCAGCCAAAAGTCTCATTAATAAACCATTACGACATTGACCACCAGACATGAATATAGCATTGACTGTATGACCAGCGGTAATCATAGATTCTACGATTTGACGAGTTTGTTGAGCGATAAATTCACAAGCACCGAGATATGTTACTGCTAGATCTTCCAAAGAAGTATCCATAGACTGACCAATAATGTTGGCACGCATATCAGGATCAGCAATTGGAGATCTATTACCATGGTAATCACCATATAAATAGAAATGTTTTGCTAAAGAAACAACACTTCTAGCTTTTCGAATGACACGGAGTTGTTCAAGTAACGAATTAAGATAGTCGAATTTAGAGACATCAGCAGCATCTGCTTTTTGAGATAATTCTGCATGAGCAGGATGGGAAGTGATAACGTGGGCGAGAAGAGCGCCGGTCAAAGACTGACCACCTTCGGCTAACCAGTAACCAGGTGCCATAATATCTCTGTAAGGGCCCCAAACACCATTTACAAAGATTGCATGATCTGACATTACACAATGGCATGTGGAAGTACCAGCAACGGCTGCTAGACGACCAATTGCATTTTTCATCGAAGAAGAAAGGGTGTTATTGTTAGATGAGATGCCTTCGATTGGAATATCGGTTTTACCAGCGATGGTACCGATCCAACCGGAATAGCAATCAATGACACCAGAACCTACATAACAATTAGTAGTCAAACCCAATTCTGAAGCGGCTTGACTGCTTAAAGGACCGACAGTTTGGCCAGCAGAGAACCAATTACCGGATTTATTTGGAGAGCCTCCGAGTTTTTCAAAATCGTTGACAACTAATTCTTGAAGATCTATAGCGTTGAAAAAATCTGCAGACCAACCAGTTGATTGATCTTCGACGCCCAAAGGAAGCAAGCCTTGTTTACAAACGGTGGAACAATAACTTCTGTGATGAATCTTGGTAGCTTTATAAACCAAGAAATCCGGGAGATCGAAAAACAAAGCGGAATCAAATTGTTTAGTAGGCATGTTATTTTTTAACCATTTAATTTTAGGGATCTCCATTTCGATGCTCATTTGACCTCCTACGTACTTCAATCCTTTGTAGTTGGTGGAATTGATGATTTTTGTTTCTTCCACAGCACGATGGTCCATCCAAAGAATGATGTTCTGGTTAGGGTTATGGAAATCTGGTCCCACGGCTATTGGATCATCATTGTTTTTGTTTATGACTGTTAAAGAGCAGGTAGCGTCAAAACCGATACCATAGATCAAGCTTGGATCGACAGCGCTGTCACGAACAACATTTCGAACGGTGTAGCAAACGGCATCCCATATTTCAGTGGAAGACTGGGTGATATAATCTGATTTGATTTCCTGGCGAATAATTGGGCGTTCTGAAAGAGCAAGAATGGTTCCGAAGGAGTCGATGATGCAAGCTCTTGCTGAGCCTGTACCGACGTCCACACCGATGTAGAAACCATTTTCGACAAGGCTGTTTACGGTGGACGCGTTGAAGAGAAGGTTATTGTAGGACATTTTATATGAACGTTGTCAATATGTCAAGAGTCAAGATATGAGTATTTCAAAAGACAAGTCAAAATATGAACGTTGTGGGTATTCCAAAAGTGAGAAGTCAAAATAAAGAAATTTGATAAAAATTAGCCAATTAGAGTAGTTTGATCGATTTTAATGATATTATTTTGATAAATATCAATCAAATAGAGGATTTTTTTTTGGCTAAAATTAATCAAAAGGGATATTTCGAGAATAATTAATCAAATAAAAGGATATTTTGAGAATAATTAATCAAATAAAGGGATATTTTGAGAATAATTAATCAAATAAAGGGATATTTCGAGAAAAATTAACCAAATTAACGTACTTTGAATAAAAATTCCAAAAATGGGGAAATAAAAACGCTAGTTGAACAAAATTGACTTCAAAGGTATCAATCTTTTAAAAGGTTATTGTTTATCCACTAATATGTATCGTTATCAATAAATGTTAGAAAACTTATTAAAAAAACCAATATTAATGTTCTAAGAATAATGAATATCAACGTTCTAAGAATAATAAATATTAATGGAACCTGGGAATAACAAATATTAGTGGAATCTATAAAAATACAAAAATTAAAGGAATATTACGTATAAATACTTATAATCACTAATTAATATAAAAACATTTTCTGATGGCAAACATTCCATTAATCGATCTAAGTTTTACTCCACCTTATAGATTCAAAATAACATATGTCATAATAGGGTTGCGCAAGCAAAAAAAAACTCACAACAAAATCTTAATAAAACGCTTATTAAAAAAAATTCTTTTTAGAAATCTTTTAGAAATCTATTAAAAATCTATTAAAAATCCCTTTTTCATACTATAAATAATAGTCTTTTTCTAAAGGGAGGCAAAAAAGGGGGGTAAATAGTAATAATTGGTTGCAAACAACGCCAAACAAAGCCAAAAAAAAATGAAAAGGGCACAAAAAGGGCAGGGAATTATTTAAAAAAAGAATTCGCTAAGAAAAAAGAAAAAGAACAACAAATCACGTGTATTATATTAAAGTGGAAATATTTTTGTCACAAATTTTCTGCACGTGACGAGCACGGGAACTTGTTCTGCACGTGATCAGGAATAACAGTCACGTGAACGAATAATTTCAAAATTTGGTTGTTATTTTTTTCTCATCTCTGTAAAGCGCTACATAGGATTATTTAATGGCCAAAATTTCGACGACTTTTCAACAGAGATTTTTGATTATGTCTATTAATGGTTTAATTTTTGATTATATCTATGAGTGATTTAATTTTGATTTATGATTTATGAATTAATGATTTGGTTTTTGACTTATCTGTTGATTTAATTGTTGATTTAACTATTATATTTACTTATTTATAAGTACTTATTGCAATTGCTTACTTCAATTACTTACTTCAATTACTTATTGCTCATTTTTTATTTTTTCATTATTCTTTATTTTTTCATTATTCTTTATTTTTTCATTATTCTTTATTTCTCAACATCCATCTTTCACCATTTTGAAATCCGAATGATTCCTATTGTGAATGCATTGTGTATTCTTCCCTTTCATAATGAGAGACCTAGCGGTATAAGGTAGCACACAGCTACAGAATGTAGTGGAAGGCTCCGCTACAATAATACGAACAATAGCCAACAAAGATCCCGATCTGACACGAGTAAGCTTGCTCAAAAATCCTCGTCTCTTTTGCAAGGTCGTTTTGATCATTGTGTTTCGAGGCAGGTCGGGGGCCCAAAGGTGACCCACAAAACTTTGTGGAGATCCATATCTTTGAAAGTTCAAGACCAAAGACGGGAGTAGCATCCCTTGTGCATCATAGTACATCTTGCGGGAACTTTTGGGAACACTGCTTCGGCAACTCAAAGGCCATACCCCTTGGTGTCTCCAAGAACACAGACATTTATTATGTTGTAACCAGCAATGTGAGCGTTAGCGAGCATTATGTAAAGAGCTCAACGTAGAGGTTTGTTCTGCATGTTATGTGCCCTTGTAAAATTATGCACTGTATGATTTCTACCTTTTTCCTTTCTTCATAGAGACTTCACGACGTTGTCACCGTCTTCTGATGACTACATAATCATACATGTACACAACAAACATGTTCAAATTGTTATTTCAAAGTAAAATTATAAGATTTATAAACTTATAAAATATGATAATTACTATGAATGATACTATGAACGCAATAAATTAATTTTTGAAGTGGAAAAATTTTGGGGGAAACCTTTTTAAAATAGTACAAATCAGATGACGAAGTAAAACAGATTATTGAAAATAATATTGAAAAAAAGTATGACAAAATTAAAAAAAATGAGAAGATTAAGTACGAATATTAATTATACAAGATTACTCTATTAAAAATAACAAGATTTAGACTTATACAATTCTATTGACTCAAGAAATCAGCCTTTATTAGATTTTTTTGCCACATATAACGAAGGTGTTGAAATTTGAAAGAGCAAACAGTATTGTATCGAAGTATAACAGAAAGAATTTGTTTCACTGCTGAATGCTAATTAAAGATTTTTAAGGAAATATGCAATCAAAGCTTTGATACAATGTACTTAGAGTAAACGAAGTCAACGGCTTTCACATGAATATATTAGTTGTTTAAAGTAAAGAGCAAAATAGAAACAAAAAAGAGAATATGAATAGAAATATTTAAAAATTAATTTCTTAGAAGACAAAAAAAAAAGATTGAGGAAAACATCAGTTTAAAGGGGAAAAAAAAAGCATTTTTCAATAAAGATATCCATAATCAGTAGGTATAATCAAAACCGGGGGTTTTGTCACCTAACGTTATCTGTTCAGCTTCGCTAAGAAGTGCAAACTTTGACTTGTAACTAGCCGTTCTCTTCGTGAGGTTGCATTTGTAAATCACCCACACGTAGACAAGAATGAAGCATAAGCTAACAATCAACATAATCAAACCTACGAGCTCAGTGTTATTAATACCATCCTCGGTTCCACCATTGGAGTAAATGATCCACACACCATATAACCCACCAGTATCAAAAAATGCGATCATCAAAGAGGTAAGAATGCTTCTTCTCAAATGACCGGACAAGTTGTAAAAACACCAACCTAAGTAAAGTGGAAACATCGTATATGCACCTATTGTAATGCAGAAAGTACCAAAGTACAGAACTTGTTTATGAATGCTGCCATCTACATATCTTATAATACAAAACCCAATAATACCCAATATCGAATAAAAACATGTGACAAATACCCTGTTTCTTAGCATATCACATAAAAATCCTGCAAGTATACAACCTCCAAATGCTGCTAAATATGTCCATGTTGCATGTAACGTACTTTGTAACTTGGTATAACCAATAATAGTAAAAGAAAATGTTTCCATAAAAGTATAAGAGTAGAACACGCATCCCATTAGAGAACATTGAATAAGGGGAACAATAATTAAAGGATCTGTTAATTGTTGGAAGATCTGTTTGAAGGAATATTTTAAACTGTAACCTGATAAACCTTGATAAATCCGCAATTTTTTAATGATGAATAAAGTTTCATTTTCGGAAAAGAATCTGACACCTTCTGGAAAATCAGGCAATATGAAAAACAAAATAAAGGCTGAACCAAAAGTTAAACTTCCCTCAATTATCAAGATCCATCTCCATGATTCCCAGCCATTCAGACCTTCCAAATGCAATCCTACTCCATAAGAAATCAAATCGCTTACCATTATAGATAATTGAGAGAACGCATAAAGAAAATTAATTCTTTTTTGACCTTCTGATCTCTTGTAATAGTGACCCAATATGTAAAAAATAGCACTATCACAGCCAGATTGCAAAAGTCCGTGAAAAAACTCACAAGCAATGAAGCCTGAAAAGTTTTGAGTAAAACCTGTGCAGAAAATTACTATACCATATAAGAAAACGGAGACACTTATCCAGAAATGCGGTCTGACATGTCTTAAAGCCAAATTTGAAAAAGATTGAAAGACAACATAAGGAATATAGAAAGCAGTTTCAGCCAAAATGAATTGTACTTGGGACATGTTGAGCGTCAGCACTACACCATTGTACCAAAGGAATCCGAAATGGGTACGATTTAAGTTTGCAATAAAATAGAGAAAACAGAAAGGTAGCAAGACAACCAAGTCAATTTTACGCATCAATTTCTTAGTATCGATCTCTAGCAGCTCCGCTAACTCGTCAACCCTGATTTTTTTTGAACTTTCACTCAAATAATGAATTTCTCGGTTTGCCCTCATAACACTCTCAGGAGGCTCCTGAGTTCTGATCTTGTCAATATCAATTCCATCCTGTATAAAATTGACTTTTCCAATAGCTAATTCTTCCATTGTGATTATCCAACTATAAATGCGTATCGAGCCGAACGAGTTTTATGATATAGTCGATATAGCAGGATGCTATTTTGTGTAAAGTGTTCAATTAAGTTCCTGTGAACGGCAGTCTCACAATATTTAGTAATTGCCAGGCAATGTAAGATAAGAATAGACGTCCCTTTACGAAACCTTTATCGGTGATGTTCCCTTGTAGCTTATGCTAGGTTTGTATTCTTGATCTCTCGCTGACAGCTGTTAAGAATAAAGTAAAAGTTATTCAGAGATCACGTCAAGCGTCAAAAGGGTCAACGATCAGAAAAGATCGTTGTACTTATACGATTTTTGTTGTGTATCGCCAAACATGGGTAAAATAGTTATCGGTTACCAAAATAAGAAAATTTCCAGCTGCAGACTAATCTTTGCATCTGCATACATGAATTCACGTTGCTATCTGTCTTTTCCCCAATAAATGTCAAAACCCTGTTGTTAACCAGGCTAAACGCAAAGTTTGTAGATTCACACAAACAGCTGTCTCTCAACAAGAGACATAACAACGCTGTTACTGTATTTTAAACAAGGTGTGTGCAATCATGATATTAATTCAACCTCGATACAGGAATTTTTTAAAATGGGTTTCATGGATTTTCACAATTTACCCCTGAACCTGCTAAATCATGCAAAACCTTATTTATTTCCTGCCGAACTGGGTAACACAAACTGGCAGAGACGCACTTTCCAAGAAAGAATACAGCATGCATATGCAGAAAGCGTTTTCAAAACCAGTGAAAAATGTATCAAGACACAGTATTTGCTTAACAATAGACAAAGTAACACAATCAATTTTTGATAAATGACAATTAAGTATACTTGCTTTCTTTTAGACTGAGTTTCCGAATATGTTAACGCTAGACATATTAGACTTTTTAAGATTTTCGGAGGAATTCACAGAGAAAGATACATTCTACCTGTGAACTAAAAAATGAGTACATGAATACTTCTTGATACTAATTTTTTCGAAAAATCCCAACATTTAGATGTTGCTTTTCTGGTTCCTGTAGAACAACTTTAAGCTAGCCTGCCTACAAACAAAAAAAACCACACCAAAGGAACCAGCTCTATTGAAAAGTCTAAAGTTTTATATAGACTGAATTTTATCTTATATAATAAAAATGAGCAGTGCAATGACAACATTCTTGGTTGCCTGCTCTTGAATGCTAAAAAACTTTCACCAAAGAAAAAAAAATCTAAGCGGATCTCAGATGAATAGGTCTCTAGAAATGTTCTTCAAAAACGAGATAAGACCTACCGTTATCCCACCTCAAGTTAAATTATGCCAACTTGAATACGCTGGCATCTGAAACTCACTTGGACCCTGCGGTGCAATTATGATAAGTAATACGCATAATTCTGCACAGATATTAACAGCACATGGATGAAAGCAGGAAATCTAAATATTTTTTTTCAAGACACTCTAGGGTGTCAATTTTCCGATCGCTTCACATCGTGCTACAAATACAAGTGTGGGTTCAAATTAGACTAGCTTAGCTCGGAGTTATTATTTCTCTCTTGGTTAACGTTGTTTAAGTTATAAGTCCCAATCAATTTATAAATTTTTCGATATTATTCTGTTCACATCAACCTGGGTCTTTTGATACTTTGACTCTATCCTGAATCAATTTATACTCATTTTACTGGATTTGTTCAAGATTATATGCGTCTATTAACTGGACTATGTTTTGATGGTAATTGTCGAGTCATTTGTTGTGACTCGTTTTCTGAATCGCTATTAATATTGATATTAATAGACATTCTTTTGTTTTCGAG
>JASTVB010000022.1:0-202935 GCA_031125705.1 Saccharomycopsis babjevae | reverse complement strand
GTAGAATAAGTAGATTCATATGTACCAGTCCAGCCATTAGTACTAGAATCAGTACCTCTTGGGGTATAGATATCAACGGTCACAGTTGGGTCTTGACCGATTGCTTCGGTTGAAGAAGATTCGGCAAGTCCAGTCCATGGGTAATACATAGTTTTACGAGCATCTGGGGTGTTTTCATAAATAGTGACATGCTGATTAGGATCTGCAGGACTGAAAGTATTGTAAGAGGTAGTTGTTCCAGTCCATCCTTCAGTAACAGTATCAGTACCTTGAGGAGTAAAAATCTCAATAGTAACAGTGTCACCACCATTAACTGGGTCGGTAACATATCTCGTAGAAGCACCAGTCCAAACTTCAGTTGTTGTGGTTCTGGTATCTGGGTTGTATTCAATGACGGTAGCGTGTATGTTGACATCATTTGGAATAACAGTGGTCCATGAAGTGGTAGTATCAGTCCATTGAACAACGGAGTTATCAGTTGCTCTTGGAGTAAAGACTTCAACAGTAACTGTGTTTTGACCAGCAACAGGTGATCCAGTAGAAAAAGACGTAGAAGGTCCAGAATACACCAGAGTAGTTGTAGTTCTTGCATCAGCTGTTTCAACAAACACTGTTGCATGTACATTGGCATCAGCAGGATCTGTGGTTGAGTATGTAGAATCAAAAGTACCAGTCCAAGCATTGGTGGACGAGTCAGTGCCTCTTGGAGTGTAGAGTGTCTCGGTCCAAGTACCAGCACCAGCAGGAGTGGCAAAAGCACTTGATTCAGTAGTACCGGTCCAAGGATAGGTGACAGTAGTTGTTGGATCTGGTATAAGTACGATATTAGTGACACCTTGACCATCAATGTCAAGAACAGTTGTAGATGTATATTCACCTGTCCAGCTTGTTGTAGAATTAATGATCTCAGTGTAGATAACGGTTTGCGAACACTCTGACACATTTGGGATATTTGCAGGTGAAAAAAATTGTTTGGTGGAGCTGTCCGTAATTACTTTACCGGAAGGAGTAGTGATACTGAAATCCAAATTATAACAACTAACAACGTTGGTCCAAACAATCTTAAGTGGATAATAGTAGCCTGCTTTTAGGTATTGTTGGTATTGTTGTGTATTATCATAAGCACCTTCCCATATTTTAAAAGATACCATACGATAGGCAGGGTTAGTAGCAAGTTCATTATCTGTACAGCAAATGAAGGCACTTCCGTCTGCAAAAAATAAAGCACCAGAGTCGTCAACGTTATCAAATTGAAGAGTATACATTCCATCTTCTTCAGCGTAAAAGTAACTGGTGAGCTCAGCAGTGTAATTAGTGAGTTGATAGGTCATCCCGTACATTTCACCGGTACTAGGATAGTCAAGGGCACATCCATTCTCCGAAATAGAAGTAACAGCGGTGGTGGAGTCTATGATTGGTTCTTTAAGATATCCTGAACTGACATAACTTGCTGATTCAAAATCTGTGTTATCCATAAAAGGATATTCAAAAATTCGGACATCGAACCCTAAAACTGATGGTGTAGAACCAAGGATACAAGCATCGGCACTTCCAGAGGAACCAAAATCGACGACAGCATTAGTTACCGAGAGAAATCCCAGTAACAAAATATAAAAACTAGGTGTAATCATTTTCAAATTTGCCGATAGATTAATCAGATTAATCCTCTATAATCTTTGAAAATATACTGTAGCGATAGTCTCAGATATATAAAGGCAGATAATTTCATTACCAAAAATTGCTATAGAAATTCGGAAGTATTTATAGGAATCGCTCTACTTTTTAAATTTCACAGAAGTTTCTTTTTTGTTTTATAAAATTATGTGTACAAAGCTCTTCATTTTTGTGCACAACCAAACTTAGATAATAGATATATTCGTTGCTTAAATGTATGTAAAAATATTGGATTTTCTACATGTAACATATTACATATTTTCGATAAATTCTTTTATGTATAAAACTTGTACAAATTAGTATATTATTGTGATAACACCAACCCTATACTGATGACTAGTCAATAAGCAGTCGGAAAGGTGGCTTAACTTTTTATCATTGAATGCACTTGCAGAAACATTAGTTGTGGGACAAACAATAGAGCTTGCTTCTTTTGTTTTTTTCTATTTGTACCATCTATGTGTTATGCTTGATATTTTTTTCAAATGCCTAGACCTACATATACCAAATTTGCATAAATTATCAAGCCTAATTCGTATCAAGTATATGTCCAACAGTAGAAGTTACTAAGTTTAGAGATAGCATACTACATTTACAAAAATGGATTGTACATAAATAAGTGGATATTTGCCTGCGGAGAAAGGTGATTCATAAACCTAAAAAAGTATAAGCACGTAACTTTCTTCGGATGAAATAACAAAAATTGTTCCGCAATAATCAAATACTGTGCTTCATGCAGCATATGTTTAGTCTGTGCATGCGCTTATACAGCTTACATGTTAATTTGGGATTTGAAAACAAAGAAAGATGCAAAACTGGACGATACGTAAATAAAGTTTGGAAAAGGTTTGTTAGACTGATAACAATAAAACAACTCCTATAAAAACTTTAAATTAGAAAAGCAATCCAGTTCCAAAAGGAGAAGTTTCCATAGTATGTACGCAAGTAACATATAAGCCAAATGCCAAAAGATGCAAAAGACACTATCTTCATATATTCTACACAGCCTCTCTTTTTTTTGCATTTTCGAGTTGTTTCTTTTTTTTTATACAAACAAATTTTTGTTTTCCCAGAAAGGAATAAGAACGTTCACGTAGGTTACTAAAGCAGTAATGGAGCGCAGCATCCAAAGAATTGCTGCTGGCAACTTGAGAGGTAATTGAGCTCGAATTAATCACATACATAATATTTATATACATAGTATCATGGTTTATTCATTTCAGAATGTGACACAGCTTTACTATAAACGTTGATATATAAGAAGGCTGCATTTTCTGAACCACTATTAAATTATATTCCATAAAGAGAAAGTACTGATAAAATTAAACAACTACTTGCTGTTGATACTTCAATAAGAAAGTTGTTAGCGCGCAAATAGAAAACGCTAAACCGTAGCCGAGCTCTGGCCAATCGGATGCCAAGCGATAGTAAATCAAATGCCAAGCGATTGGTAAGTGCTTGGCTAAGAGCCAATAAGAAACAGCTTAGCAACAAAAAAACTTATAAAGAAATAAAGCATATATATATATATATATATATATATATATATATATTCGTATGAAATAATTAGAAAAATATCATCAAAAGGAAAACATATAAATATAAATAATAATCACTCTCAAATTAAGGCTGTCTATTAATACTAGTAGTGATTCTGATAATGACCTCGAACTAATGACTTGACATGGCGCCTTGAAATTTTACACCCATCAACATTTTGAGCTCAGCATTGTTCTGATTTTTATTCAAACTTAAAATATAGACGAATATAAGATGCTACAAATGGTATGAGCTACATATTTTTTTGATTTGCAGCTAAAAAAAAATAAGTGATAGTGCTGGAATATCATTAATTAATGGGTAAATCCTCCACACATGCAAGAAATTAAATGATACAGCCATTTCTAAACTCTTAAGATCATAATACAATATCAATGAATTCCCTAGCAGAGTGGTAAAGCATAATCAAGATAATATATTTAGGTAGTAAGTAATGTTGTTTGCAATTTGTTTCTTAGTTTACTAGTGTTATGGTTTACAATAATCAATCTAAAAGAAGGAATATTAAATCAATTCCTGCAAATATTTATTGTTACCTTTACTATCTGGCTTTTGACTTTAAAGTTTTCTTCACGTTCTTCTGGTGAATTGTTCGATTTTTTTTTACTGATGTATGTTTAGGAGCTCGTTTTTTTTCATCTTAGTAGAAATTGTAGATTTCGTGTTGTCTTTTTTTTTTTTTAGGCAATGCGATATTTTGGCGTAACAAAAAAAATTGGAAACTTTCCGAAACTTTACAATTTTTTTCAACCGATTTTATTTTGGTCATATCTTCAACTTACTTATTGAATATGTGATCCCTTGATATTAACAATCATATTTTTTATTGTTTCGCGAACAATTTTCCTGTGATATTTTTCTTTTTTATAATTTGTGAATGTCTTCTTTTATTCGCTTAATAGTCTCTTGGTGCTCCCTTGACAAGTAAGGGGAAGTACGAACTCTGTTCGTTTCATAAGCTCTTACCAGCTTGTTTTGATGAGGTTTTTTTCCTCTAAAGAGCTATGAACCCTGGATCTCAGATTTTCATATTTATAACGTGATTTACACGTAATAACAATATGTTGATTTCATTTTATCATGACGCATTTATTATTACCAATTGTTATCGATTAAATAATGTAAGAAACATTAAAATTACTTATTAATGCGCAATACAAAAACAACTAAAAATTACACATTTATTTTACACAAAAGTACCCTACTTTTTCAATAATCTTTCATAAATGACAAATAAATAGGAAATTTCTAAATCATTTTTTTTTTTTTGACTAAAATATCATTATACTGTAATTGAACTTTCCAAACTTTTCAAATGCCACATTTTTCTATTTTTTACATAAAATTGTTTCGGAATTGAGCTGAAGGAACCTACTCTTGTTGGTCCAGTGTTTGTAACAAATCAGTATTTTTGGCGTTCCAGCCGATTACTAATATTACTATTGCATAGTGTCTTATTTTGTCATTACTGTAAATTAATTTTCTCAAAATTTGTATTGTTGTCGCTCTTTGTATCGCTTCTATTATAAGTTTCGTTACCGTTATTAGTATATTTTATTTTTCAATTCTATCATTTTTTGTACCGTTATTCAGTTGCAACATTTTTCTCCGCGGGAAGCATAAACATGCACTCAGTCCATACACAAGAAAAATTCAAGACAAATTAGCAAAAAAAAACGATTTTTCTTATTCAATTTGAATTATCTGCACGCGGCAGTTTTTCGAAACACGCGAGTATAATATCAAACAAGATTGAAATTTAAAAAATGTTCAACCTTGGACCCTTGAAAATATATGTTTCGTTCACAAATTAAAACAAGCTGCTGCTGAGAACAACAGGAAAATAACCGCAGCTAAGTGAACGATATTTCTCATATTGATGCTAGATTTTTGTGGACCACGTGATGACTGATTGCGAGCAACGCTTTTATTACTTATTTTACTTTTACTATAATTTGGTATATTGTTACTACATTCTATAAGCTTAAAAATAAACCATCCTAATCATATTATTACAAAAGAATATCTCCCTTGGTATAACCTATGGTTTGTTCAGTTGAGATTTTAAATTTCTCGGATTTTCAAATAAATTTAATGAGTGTTGTATATATTTTTCATGTTTTGCTTTCCAATAGCCGCTCAAAAAATAAAAAACACCACTCTTCATGTTGAATTTGGTCGACTTACTTTTGTTATTCTATAAATAGAAGGTAATATTGCATATTCTTTTGTATATGCAACATGCAACCCTGTATGGTATAAAAAAAATGCATGCAGGTGCCCGCAAAAACAGATCTTCTACTTTTCTTCTTTCATTATTATTAACGATATTTGTGGGGTTTTCATTAACTTGCCCAGAAATAGCCGAATCATAATAATTAAACTAGATTTTGGTTAGCGATTCATTACAGGATTTGGACAAAATTCGGTTCAATGAAAGGTTTCAAGTAATAATACCAAGAACTAAGTAAAATATCGAAGATTCGGGACAAAATCTTAACAAGATGGTCGAAATATAAATAAAGCTCGAACCGCTAGGAAATATCATGACCTGGAAAATAATTTAATTATTCTATAGAGTTGAAGTTACATTAACCAATATTTTGAAAATATATTCAATTGATATTATAAACATAAATTAATCTTTTACAATGCAATTCGCACATGCTATCTTTTTATCTCTTTACGCTTTACAAGCTACGGGGTCTTATATCAATGTTGATGTTCAACATGAAATTTCAAAGCGTGCTCATAAAAAGGGAGCTTCATCCTCTTCCTCTAACTCTTCTTCCGGTTCTTCCTATAAATCTTCTTCCGGTTCTTCATCTAAATCTTCCTCCGGTTCTTCATCTAAATCTTCTTCCGGTTCTTCATCTAATTCTTCCTCAGGTTCATCTAAATCTTCTTCCGGTTCTTCATCTAAATCTTCCTCAGGTTCTTCATCTAAATCTTCTTCAGGTTCTTCCTCCGGTTCCTCTAGCTCTTCAAACTCAGGATCCTCATCAAAGAAAGACGATAGTGACTCTACTGTTTCTAAACCAAGTGGCTCGAGTAATAGTAAACCAGCAACTGTTACTGTAAGTGGTGCTGCTAAGGCAGATCACAACACTAGCGAACACCAAACTCAAGAAGCCAAGACTTCTGATGTTGCTTCACATGTCACTTCTTCCGCAAATCACGGCAGTGAAGAATCCAAAACTGCGACAAAAACTTCTAGTTCTGATGAATCTCAAGTCACCAAGGCAAGTAAAAAGAAAGCTTTCATAAAAGAGTTTGGCGAAACTATCAAGGACTTTGCTATTGAAGCTGTTGGCGGTATTGTTGTGCAAGCTGTGATTCGTGGAGTCATGAATGCTGACTCGGGTTCAGACTCCAGTAGCTCATCCGAGGTCGATATGCAAGCTGTTGAATTTGTTACAACTGACTCCAACGGCTCTCCTATAACCACAACTATAACTGCTGCCCCCTCTGCCTTTTCTACCGGCAATGATGGTAAGGTTTACATCAAAACTGATGCCACAGAAGCTATTGTCGATGCTGAAGGTTCCATTTACGATGAATCTGTTGCCACTGCAACTGCCACCTCTTCCCTTATTTAACTACTGAGTGAACCAAAAAGCAGCAATTTAGATTTACAAATTAACAAATACATAGACACTTTATTTTACTTTTTTCATCAACGCATTGTCCTTTCATTTTTTATACATTAAAGCAATTTTATAAAGCTTATTTAGATAGAATACACATAGATTATATATTACTTCAAAACATTAGTAAAATAAATTTAAATTCAATTACTGATACTCAACAAGCATTTTAGGGACAAAACCTAAAATGATGCACATATATGGCTTTAAATTGATTGCGTTTCTTCTGAATTCGGAAAAATAATGCCTTTCTTTTTGATCGAAATTTTGCATCTAAATAATTTTTTTCAAAGTATTGGGTCAATAAACATTGCTATACTTATATATATATATATATATATATATCAAAGTTTAGCTTCAAGTCTGCGCGTCGCTTTTTTTCTAACCTTGAAATGCCATTCTTTCGATGCTCATATGTATAAACAGGACTGGAAAGAATAAAACGATGGAATGATTCAGCTGATGAAATTTGAAGTTTAGAAATAAAAGGCATAAACTCCCGCAATTAATGTAAAACAAAATTGAAACTAATTTGAACATTCTTGTAAAAGAAATATAACTAATCAGCTGTGATTTATACTTAATCAGTGGTTTAAATAATACTCACAGTCATTTCAAAGAAATTAAAACTTACAAATCGAATCAAAACAAAAAAATCCGATGACTCAGCAAACAAAATAGATAATGCTTAGCTAGCTTTGATGTTAAAATTAATCTGTTATTTCACAATAGTATGTATACCTTCATGAAAATAGTTAACATGTATATCTCTGCAGAAACCTTTAAAAGCAGTTATAGTCTTTCTTATTATCATTTGATACGACTTACGACATTGAATTTCCATACCACTGAATTGATTACAATTACATCTTGTCACGCAAATAAATATTTGATACCTACTAAAACCACCAGTTATTTCCCACTCACTACATCTTGAGCTCAACCATACATTAAAGTCGTATCTGAAATAACAAGTGCCAGCAAATATGGTTCTAACGGTTTCTCGATTTTCAAAAATAATGTATCCAATTCATTCAGTGGAGTCGCAATATTTGTGAAAAGTTGCAGGAGCTAGCTGCATTCGATAACAAGTAAATAACATATATATCTATCTCATAATAAGATAACTATTAAAAGTAATTTTTATTTTGATATTGAGTGAACAATCTGTCCCTACAATACGGTCCAGCGTATTAATATTACTACCCTTACTGATATTTTATGAAACAAATGGTACTATTGTTTCTTACCATTGTTTAGTAACTAAATTTTGTTGCGCAGATTTGAGTCCACTTGCAGTCAACTCACATGCAAAATCAAAAAAAAAAAAAAAAAAAAAAAAAAAAAAAAAAAAAGATTTTTCACCCTGCAATCTGGGTTTATCTACAATTATTAACTTAGCAAAATAAGCTGGCAAATTATCAAACAACTGAAGGAATACTAAAAATAAGCTCAGCCTTGCCAATTAAAGTTCTCTTATCCTTAGATGAGGCTGTGTCATGAGAAAAACGTGAATAGCCGCAGACAAGTCAACGATCTTGTTGATTCTGTTTTTGTTTAAGGTAGGATATAGATGTAAACAGAGGTTAAAAAACTTTTTTGTGTTTTCAAATCATCTTTGCTAAAGTGTACAAAAAACATTTTTTTTATCATAATAAGATGATGCATTTCATAATAGTTCCTGGTTATATATTATTAATGTTACTCTCTTTAATTTCTTAGTTATAAGAGAACGACTTTTATAGTATTTTGATATTCTTCAAACATTCAAGCCGCTGCAGTACGCTCCATTAGGAGAAAAGGCATCGCAATGACCATTTACATTAGATTTGTTTTCTAGATTTATTTAGGTATCTATTCTGAGAAATAACAAGTCAGATATTATACTATTTCACACATGTAGTCACTGCATGCAACATATGAAGATTGCATGCGAACACGCACATTCTAGATTTTTCCTATTACTGAACTAAGAACTGTATCAACTAAATGAGGGATTCTAAGAACCACTAATAATCATGAAAGTAAAATTTCAGTGATCCGGGAGTATTGAAACAACGTTCGAGATATATATATATAGGTCGAATCTCTGTGAAATATCTTGGCTTGAAAATTATATTTTGTTAAGTAATGTAACTTCTTTAACGATATTTAAAAGCATACTCTATCCTTATTATTACTTTACATTAATTTTTTCGCAATGCAACTCACAAACGTAATATTTTTATCGCTTTACGCTTTACAGACTATGGGCTCTTATATTAACGTTGATGCTCAACATGAAATTGTAAAGCGTGTTCATAAAAAAGGGTCTACATCTTCAGGTTCTGGTCACCATGAATCGACATCAGAAGAGTCTCCCTCTAACCCTTCCAAGCCAGAATCATCCGAAAGTAAGGTCATTATCTCTGCAAAATCAAGTCAATCAACATTAAAACCTTCAGTTACTAAAGCATCGGCTACAGTTTCCGCAAGTGCTGAAGCACACGGCACATCTACCGTGAATCAGAGCAATGAAGAATCCAAAACCGCAACAAAGACTTATAGTTCTGAAGAATCTACGTCCACAAAAAAAGGGGGTAAAAAAAAGGCTTTCATGGATAACTTTGGTGACACGGTCAAAGATTTAGCTATTGAAGCTGTTGGTGGTATTATTGTGGACTACGCAGTTGATGAGGTCGTCAACGCCAAATCTGAATCAGATTCCTCTAGCTCAATCACTTCTATCATGCAAGCCGTCCAATTCGTTACCACAGATTCTAATGGCTCTGCCGAAACTACCGTCATCACTGCGGCATCTTCTGCTTTTTCGACTGGTAGTGATAGTAAAATATATATTAAATCAGAAGCAACTAATGCTGTTATTGATGCTGAAGGCTCCTTGTATGAAGCTTCTGCAGCTACAGCTACTGTCAGTTCTTCCCTTATTTAATTATTAGCCTATTCTCATACACTTACAATCATAAGTCTGCTCACACACAGGTGCTTCGTTGTTGTTTTTTTGTTTTGTTTTGTTTTTACACTATTTTTTGATGCATTTTTATTAGTTTTTTCTTTTCACATGTTGGAGCCGTTATTAGAGTTTTCTCAAATAGAATACAAATAGATTATACATAATTTTAAAACTAAAGTAAAGCAGAAAATTGAAGATCAATATTCATTTTATTTATGGCTACCAATGATCAAAATTTTGTTGGAGACAGAGTTTCTTGCTCGATATCCTAGTCACTATTAACATTAATAGTAATTCCTATACTCAAAAGATGTGATCTGTATATTGTATTTTGTATTGTATACCCTTATTCCATCGTATATACTTATTTTATTTTTTGGAAATTTTCCATATGAAATTATTCTTTTTTGCTTTTTCTTTTGTATGTAATCATTTCAAGTAATTGGTCACAACAGCATGTTCTACAAAAATATAAAATATATTTGTATAAGGCCTCCATATTTCCTTAGAATATTATTTGTTAGTATTTCATAAGATAGTATTGGCTTAAATGTTTTGTGAAAATCTTCTGATTGGTCTTTGTAGTTTGCTTGTAAAATAGCTAAACCTGCGGTAAAAAGTAAGCAATTTAAAGGATCAGAAGTGACTTGATTTACTTTTGATGTATAGATGATCAAAACCAGCTAAAATAGAATAAATTAAGTCCTTTGTAGGATCAAAAGTGATCTGATTTACTTAGGGTTTTAAAAGTGTTGAGTCAGTAGTACATGGTAAAAACTGACTCGTTATAATAACCAATAACGTGATGACTAATAACACGATTACTAGTAACGTGATGACTCATAACACGATTACTAGTAACGTGATAACGGGTAACGCAAAAACGACGTGATAGCTAAAAGGCCATATTGAATCATGAAATCATGAATCATTATTACACTACTAGTATATCAGTAAGGGGGTTTGGAATATAAAAGTACAAGTATCCCGACGAAAATAAAAAGATGAGAAGAAGATGAAAAAAGGGAATATACAGATTAGACAAGAAATTAATATACAATATATTATCTCTCTCAAAATTAAAAATGACTATTAATGTTAATAGTGGTTCTGATAACAATTTAGAGCAATTGACTTAACACTTGATCCAGTTTCCAAGATGTGCTTTCATTTGCTTGATCTTGATCTGAATCAAATCGCTCTAATTTTTATATAATAAATCATGTGAATAGCACGTGAACAAAAGCGATAAAAAAACAGTCGGTCGCCAGTCACATGATTGGACGACTTAATCAATCACAGCTAAAAAGACTTATTATAAGAAAACAAAACAAATTAGCCCTTATGGCCAAGTTGGTAAGGCGCTACACTAGTAATGTAGCGATCCTCAGTTCAAATCTGAGTGAGGGCATTATTTTTTTTTTGTACTCCTACTCAGCTCAGCGATGGCCTTTTAGTTTCTTTTAATAGCAAAACTTGTCGACTTCATTAATTGTCCATTCACATTACACCTCATTACCTTCAGATGGTAATAGTTCAGCAATCAAAATGAATAGCGATACGCTAGTAATTGAGAGAGTTCTTTCTTTGAAGGATCAGTCACCATTTATTTTAATTCAAGATAATTTCACGCAATCTTCTAAACTTCTTATAAATGAAATTTTGGCAAGGTGTAATTTTCTGAGATCCAACTCTGATTATACCAATAATTCATGTCAGACTAATATCGGTAATTTGATTTACTTGGGTTATGAGACACCTTTTATTCCGGGATATATTAGAGAGGATGATTTATTTATTGATTGTCTAAGTGCAGACGGAGATACAGAAATTGGTATTTTTTCAATAATTCAAAAAGTTGGGCAATATTTGGATGGATCAATCAACACAAATTATCCGCAAACAGCAATGAACACACAATTATCAAGACAAAATGAAGTGGAACTGAATTCAAGATCCAGTATTTTGCAAGCATTGAATCAGAACACCTTCCAAAAAAAAAAAACAATAATAATCATAGATAGTTTGAACTACGTTAAATCTTCTAGCTTAGTGTCCACATTTTTGTCCGGTTTAGCCCAGTACAATAAAAATAACAGCTTGACAATCATAGCAACGTTGCATGGGTCTATTATTGAAACATCTTTGGTCTCAAATAACAACAATGAAATAAGCTTGTATCCCAGTAAAGCAAATCTCTTGAATTTTTTGGCTACTACGGTCCTTAATGTAAATTACTATTATGAAAATAATCCGAATAGTATAGATGAGGAAGAGGTAAATTCTGATTTCAAAAGTAGATTTTATCCATCTTTACAATTGAACAAATACATTTTTGAAGTAAATCTAATCAAATTCAAAAAAACAGGGAAAAAGGCTCAATATGACTTTGTAATAGATACAAACTCCCATAAAATTGTTCTGAGAAAAGATTTAGAAAAAACAGAAAATGATCTAGCAAACAAAGATGAGGAAGATTTGTTGAAAGGGTTAAGTACTTTCAATTTGAATACTAGTTTGAAGCAACAAAAGGCTAGAGAACAAGTGGATTTACCATTTTTAGATGCACAAAGTTTTCAGAATGGAGGTGCTATTGTGTATCAGTTTGAAAAAGATGATGATTATGATGAAGAAGATCCCTATGAAGATCCATTCTGATCTATTGCGGTTTTGAAATACATTACTATTTTATTAAAGAATAGTTATTTAGATATACAGTCTATTTAAAGAGAAGAAATGAAGATATGCTTATGATTTATTTCGTTTTTTTTTTTTGTTTTTGTTTTTTTTTGGGGTTTCAATTTCGTAGCGTCATAATAGTGATCGTCATTAAACAAGGAATCAATATGTTGTCGTTTAAATCACTTATAGCTTCAAAAACACCGCCAAAGATACAACAAATAAAAATAGATCCAACAGTATCATTTGAAAATAAGTTCCCATTTGTGAATTGTTTCAAAATCAGACATGTAAGAAAACAACTAATAACGAATGCAACAGTACCTGCCACGGTTTTCTTGGTGTCAAACCATTTGAGCTGTAAAATATTCAATAGCCAATTATTGCAATTTACAGCAGAAACTTTTTTGCCTATTATCGATGCCATGGAATCACCCAACCCCAAGGCAATTAAACCAATTGCTGAATTATCCATATATATAGGTGCTGAGATTCCAAATATCAAATATAAGTATGAAATAACGATAGGACCTTGTAAGTCTCTGAAATCCTGGAAATTTTCGAATAATGAATTGATTTGAGGCCCTAATGGGGCGATGTTCAAAAATCGAGCAAGTTCCACAATTAAAAATAAATGGATAATGATTGTAAGCACAATTTTTAAAAATTCTGATGAGGATTCTTCGGCATTGTTCAAAGCCGGAAGAATTATCAACACAATAAGAAAATGCCAAATTTTTCTTCTGTAATTCAAATAAGTTAAATGAAGTTCAGAATCATGTTTGGAATCATGGGGCTTGCTTTCAAATTTATGATTAATAATATAAAGGATGGAAACAATAATTCCGAATACCACACACCAGTAAGACAAAATATTTAGTTTTGATTGATCTGATTTTAGGTAATTAATAAACCAAGTAATAAAAAATTCATCAACCTGTAAGTATGATAAATATGTGAAAATAAAAATAAAATCTATGGTAAACATGGTGTATAAGTAGGGTATTGCTATGGAAAACAAATAACATGGAGTAACGATAATAAGAATTGTTAAAATGTATGTTAACAACAAATTTCTGAAAAGAATCATTACTAAATCACTTAACTTGGAGGTACACAATAAGTTAACTATTGAGATAGAGAAAAATTCTATTTCCAATTTAGTTAAGGACAGTTTTACTATTAGTTGCAAACCGTAAAACGTTGTAAATTTCAAAATCAGTAAAACTATGTTTTGGCTAATGCTATAATCTCTAATGTAATAAACAAATCTATCAGGAAACAAATCTTGAAATATCAAAGAAAATGAAATCAAATATGGGACTTCTTCATAAATAGTAAAGTGATGACATAGCTGATTCAAGACGACAGAAAAAAGGAATTTCTTGTACTGTGTAAATGAAGTGTTAGAAGCATTTTTGTACAACGAAAACAAGGTAAGACTTGCTAGAAGAATATAAGATAACTGTAACCTTGTTTTATAACCATTTTTATTGATTCTTTTTAGTAAAGTAGCCATTATCTTCTGATCCTATTTTCTAATTGATTACTTTGTAATTATGGTCCTCATTCAATCGACGTCAATCTAGAATCCAACCCAACTTTAACCTTTAAAAAGAAAGAGAGAGAACACCTCAAATTATAACTAGTAAATATACGAAAGAATGAATATAGTTGGAAACTAATATGACTAGTTGCTGTGATACGTTATTTTCAATCTATGCTAAAAAAAGTATCTAAGAAAAATTAGTCTACTATTATCAAATAATTTGAATCTTTAATTTTGTTTTGTTATTTTTTTTTTTTTTGTTTAGGTGCATGTCAGAGAAAAATTCACATGTAAAAATTCTAAAGATTATTAGTAAACGAACGTTCGGAAAATGATCTATATTGATGAAATATTCATTTTTTAGTTATTTGAGCATATAGTGCATTCAATTTATTCAGCAAAAATTGAATCTTAGTCCATTGTTTTTTAATGGAATCAAGATATTTGAGAGAGTTTTGGAATAATATTCAGTGGTCTATATGAAAAGTATGAGACTTCTAATCGAAAATGTTCTAAGAAAATCACAGAATCATTTCGTTAAAAACACATTCAAAAGGATTTTTTATAATTAGAGCAAATAGTTTTGTGTAATATAGAAGGTGAATCAGGGTAGTGACGCGTTATTAACTTCTACTATTAAAGTGTAGCAAATACTAATCGTTTAAAAAAAAAGCATCTTTTCTTATGACTATTTGTAAATAAACAAGTATGTTATTATTTGATATTAATTTAGTTTACGGTCTTTATAATTTACAGTATATTTTTTCCGAAAGTATCCCCATAAAACTTTAGTCTACTACAAATGTGAAGTCGAAAGAAATTCGCAATAAAAATAAATGGAAAAGTTGAATCAATTAAATGTTAAATAATTTCAAAAAAAAAAAAATGAAAAAAAATCAGCAAAATCTTTTCTGTTTATTTTTGGCTTCAGATACATAAAATCTGTGAATTTAATTACCAAAATTTTATTACAGTATTTTGCTAGAGCTAAGTAAAATGAATTTAAAGCAAATTCCATATTTAGATCAGCTCGTAGGACGAAATTTCCATCATTGAATCTGCAAATTTTTTGTTTTCTAAAAAATCTCTCACAAACACTATCAAGAATCTTTTGAGAAATTTTCAGGATAGCCTTTTAAAATAAACCATGAATAGGGATTATTGATCATTATTGATCATTATTTTGAATCAAGAATTCAAGATTTGAATTACAAATTGAAATATAGTGATTCATTTTAGATTATTACCGACACGGCAAGAGTACGGAAAATTCTTCAAATTATTGTAAAATTTTTAGAGATGGAACAGGTGCCAAAATATGCAAACATGATGAGCAAGGAAACCTCAATCAATCAAAGTGAGCGATATATGATCTCATAATCCATAACGGTCAAATAGTCAAATTCTTGAAAAGAGATTAAACAACAATTATGAGTTTTCAGAGGAAAAATAAAGTGGTTGTACCTGGCAGAAGAAGACCAATTCAACAAATCTCAATTGAGTCCCCTTCACCTTTTGCAAACCCAGATGCAGAATCACATAATGAAGCACTTAATGCTTCAAATTTGATAGGAAATACGCGAGTCCCCTCAGGGCGGATCTCAGGTTCCATTCCTATTAACAGAGGAGGACCGGGATTGCTTTCTGGGAGAGCCGTAACACAGGGGGCTTCCTTTGACAGGGGAATTTTGAATAATAATCGTGTGAGTACCAACACGAAACAACCAACACTAAAGCCTGCCCATAACCCGAAGAACTTAAAATCAGTGAAAATGTCCGATAATATTTCGATTTTCCCATCAATGATTAGTAGCGATACAAGCTGTGTTTCTACAGGCTGTGCAGATTTAGACAAATTACTTGGACATGGTGGAATACCATTACTGACCAGCTTGTTAATCAAAGAACAACAATGCACAGATTACTCTTCTGTGATAATGAAATATTTCATTACACAAGGGATTACTCATGATAGAATATACAAAAAAAAGTGTCGAAGCAATGATAGAAAAGGTGAGAATGTAGGATGCCACGTTATTGTGGTAGGTGCTCCTGGAATTTTGACAGATTTACCTGGATTATATCTAGGTAGCAAAAAAGAAGTTAAGAAAAAATTAGTAAAAGAAAATGAAAATAAACTTAGTGTGTCCAATTTAGTTGATCAAGAGAATAATAATAATCACCAAAATAGCAAAAATATGAAGATTGCATGGAGATATGGCTTGAATGATAAAAAGGATTCTAATAAGAAACCAGAAAATATTCTGGAAGAAAATAAAAGGCCAGATTACAATCATTTATTTGATTTAGGAACCAAATTGGAGCCTCCGGCAAATTCTAGCGAAATAAGTTATGTTAATATATTAAATAAAGAAGGTTTGATGAAAGTACTTGATGAGATTGAAAAAATTGTGGAAACCCGCAATGAAAATGTTGTAATCAGAATAGCATTGCCAAACTTATTAAACCCAGGCATGTATCCAGCTAATGCATTTTTGAACAATAAAATTCTACCTTTTTTGATATCTTTAAAAGCTTTGCTCAACAAAAAAAGAAATGTATGCTTGTTGAGTAGTTTGCAAACCAGCTTATTTCGGGGAGATCATGAGAGTGTATTGACAGTAATTGAAAATTTATTTGGTAGCATTATAGAACTAGATCCATTCAATCAAGATTTATTAAAGTTTTTGGAAAGAAGCTATAAAAAAGATCCCAATAAAATTCAGCAAGGATTTGTAAATGTTTGGAAAATTTATTATTTAAGTGATTTTGGTAATATGGTAATTAAGAAAAATGAATTCGCATTTAGAAACGGCAAAAGACATTTTGAAATAAGTGAATGGAGTATCCCAGTAGATGAAGAAGAACAAGAACAAGAAAATCATCATACTACAAAGAATATTGATTTTTAGTACTTGCCGAATAGAAAGATTTTTTAAAGTGTAAATTGTTTCAAGAAATAATAAGAGTAAAATGGATCACAAACATGAACCAAAAAGAAGTGATGGCAGTAATGCATCAAAGTTAAATAAGAGTCAGGGGTAAGTTACCAGCAATTTAATGAAATCGTTAAATACTTTCATGAAGAAGAGTTAAATGTGAGGTAATAATGTGATAATGAAATTCACTATGATAAACAGGTGATCTACATGTAGCTTAACTGATTTTGTTCAAAGAAACATTATAATATAGTCCAAATTACTTTGATATCAATATAGTGAACAAAGAAAAATCTACTTCAAAAACTATATATAGATATATATTTCTATTTATTTGAGCATCCACGCGCCATTGAGTTTGATCGAAACACACGTAGTTGAAACTACCTAAAGCCTTGTCTGCTTCAAAAAAAAGAATAATCAAGTAAAACAAAAGCTTGTTCAAAAAGAAACAAAGTGACTGTTCTTTACGTAAATTTGAAACAATATCCATGATGGTCATCAACAATTATTTGATTTATCTATTATCTTTGCATGATAAATTCTATGTGGTTCCTTTTGAAAGCTGGCTACTAGGATTAAAATCATGATATTTTTCAGCTCCATCAATATAATGATGTAAAATTAAATTTACCGGACACTATACGAACCAATTATGTTTATTTATTACATACATGGCACGCATTCGTTAATCAGCAAATGCCCTATTTCCCAAAAATGATAAAAAAAACCAAAATAATTCTTAAAACAAAAGCTAAAACAAAGAGAAGAATAAAAACAAAGTTTTTCGTTTTTTGAAATAATTTCGAAACAAATGAAATTATCCATCTATAATATTAAATAATTCTTCGAAAATGCTTATTTTTTAGCAGCATTTTTAGCAGCATTTTTACTCTTTTCTTTAGCCTCAAGTTCTCTTCTCGATCCCTTAATTAATTCAAGATGCCCAACTCTGGATGCAATTAATTTTTCTGTAGATGTCGAAATTGAACTATTCTGCTGTTTTAGTAACTGATTGGTTATAACATTCTTTTTTGATTTAAAAATTTTTGGAGCAGCTTTCTTTGGATTTTTTTGATGTTTTGTTACCCTGCTAGGCTTCTTTTTGATATTTTGCTTTAATTTACCTTGTACCATACTTCCTACTACTGATAATAAAAACTCGCTAATGCTTTAATTCTTCTAGAGATGATGAATGAGATACACACAATACAACTCAAGAAAGCTATCTGCTATCAAGGTGCAATGTATCTGATTTTTACATAAATGATTTTTTCCTAGATTAGGTATAATAATGAGAGATGAGC
The DNA here is from genome assembly GCA_031125705.1 of Saccharomycopsis babjevae. Classification (NCBI taxonomy): domain Eukaryota; kingdom Fungi; phylum Ascomycota; class Saccharomycetes; order Ascoideales; family Saccharomycopsidaceae; genus Saccharomycopsis; species Saccharomycopsis babjevae. Next base: position 184,627 of record JASTVB010000022.1, on the reverse strand, counting down.
AAGAGCCATCAAAAGAAAAAAAATGCAAGAAAAAAAACCATTAAAAACGCATAGATATGCTCATAACCATAAGTAAGTGTTGTAATCGTAATCGTACCTCAGGAATTGAAACCAAAATATCGGATGGCATATTAAACAATATTGAAACATGTGCAATCAACATCTGAGAAACATTTTGATAAGTCTCTATTGTTTATTTTTATCTTTTGGTCGATTCATAGTAAATAAATTTATATTTTTGAATTACTAACTATATACTATTGCATCAAGTAACTTCAAATATTTTGGTTTGAAATTTTTACAAGTCAAATGTGAAGTTGGCTATAACTTAGAAAAACTTTGGCAAATTCCCTAAAAACTAAAGTATAAGAGAAAGAAAAGAAAGAACGAACTATATATTCAGTAACGCATTGAAAAAATCCAGCTTTTCGTTTTCTTTCTGATTCCCCTTTACCATCAGAATAAAAAAAGAATACTGAGCATATTAGCATTAGATGATTGCTAAAATACAAAATTGAAACTATATAAAATTGAACAAAGTACAAGCAAAATATCAACAGCTCTCTAATTTGTATATTTTTTTTTTGCAATTGTTTATTTAGCTGGTTGTTATATTTCATGATTGACACGGATAAGGACACTATAAAAAACACTTTACAAAGGAAGCGCCGAATGACATTTTGGCCAAACACAAAAATTTGAAAAAATTTTTATTGTTTGAACTAATGAAGACATTGTTCTGCTGATTTGATGAAAAACCAAATATCCGTCATTTTTCAGTATTCATATTTTTTTGCGCGGTGAATAAAGAAGAAACGTTAGGAAGATCTAAATATAGGAATGTTCTGATTTGCACTCGTGTATACTTTTGTTCTGTTTATTATACTGATGTATTTTTTTTACCGTAGATACGTTCTTTTGAGTTCTAAAGAAAATGCCAAAATGCATTATGGTTGTTTACCAAAAAATCAAAACAACAGAAAGATATTTCAAATTGAGTATATGGCTATGTTATGCATGCTGACGCACATTTCTGGCCGTGCATTTCCTTTTTTTGGGGCACTAGAATGAACACCAAACTGTTGAAGTATGAACGCTTGAACATTTTTGGATCCAGATACGTCGAAACTTCGTAGTCAAAGTGATGATTTGAGTCTACATAGACTTTTATACTATAAATGAAAAACTCGAAATATCTGAGTACGTGGGTTTTAATAGCCCTAGAAACAGAAACAGTTTTTTTTAATTTTAATTTTTTTCATGGTTCGGTGAATAGACCCTGTTTTTTCGAAAACTGAAAACGATGTATTTTTTGAGGCTATTGCTGCTACAATTAAAAATGAGTTTTACATATAGATTTGCAAGGGTCAAGGCTCACTATTCTATCGTAGAAAATTGAGACGCTTGGGATTCCTGAGAACATAGAAATAAAAAGATGCAAAAACCGTTGAAGTTTGTACCCTTTATTTTTTAGTAAGGGTTTTTTTAAGATTTATTTTTCAATTGATTGCATTTAACGTGTATATAATTTTGATCTAGTGACAATAAAACCAATTTCAATAGGTATTATCATAACTACTAGGTGGAATGCCGCACAGAACGTGGCATTCAAAAACTGCATTTCGTTCTGCGCGTGAAAAACCGCATGTATTTTCACCATACTAGAAAAAATTAACTTTTTGGTAGACGGACATTGAATATTATGTCCCCTGGCATCTCTAAATGTACATCAAGATCATCAAGGATATCTTCATTGGACCCGAATGTTATTTTATTATTTTCTAACATTGACCTGTATTTGCAAAGATATATAAACGACAAGATATCCATTTAGTTTAGCTTGAGAATCTTGCAATTTTGGATTTCTTGGTTTTTTTATACTTTGAATGGTAAAACGTTAAATATAATTTTATAGTATTACAAACACAACACTTTATTGGTCATAAAAAACCATAAAAACTTCAATATGATTTCATATGCATCTTCAAGAGTTTCCAAGCCATCATGTTCTTATTCATATTCTTCAAGAAACTCTTCCTCATCTTCACTAATGCTTTCGACTTTCAAAAGGGCATCATCATCCAAAGCTTTATCAAATGTTTTGTCAACAATAGTTGCCAAGGATCACAAATTTAATAAGCAAGTGAACCTATCAAAATGGTTGAGCTCTTCTACCAATATTTCCTTAATTGAGATGAAAGACTACAATCAGAATGATTGTTTGCAATCAGTTGCTTGCGAAGAAGTTTTGTTCAACTCCGCTGACTCAGTTTTTCTTTTCGATAATGATGATGAAGACCTAGAATTAGGTGATGATTTGGAGCAGTACTATTACAGAAAAAACTTATCTCTCCAAAGCATAGATATGGGTTCAGTTTTTAATGATATTTGTTCGCAATTGGATACGCAATATCTGACTGTTTTTAAGGAGAACAACAATAATGACTTTTTGATAAATTTCGACATTTTACTTTCAGGTAATGCCTGAAGTCTAGGACGAGAAACTATTGAATACATTCATTTTTTTTCTCTTTGGGATTACCAACATATACGCTTGTTACTGTTATTCTAACACAATCATTTCTTAGGTTTTTAATATGGTTTTTTTTTGTCTGACATTTCGCTTCCAACTTAACTTTGCATTTATTTTTATGTTTCTACTGTTTATTCTTTACTTCTTTTTTTATTCACTTTTTCATTACTTGCACAATTTTGCTTTTCTCATTTACTTAGCATTCTTCCATTATCGCATGATCTTCATCTTATCCACTAATTCTTAATTTGCATTACTTTTACGTTTTTTTTTTCTCACTCTATTTTATGTATATAATGACCAACTCATTTCAATCTTAATATAACGATAATTATGAACTTTTCAACAACCAAATTATTTAAAGAACAAATCAATAAATTTTGAGGTGGTTTTGAATATTGAATGAATCCTTTGATTATTTTCATGTTGAAATTAAGCGCGTGAACTTGCCACAGGGTGTTATAACGCTTTTTTTTTATTCAATTTTCACAGAAATCTTTGGATTCATAAAGCTGTTATTAATATTAAAAAAAAAAATTCTATAATTTGGTATTGTTTGACCTAATTAATGGTTTGGAAGTTATTGTATTGATCCTTTTTAGTACTTAATTCGAAAGATTATTCTTTTTTATAGTAATTTTCATTTTTATTTATTAAGTCATGCACCTGAAATAATATATATACAAAATATCAAAAATGTCTGAGGAACAAAAAATGGAAATAACTAGTCCACCACAAATTGTCAACGTTGATGGGAAAGACGAGCTGCATTTTCTTAGCAAGAGAGAGGAACTTCCCAGAACTTTCACCAGAGTTAAAACCTATTTTGCGTTTCTAATTTTAATTTTTCTATTAGGATTGCCTATTTGGTATAATACCACCAAAATTGAGCAAGAACAACTTCCATTAAGCGAAATGTTGGATTTTGAAAAATCAATTTATGAAAAAATCAGCATGGAAATTCCAGTTTTCTATAAAGCTGATGATATCGATAAGGAAATTTTTGGAATTGTTGAATCCAAATTAAATATTTTGATAAGCAAAGAAAGGTTGCCATTCGAATATAAAGTGAAACTTATACAAACTGATCAAAATAACGCTCTGGGCGAAATAACCATAAATTATAAACAGCAGGGTGGGAATCTTTTTGAGATTTCAAAATATGATAAAACAATTAATATTTCTGGCTCAGACACTGAATTCATAACAAGTAGTTTATTCAATAACTTATTCAAGCATGAAATTGAAATGTATCAGAAAAAAAATGCAATTTCTTTGGATACATCTACCAATTACCAGTTATCATTTTACTTGCTTGCTGGAGATGGAGACGGTATTTCTTGGGAATTTAAAGAATTTTATGAATCAAAATTACAGAGATTCATTGAATTAATATCTCAATTTGCTAATTTCACTATTGATTCGCAAATCGAATACTATTCACCTTTGAATGTTCAACCTGTTTTTAATAATGAAACCAAGGAATTTATAATTGATGAAAAAGATACTTCGATTTTTATTAATCATGAAAAATGGAATTTAGGAAATATACTAATTTCTCCTTCTGAAGATAACTCGTTAAATTTTATTCATTTAATACTTTACGTACCTTCTCTGGAAGTTCAACCTTTGAGAATTTCTAATTCTAAGAGAAACAGTTTCATCACTCCACAATTTGGCGGGATCCAAATATACAATACCAAAAGCAATCACTTAACAGAGCAAGAACTTACTCCGATTTTTGAATTGTGGATTTCTCAAATTTTGACTCTATTAGGAATATCTAAATATCCAAAAAGTCCGCAAATTCGAATTGATTTCCTAAAAAGGTTTTTTATTGTCCAAAATTTGATCAAATCCACAAACACTTTAGGCTCATTAGTCCGATTAATCAATAGCTTACCTACCATATCTATTCCCTCCACTACAAGCAAAAATGTTGACAACGCACTTCTGGCAATCCAAAAGAGTCTTTCGTTTTTACTTCAATCTGATTTCTTACAAGCTTGCAAATTTTCAAACTTGGCATCAATAGAACTGAACTTAGCTTTTTTTGAAAAGGATATGGTTCAACAAATTTATTTTCCGGATGAGCATAAATTCGCTGTTTATTCACCTTTATTAGGTCCAATATTAACAATATTGTTTTTGGGATTTATGAGAATTTTTAAAGATATCAAAATGATCAAACAGCTAAGTAAAGAAAAGAAAGATAAATAAATAAGATTTGGAAAAGAACATACTGATTTTTTAAAGAAGTCACACACTGTATGGACATCATAGAATTTTTTCTTTTTAATTTATAATTTAATATTTATTTCAAATATATTTTTCTATATACATACTATTTAAGTAAGCCAGCAACCTGTGACTATTTTCTTCAGTTAAAATTGATAACAAAACCTGGTCCGTGAGTGGAACTTAGCGTAGTTTGGCCTACAATAGGAGGTCTCTTGGATTGCACGTTTTGAATAGCTACATTTACAGCATCCTTAACTGCCAAAATATTTTTGATAATTTCTTCATCATCAAAGTCTGTTTTTCCCACATTGAAAGTCAAATAACTGCTCTTTTGTTTGAAAGGAGTTGAATCAACATTATTTTCCAAAATTTTAGTTAAATCTGTGGACATTGTACCTCTTTTGTTATTTGGCATCAAACCTTTAGGTCCCAAAATCTTGGCAACTGAGGACAATTTTGACTGTAATTCAGATGTGGCAAATACTTTATTATATTCTTTCAAGTTAATTTCACCATCGCTAATTTTCTTGATGAGGTCTTCACCGCCAACGGTTTCGATTCCATTTTTTGTAGCCAAATCTGCTTGCTCAGGGATACTAGTGATAACCATGGCTTTCATTTGTTTATTTGAATTCTTTGGCAAGACCAAGTTACCCTTAATTGGAGGAGCACCTTTATCGTTGAAAATTACGGATGTTAAAGTGATAGTGGATTCATCTACAGATCTTCCCACTTCAGCAGCTCTGAGATATCTTAAGGCATTTGGAATAGTAGAATACAATTTGGATTTCAATGGAGATTGTTTGGCTTTCAAACGTAACTTGGCTAATTGTTTAGCTGCCTGCTTTTTCGCTAATTCCTTTTGCTGTTCCTTGGTCAAAGTTTGTCTGGCAGCAAGATTCATAGTTGAAGTAGAGAAGTTCATTAAACTTATGCGGCTTCTGTTGGTACCACCCATCATAATGTTATCACTCACTTTCAAACTATTTCTCAACATTTTTCTATTCTCGATATGTATTGTATTATAAGTCGAACAAATAAAGTTAGGTCAAAAATATATTACTGATAATATGTAAATCAGACAGATTGTAACCCATTATTGATTTCGATTGAGCTCAAAGACTTCAGTATTGAGTATAAAATTTTTTTTATTGTTTTTCATGAAATTTCAACGAGACAATTTTTATTTTTTTTTTCTCAATTTTTATTCTTTATTTTAGAATCAAAACATCCTTAAACCTAAAAATCACATATAATTTTCACAGATCGTATCAAGAATGATTAGATGAAAATACAAACTAGTAATATAGATTGATAAAGTAATATATTATTATAGGAAATCTCTCTAGCAGAAGTGAATAAGAATAGAAATTACGAATAAAATTTGAAACGATCGTATAATAGTGAGAAAATGAAAACGGAGTTGACTATTGAAGAAACGAATAGGCTTCGAATAGAACTTGGCCTCAAGCCAATTCCGATACCTACAAGGAATACTGTCATAATAGAAGATAGCGAAGCCCACCTTCATGGAGCACAAGATGAAGATAGCATACATAATAGGTATGAAAATGATACGGATGTGCACAAGAAGAAAAGGAAAGTATTGGAGGATGATTTGAACGATGCAGTAGTGAAAGATGGAGAAATTTTTACTTTGAAGGATGTTGATATTTTAGATGAAGTCGACAGCGATGAAAAAAATGAGCTAGTGGCCGAATCAGAAGTTTTGGATTCGATGATGAATAATAAAAGAAAGTTTAAAGATTCCAAACATTCAATGTATAATGTATCTGATGATGAGCATGAAGACGAAACTCAGATTTTCAAAATTGAAGATGCTGCAGTTGTGAATTTAAAAACCAGTGATACTTTCAAAGAAAAGCAGCGATTAAAAAAATTGGAAAATGAAGCAATTAGGACAGGTAGACAGTTAATTGAGTTGGAAAATTATGATGTCGATGATGAAGAAAACGAAGACAAATATTTGCTTGTTGGTGCGTCTGATTTTCTGAAAAGAAAGAAAGACAAAAGTAAAGATAAGCTTTTCAAAAAAATTAAGAAAGGGAAGCTCATTAAAAGCAAAAAAAGTGATAGAAAATTATTTCTGGAAGAAGATTTGGATTTATCAAAACATGTAAGTCTTGAAGTTGATGATAATGACAACACAAATTTTGATTCTGATGAAATAGAATTACGAAAGTTGACTGCGTTGGAAAAGAAGAAAAAGATAAACAAAAGAGGGTATACTAGTGAATCATCTGAAAATAAAAAGAGAGCTAAGAGAAATGTATTCACCAGTGAAATGTTGGAAGGAGGGGATAAAACTAGTAATGAAACATTGGTTATAGGTGGAAATTCTGAGTTTTTGAATAATTTAAAGCAAACCATTTTTGATAAGAAACATGAAAATGGCAAAAATGAAGATAAAAAAGAAGGGATCAGCAAAAGCGTTCCATTTAAAATTGATTTTAAACAGAAGGAAAAGGAAGAAGGGAAAGAAGAAAAAGAAATTGATAAAAAACAAGATAATGAAGATAACTTTAATAATGCAGGGATTGGATCGATGTTACAATATCTCAAGAAAAACTCTCTTTTAAGAATTACAGAGAAGTCAAAACAAGAGTCTTCGGAAAGAGATTTACAAAACAGAATACGTGATGAGATGAGTAATAATGATATCAATGAGATAAACGAAAACGCGAAAATTAAGATATTGCAAGAACAATACAATCCAGAAATTAATATCACATACATGGATGATGAAAATAATGAGCTAAGCAGAAGAGAGGCCTATAAGTACATGTCACACAAATTTCATGGGAAAAAGTTGAGTAATAAGAAACAAGCAAAGATTTTCCAAAAGAGAACGTGATTCAGATACTAAAAAAAAATTAAATTCAAACCAAAGATTTGGTTCTGTGAACTTCTCATATGTTGATAGTATGAATTACCATTGGCTGGTTTAATGTTCCTGAGAGTTGGGAATGATTCTATACTGATATATACACATTCAAGGAATACAAACACAATATAAAAAAATGGGATTTATTGTAATAAATAAAAAGCGTGCAGAATATATTCAAATATATACAAGAGATGAACGAAGCGTTAAGCCAGAAGCTTCATGTGATTCAAAAAGAAAAAAAAAATAGAATTTCATCAACAAATATCATTTCAAGATTCGGGATCAAAGAGAGAATTCGCTTTAATATTCAGGAAATACGTGTCTATCATATTATATTCCAACGGCAAAATTCTTTTCTGTTGCACGGAGATTTCCTCAATTAAACTGTGACTTCTAAAAAGTCAAATTAGCCAATAGCGAATGTAAAAACAAGATCAATGGATGAAACCTTTGGTAGCATTGTCCATGACAATAAATTTGCATTCACGTAATATCTTCCATAATCAGTGGGCCAAATACCATCTACCCTTATTTTTTCTCTTGGAAACAATTTTTCTACCTTCTCTGGATTTCATTCTCGAAAGAAATCCAAACTTTCTTTTTCTCTTGAGTGTGCTTGGCTGGAAAGTGTTACCTCTTGACTTCCATCTTCTAGATGTGAATGCTGGAGCAAAGGACCCACAAGAAAGACCGAAATATGATGTTGTTGACTCAGAAATTGCATTGTTGTTTGCAAGTTGGATTAAAGAAGCCCTATTGGCTTGTTGAAACAGCCTGAGTGGGGAGAAAGCTGACAACGAGGAGAAACTACGTGTAGCAGTCGTTGGTTTGACAGCGAGTTTGAGAGCAGAAAAAATAAACGACATATTATTTTGTTTTTGATTCTTGTTTTCTTCTATATTCAAAATACAATTTAACCTTAAACTCCAATCACAAGAAAGTATAGTCAATATTATTATTCCCTCATATATATAAATAATGTATCTGACTGAACTACCTCTATATTATATCAATATAGGTCAGTATGGAGAGAAAAATCGAAAAAAAAAAAAATTGATAGTGAATATTGAAGAATGAGTTTGAAAAAGTTGAAAAATCGAAAAATAAAAAAAAAAAACCATATATTATTTACGCACGCAAAATAGCTGTAAACGCACTTCTAAACAGCGCTTTGCGCACCTTTTAAAAATTTATTTTTACAGCCCTCTGATAACTGAATCATAGAAAAATCTATAAACTAGCATCTCATCTCTAACGGATGAAATTTGCGTTTATCTGTTTAATTAAGCTAATATATTAAATAGTGTTATTGACAGAGTTTCCGAGAACCCATAGATTGATCAGCTTTATTTTTCTTGATATTTGATTGAAGTCAAGCTAATCTAGTTGTTTTAAGAGTAGTGATTTTTTCTTGAAGTTTAGGGTTTTTTTTGTTTATTGACAAGTATATTGTTAGTTGGTGCCTATCATGTTTAAGCAAAGACAGTCACACTTCTCAGCTGTTACAAAGCCAACAGTACAGCATGTTGTGCGCTCTAAGCCGCTTACAAACTCACAAGCCGAGACTTTATTAACGTCGTTTCTCACAGAAGTGGATTCTGCTGCCCTAAAATTGGCCACCGCTTCGTCATCAACCATGGTGACAGCTACATCAAATGCTAGTGCAATTGCCCAGCTCAAAAGGGTACAGAGAGACTTGAGAGGCCTCCCACCTTCCTTGAAGCCACCTTCGTCGAGACAAAAGAGACAAGATGGGCTCAAAACCAAGAACAGTAGATATGACGAAACTGTTGATGCCAAAAACATTACCGAAAAACAGGTGAACAAGCATATCACGTTTGATGATGATTCGGAGGAATCAGTCACCAAAGATAGCAGCGTCACTGAAAGAAAGGAATCGAGTGAGGAAACCAATGTCAAGGTCAGCAATAATAACAGCTCCAATAACTCAAGTAGTGACGAAGACAATTTTGTAGATAGCAAGATGGAACTAGATGAAGACGACGAAGAACCAAGCGAGGTTGCTCAAACGGAAGCCCCTGCGATTCCAAAAGAAGACAACCTGTTGAAAGGTGACAAAGAAGATGAAGACGTCATAACCAGCAAGACTAAGGATAAGTCCGAGTCAAAGAAGGACAAGAAAGCTGATGTCAAGAAGGAGAAAAAGTCAAAAAAATCAAAAAAGGAAAAAAAAGAAAAGAAGTCTAAAAAAAGCAGTAAATGAAAAGCTCGGATATGAGAGTATGGACTGAAGTATTGTTTGCTTAGTCAATTATTTATGTTTTTATGTACACAATAAACGGTTTTGCCATATTATTAATTACAACCTATCAAAGTTCATTTGTATACTATATACTCGCTGGTTGAGTGAAGCATGATTTGCAAAATGTGAAAAAAAATGCTTTTCTACGAAACATGGATTCAATTCAATCTCTCATCTTTTTCCTCAACTGCACTTCCATGAGGCTTATTAGCTTTTGGCTATTGTGGCTGATTGATTTATGGATTTCTTAATGTATTCCTGGTGATCTGCGCACATAAAAATAGACACTGTATGAAAGGTAAAAATTGTGAATATGCATTTTTTTTTTCCAGATTTTATATGAAAGCTCATCGCTAAAAAAACCATGTACTAAATACATAACACAATTCAATTTTTGTGAACAACTATATAGTGATTTCTTGATTCGATAAACTGCAAGAAACGTATAATTTTGAGGTTAAGCTTACTTTGTATTGGGACTTTTTTAATTACTATATTGGGTGTTTATTTTGTTGATACTATTCTGTTTTTTGGAAATTTATCAAAATTTTTTTTTAATTCCTTTTACTGTATTATGATTAGAAGACAAGCTCGTGAAAGACGTGAATATCTTTACCGCAAGGCTCTTGAGCTTCAAGAATCTTCACTTCAGCAAAAGCGTGAACAAATAAAAGCTTCTTTAGCCTCAGGAAAGCCTCTTCCGCGTGAAGTAGCTGAGGATGAGCAGTTGCAAAAGGACTTTATTTATGACGAGTCTATTCAAAATAATGATGTTGATATAGATGATGAGTATTCTGCTCTCAGTGGAATCCAAGAACCTAAAGTTGTTGTAACTACTTCAAGAGATCCTAGTTCCAGACTTCTTCAGTTCTCAAAAGAAATCAAGTTGCTTTTCCCAACAAGTGTCAAGCTTAATCGTGGTAACTATATTATGCCTTCGTTAGTTCAGGCATGCAAGTCAAGTCAAACTACAGATTTAATAGTGCTTCACGAACATCGTGGTGTTCCTACCTCTTTGACGATTTCCCATTTCCCTCACGGGCCTACAGCATTTTTTACAATTCACAATCCAGTAATGCGTCATGACATTCTAAATGCTGGAAATCAATCTGAAGCACATCCACATTTAATCTTTGAAAACTTTAACACACCTTTAGGAAAGCGTGTTGAGAAGATCTTAAAACATTTGTTCCCACCAGGAGTCAAGAAGGACTCTCCAAGAGTCATAACATTTGTGAATAACGGTGATTTCATATCTGTCAGACAGCATGTTTATGTAAGAACGGGCAAAGATGGCGTGGAGATAGCAGAAGTAGGACCTAGATTCGAATTGAAGTTGTTCGAATTAAGATTAGGTACTCTAGAAAACAAGGATGCCGATGTGGAATGGAAGTTGAGAAGATTTGTTAGAACTGGTAATAGAAAGGACTATTTATAATATTTTGCTGAATAAAAAAGCAAATTGGGAACAGAAAATCAAGGATTATGGTATAATAAACTTTATTCATAAATTAAGTCAATGATGGCATATGTATCAAACAATATTCGGATAGCAAAGGCTGTATGGATACGATTGACACTTATTCAGATGGTTACCGTTGTTCGCGGTTTTTTTAATAATGTTGTGTGCTAGACAGCTTAATCATGAAGCTCAAAATTGGTATGGTTATTTGTTGTGCTCGCTTTGAGAGCACCATTTTGTACGAGTCCTTTCTATCACAAGGACCTTAGATTGGGACAATAAGAACCTTACATCAATACAGATCATTATTCACAAATCCAAATGTTGAGTATCTTGAATGGGCTTTTATTTGAATACTGCGAAAAGTTTGTACTTCAGTGCACCAAACAAATCTAGATAGATGCATCCACTATCCATATATAATAGATTAGCCAATATACCACGTAGTTAATGAGAAAAATATCTACGTAAAGCACTCATTTGCAACCGTTGTTCTGGCTTCTAAGAGTTTAGGAAAATGTATTCTCAGAACTAGATGATAATTTTCTACGGCTATTACTGTAAGAACAAGTGATTAAGCAAACCTCAATGCTAGCTTGACTAGTCTATACAAAAAAAATCATAGATTTCCAGAATAGAGAAAGCATAAATTTCAAAAAGGAAGCGAATACATCGATCAAGTAGAAAAGTAGTAAAACATTGTATAAGCAAAAGCTGATAGATCGACTGGCATCAACCTCCTATCTACTCTTAAAGTTTGATAACTGATATTGTTTAACATATCGGAGCTACAATCCCGGTGAAGCCGGGTAAATTGTTTTGCCAATATAGCTTCTGTTTTAATTTATTTTTCACACCTTTTCGCCTGAAAGTAATTTTTTCTCCAAATATTTCAAACTATCGCAGACTGTGAGCAGGTAATCAGGAGTCAATTGTGAAATAGCAGATTCATTTGGGAAATTTTTTATTTTGTTTTGACTTTTCAAATATTGTAAAGTCAAACAGCAACCCCATTTCTCCACTGTTTATTGCTCCGTGGATTTTTCAGCCAAATACGGTAATTCTCTGCATAAAGTTTGAGGCCCCCCATAAAAAAAAGAGAATTAAAAAAAAAAAGAAAAAAAAGAAATTTTTTAAAAACATGAATCATTTTTCAGCAACCTGAATTATGTGATATATAAAGATATATAAATGTTGTCGATTAATAAGAACATTGTGAATTTTATAAATATTAATAAGTTGATATACGAATTGATCAAGAAAAATTTATTACGAATAGAAATATATCAGGAAAGTTTGTGAAAAAGCCTGTTATCGTTAATATTATCTTAGACATTTTTGCGCATATAGTATCTTTCAAAAGTACTTTATTTCCGCATTTATCTGTTGATTTTATACATTCGAATCGATCTTATACCTCATTGTTTTCGAAAATGTCACAACCTGCACCAAGGCTCACTTTGAACGATATCAACCCATTGACCATTGAAACCAAATACGCGGTTCGTGGTAAAGTCCCAACAAGAGCCTATGAGCTTCAAAAACAGTTGGAAAAAGATCCTTCATCGTTGCCTTTTGACAAGATCATCTTCTCTAACATTGGTAACCCACAACAATTAGGCCAAAAGCCTTTGACATTTTACAGAAGAGTCGCTTCTTTGCTTCAAAATCCGGAATTACTTGCCGAAAATCCCGCTAACTATCCGCAGGATGTAATTGACAGAGCTTCCAAGTTCTTGAAAAATGCAAAATCTGTTGGTGCATACTCGAATTCACAAGGTGTTGAAGTAGCTAGACAATCTGTCGTTGACTATATTTCTAGAAGAGATGGTTATCCTTCTGACGTCGGCGAAATTTTTCTCACGAACGGCGCTTCAGCTGCTGTGGAATATGTCATTGAGACATTGTGCACTGGTTTAAAGGATGGTGTTTTGATTCCAATCCCTCAATATCCATTATACTCTGCTCTTTTAGCTCTTTTGAACTGTACACCTATGCCATACTACTTACTCGAAGAAAAAGGTTGGTCTGTTGATGCTGAGGCTATTGAGAAAGTTATCAAAGAATATGCAGCCAAAGGTATCAAGGCGAAAATATTGGTCTTGATCAACCCCGGTAATCCGACAGGTGCTATTTTATCCAGCGAAACAATAGCTGATATTTTGAGAATTGCCGCCAAATATGGTGTCGTTGTGATTTCCGATGAAGTATATCAAGAAAACGTGTACCAGGGAAAATTTGTAAGTGCCAGAAAAGTGTTGAAGCAATTACAGGAGAAATCTCCAGAGTACTACCAAAACTTGTCATTGGCATCTTTACATTCTACTTCAAAAGGTGTCAGTGGTGAATGCGGTCAAAGAGCAGGTTATATGGATTTGGTCAATTTCCCAAAAGAAATACATCTGATCTTTGTCAAAATGGTATCCATCAATTTATGTTCCGTTGTTACCGGTCAAGCTATTATGGAAATGATGGTAAACCCACCTCAAAAGGGTGACGCTAGCTACGAGTTGGATCAAAAGGAAAGAGAAGCCATACACAACGCTTTGTTGCAACGTTCTCAATTCCTTCATGAAACTTTCAATAAAATGGAAGGTGTCAACTGCCAAAATGCAGAAGGTGCCATGTATCTTTTCCCAAAATTATTATTGCCTAAAAAGGCTATTGAGTTAGCCAAACAGCAAAATATTGAACCTGATGAGTTATACTGTTTGCAATTATTGGATAAGACAGGTATTTGTACTGTTCCAGGTAGTGGGTTTTTACAAATGCCTGGCACATACCATCTCAGAACTACTTTCTTACCTCCAGGTACAGAATGGATCAAATCTTGGGAAAAGTTTCATAAAGAATTTATGAATGAGTACAGAGAATAAGTCAATGTGTTTCTATTGAAATTTTTGTTGCTTTCTCTTCAACACTCTTGGTATTTTTTTTTTTTTAATTTGTGATTTGTGATTTATCTTTAGCCTCACTTCACTATCAAAAAATATTTTGCTTTCTAATAATTGACACTAATATTATTAGTTTGCAGTAGAAAACATAGCTGAAATTATTATATACTATCCATCTAATGAATTTTACAACCAACTTGCTAATTTTTGGTTTTTGATTTACGATTTCAGTGTAACTTTCTTTATATTCTTTTTCATTTTTGTTAATTTTTGTTGATCACATAAAATTTCAATTCAAAATATTTTTCAGTGATCATTGCCTTAATTCTTGAAAGTGATATGGAGTTCAAATACTTGATTTGGGTTCTCATGCTGTAAATTTAAAGAAGATGGTCTTTTCAAATCCAAAACTTGAAAAATCCAAAAAATTTTTGTTCATAAAAAAATATATGAAAAAAAATGTTGTTTCAAAGGTTGACAAATATGACAATAAATTTAAAGGGTCAAGTTACAGTCCCCTACAGTTATTATTTATCTTAGGTGATTCAAAATTCTAATAGGTTTTCAATCGGTAAAATAAAAAGGTGAATACTGAAGATCTATTATTAATATCTATATCAATATTAGATTCATATAATAGTTGCGAATAATCAAGCAAGGGCGCGTGTATCCTTTATTATTATCCTTTCTTTTGCCTTATTATAATATATTATTATTGTTACTGAACAAATTTCATATTGAAAGATGGCATTATTTGAGGTGATACAAAGGCAAGTACACAAACATGGATTAGTGCCGAAACTTATTGCAGGCTTGCCGTATATTTCATTTTTATTATCTATGGCTGGTGTGTTTTGGATATTTTATTTACCTGTGGACTCCTTTAGAAAAACGTATATTTCAGAAAATGCATTGATGCCATCACAAGCATATAATTATTATAGGGAATCCGAGTGGAACTTTTTGAGAGGCTACAGAAATGAAGTTCACAAGTTGGAAAACAAGTCCATCAATGAAAAAAACTTAGTTATGAAGGGCTTTTTAAATGATTTGGGTTACGTTGTGGCAGATCATAAGTTTTCGGATCTGATAGCATCAGGTTCCAATATTTATGGTATATTGAATGCTAATGGTGATGGTTCCGAATCCATGGTATTAACTGCACCATGGTACGTAAACAAAAAACAGGTATTTAATGAAAACGGTGTTTCATTGGTCATTGCATTAGCTAAATATTTTGCAAGATTGACTGTGTGGTCCAAGAATATTATCATAGTCTTTCCCGAAAACAGCGATTACGCACTAAGATCCTGGGTCAATGATTACCATAACTCCTTAGATTTAACTGCTGGATCAATTGAATCTGCTATAAACATAGAATTTCCTGGGGGTGAAGACTATTTTGAATACATGAAAGTTTATTATGAAGGTATCAACGGTCAGTTACCAAACTTGGATTTATTAAACTCAGTGATTTCTATTGGTGAACACGAAGGATTGACAGTGTCTTTGCAGGATATGGGGATGGAAGAATCAAAAATTGAATCTTACGAGCAAAGATTAAAAATATTATTAAGTGGAATTAAAGAATTGGTTTTAGCAGGCATTAAACCAATATCCAACGGTTGTAATGTGTTTAGTGGCTATAGAATCCAAGCAATAACATTGCGCGGTGTAGGCGCGACAGGAAATGTGGATATTACGACTCTTGGTAGAGTGGTTGAAGCTACTTTTAGATCGGTCAACAATTTACTCGAAAAATTTCATCAATCATTTTTCTTTTATTTAATGATGGCTCCAAGAAATTTCATTTCAATCGGCACGTATTTACCTTCAGCAGTTTGTTTCTCTATTAGTTACGCTATCATTTCATTATCTCAAGTTTTGAATTCTGGATTTAGTTTCAATTACTTAATGTCTAAATCATCTATTCAATCTGCCTTGATTTTTGCCACAGTAATTTTATTTAGCTCCATTTTGGGATTATTTATTTTGGTTATTCCACTTCCTACTTGGTTGGTATTTTATTCGTTATTGGTGACAGGAATTTTTATTTCAACATTACCTACAAGACAAATATTATTGACAAGATTTAACTTCAAAAATAATTATAATCCATTTATTTTAAAAGCATCCTCCGCTTATCTTTTACAGTCCATTTCCTTATTATATACAAGTTTAACTATAACTTCCATTTTAGTTGTTCATTTTTCTTTAGCATATACTTTGGCTATTTTGATGCTTCCGTTGACATTCATTAGACCAATCAAGAACAATTATCCATTGCAAAAGCATATAAATTCCGTTTGCTTGTTTATTTCCTGTCCTTGGATAGTAGTGCTAATTGTAGGAATTCTAGATGAGAATTTCCGAAATCCTATTCAATTGATGATGGGATTATTAAATGCTTGGAGAAAATATGATTGCTGGATTTGGTTTATTGTCATTTTTGCACATTTCCCTTGCTGGTTAGTTAATGCTTATCTCGGCTCTGCTATTATTGACAAATCTGAATACAAGGAGATCGAGGAAAAGCAGCAAAAACAGGATTAATCAACAATTTATAAAGTTTATATATTTATTGAATTTTTTTTCAATAAGTTTTACATTGTATTTATAAAAAAATATTTTTATGTTGAATAGTCAATTTTGCAAATTATTCTTCTTTATTTTACACTTAATTCACAAACGTAAAAGCATTTTACTGAAACTGAGTAACATATAAAAAAATTCAAAGAATTTTTCAATGAAAATGATTAGCCTCTAAAATACAAGTGGATAAAATAAGAAAACGCTCAATGCAAGTTGAAAACAAAAGAACTTAGATAACATATATTACATCAATATTTACAAAAAAAAAAAATAAAGACCGATCCTCAAAAAAAAACAGAAGTGGCATGTTAGTGCGTAGTCGAATTATATATCTACGACTTGCTGTTTTTCAAAACCATCAAATGCTCCATTTTTACCAGTGCCTCTTCAAGTAAATCCTTTCTCTTCTGGAGTTGAATATGTTGTTTGACTTTTTCATCTTGGAATGCTATTTCAGTAATTGTATCCTTACTCAATGAGCTGAATTTTGTATCTAAAATTCTTGGGAAATTATAGTAAAAATCGCTAAGTAACTCAACATTTAAAAATAAAATAGAAGTTTGAGTCAATTTATCAATAACTGCATTCAAAAAAACCTCAGGGCATTTATATTTATTATCCTTATTATTGCATGCTGAAGATTTGATACAGTTCATTCTGAGTTGTAGTAACGTCAATCTGTCTTTGTAGAACATGGCTTCTTTACCTTTATTGACTAGCTTTTGAGAAAACTGTAAGTTTTCTTCATTAGTGTGATTTCTTTCTAAATAATTCACTACATTCTTTAACTTTCGAGTACCCACCTCATCTTTCAAATTTTTATATGCAATGGCACATTGTTTAACTTCTTCATTCAACACTTTGATTGTATGCTCTTTTGAATTATTCCATTCTCTATCTTCCAAATCTATCTCATATTTGTATGGTTTAATACAATTTTCAACCTGATCTGCAACCGAGTAATATTTAGAGTTGAAAATTGACACCGCAGAATTGATAATTAGTTCCTTAGCAATGGCATTATTCTCAAAATTTGTGTGCTTTAATATATCGTTCAACTCATCCATTAGAATATTAGTAATTAAAGTTGTAGAAAATCTTCCAACACCTAATTTAGTTAAACTTGAAGTAGTTAAATCTAACTTTCTATGCCAATACAAGTCTTGGTCTGTGGCACTTGATAGTTCTTTCAAGTTGTTATTATTCCAGTATCTTGAAGCTAACAAGTTTAATACCTTTTGATCAAGTTCATTGCTGAGTAAGGTTTTAATTTCATTTTTACCGAACTTTGTACTAAATTCTTTCATCAAACTTTTAAAATTATCTAAATTTGAAGCAAGGTAAGATTCTGGGGTCAAAATTCTATCATTAAATTCGACCTTAAACTTATAAGAAGCATCTTCTAGTTCGTGTTGAATAGTTTGATATGTTGGTTTCAATGAATTAGCCATCGAAGTCTCCAATATCTTGATCAATTTCTTTTTTAAAGTTTTAGTGCCAACCAAGGAATTATAAAAATATTTTTCATTTTTTTTAGAGTGAAAGAATTGTTTTTCAAAGCTACTTAATTCTTTTGATAAATCAAGCTGCTTCTTTGTACCGAATATCAGTGTATTACTTTTTGCACTTGGTGCCTTACTGATAATTCCAACATAACCCATTTTCAAAAAATATCTATTATTCTTCAACAATTCTCTTCCTCTTTTAGGGTCAATCAAATCCATTTTGGTAATAACACCTAATGTTCTTTCACCTTTTGGATCAACTAACTTAGCCGCTCTCAATGCCGAAGAATTAGCTAAATCTACATCAGCTGAGGAAATCGCCAAAATAATATTTGGATATTCAAGATACTTCATACAGACGTTTCTAATCTTATGTTTTAGCTCAAGTGGCTGATCGGCAGATTCCACTTGGATGTAACCTGGTAAGTCAATCAATGTCAAATCAGGAACCTTGGGAGACTTGATGGTTAATTGGATTGGAGTTTCGCTGATGACTTCTGAACTAGGCACAGCTAAATTTAATTCCTTCAAAATATTACCAATTTCATTGAAATCTGTCAACAGGTCTTTTTTTAATTGAGGAAATTCTGCAGTTTCTATGTTAGAACTTGGAGTATGAATTAATGTAAGCTCGATAGGTCTTCTAGTAACCATATTGTTGCCTTTTGGCAAAAATTGTTTGCCAACAATAGCTTCTAAAACTGACGATTTACCGGATGATTGAGAACCAACAACCACAATAGATGGAAGTTTTAAAGTATCGTTTTCATCAACTTGAGCTAACAAGCTACGGATTTCGATCATTTCTTTCGTCAAGTTCAACATTTGGTCTTCTGTAGATTGGTGCTTCTTCTTTTTGGCATCTGCTTGGACTTCGTCGTCATCATCATCCTCGTCATCATTATCTTCGTCATCATCATCATCAACTTCGTCATCGTCTTCTGAATATTTGGAATCTTCGCTCTCCTCTTCTTGTGCAATAAGTACACCAGTGGCAGCAGCAGCAGCAGCACCTGCCCCCTTTTCTGGGTTGTTCTTGTTTTTGTTATTGAAGTTATCCTCTCCATTGTTTCCCTCTGGATTCTCAGGCCAGAGGCCCAGAAAAAACGAGGATATCAGATCTGTGGCATCCGTAGTCATTTCTTTCAACTTGCTTAGCTGATCTGAGGTATAGTTAGTGGCCTCTTCCATTTTGTAAACAACATAGCTGCCCCCCGCAGCTAATCCACCTCCAATGGCAGCGGGCAATCTAACAACTTTCAACACAAACTTAGGAAAAGCCATGAAGGTTCTGTGTGGTATCATAGAATGGGTCAACATGGATCTGCGGGTCATCACCTTGAGTCTCATTGGTGAAGGGTTCGTCGACATCAAGTATGATAAGTTTGTGACACGTCCTTGTCTGTATTGCAAAAGCCTGGTTGGCCTTCTTAGCAACGGTTGCGAGTACAATAGTCTGGCCATCTTAGCGGAACCGATGTGTTTCGCAACAGTATATTTACGAGTTCACGTTAATTTGTATTATCTGATCAAAGCAGTCCTTTCTTTTCTTATTTAAGGGAAAAAAGACGTGATTCAGCGAATTTTGGCTAGATGTATTTGCCAAAAGCTTTCAAATGAATGATGATTTTGGTGGTTGTTTTCGAAAAAGCAAATATTCGTTTATATAGAATCTTTGATAGAATCAACTATCTATTATATAAAAGCAAGAAAACAAACCAAAAGTGCAACGATACAACAAAACATATAAACATCATAACACCACTACACCGTTAGCTCTAACACCTCTAAACAATATCATATTCACCTTTACACCAAACCATAACATAACCACAAATATATATTTAAACCTGTACATAAAAACACCCTGTATTTTTAAACTAAAACCTCAACATACCGCAACATTTAAACTTATAACATAAATACATTATAAAACTCAAACATAAGAAAACCAAAAACCCAAACATTGGTCACGTGACCCACGAATAAGGTTTGCATGCGTCTCAACATGAAATTTTCAAACGTCAACTCGCATTGCACACTTACTAATTAGTATTATCCAACATGAAGGGTGGTTTCATAATGCCCATACGCCATGACTTAAGCAGAAACATAGAGTGGCAGATAAAAAAATTCCCGTATAGGCTGGAAATGCAGACATGTGGAGACTGTATCAGGTACAATTGAATTCACCAAGAAAGATTCAGCCTCAGCGTCTGCAATGATGTAAAACAAAAGGGTTCACACAGCTTAACACGAAACGGAAAATAAGCAAGTTTCACCTTTTGGATAGCTTCTTTGATGACTCGACAGATATAAAAGTGGAATAGTTTCCTGGAAAGTTTAGTGCCTACTATCCTGTGTAATGCTTTTTTCTAAGCATACTGTAAAATTCATAGCTCTACAAACAAGAATTCATCACCTTAAGTGACTCACCGCGTGCTACAAACTAACCCATAATAATCAAAGACAAACAGCTGAAAATGAAGTACGCCTTAGCCTTTTCATCCTTAGCCGCTCTTGCAAATGCCATAACCACACTCACCCTTGACAAAACTACCATGGTTATCAGTACCGATACTGTTTTAACATATACTAGTGGCAGTTATTTGGTGGTAAACAGATTCTACGGCAGTACTGCTACAGGTATTGGACAACAATCCGCTACAATTACTTCATCCAGTGGCTCTGTGGCCAGTTCTACAGGTTCTGCTGCCACCTTCGCCACTACTGGCGCTGCTGGCGCAAAGACATCTTCCACAGTATCCTCTTCTGTCATAACTAGCAGCACCAGCTTGTCAAATCCATCTGCTAATATTGTCACCGACACAGATAATACATCAACATCCTCCGGATTATCTTCTGCAGCTACTGATGCAACTCTGTCCTCTTCTTCAGTTGATGCCAGCGTTACAAGCGAATCCTCTTCAAATTCCACTGATTTCACCGTTTCTGGTTCCTCCGATTCTTCTAGCACTGTTGTTGTTGTTGCCACACAAAGCTCAGAAACAAGCAGCAACACCACTACAAAGAGCAGCACTACACACAAGGGCAATGCAAGTCCATTTGTAGGTGTTTCCACCGGTGCCCTTATTGCCGGTATTGCCATGGTGCTTCTTTGAACAAAACCATAAAAACTCATCCCACATTACCCAATTTTTACACCCATTAGTTTCATTTTACGCTTAGATAGATTTTTGTTGTATTTTAGTTTAAATTATTAATATTTATTTCCTTCATTTTTTTACGATTCACAATAGAATTAATTATGTTATAGACTTATAAATCAAATCTCTGAGTGTAATTTGTAGATATCGTTTAATTTTTGATTTTTCGAAAAATCTGGTTTACAAACTTTTAAAACTTTATCTGCTATTTTCATTTTCTAGGTTCTTGACGCGACGCGTCCTGAGACTGAGCAATAAAAAGTATTTCTTAAATTTCCTGTTTAGGAAATTTAGAAATCTAACTGAGAAATCGCATTTTTTCACAAGAAAAGAACACTACAAGATGTAAAAAAAAAAAATCTGCGAAAATTTTTTTTTCCCTTAACATGTAGCTTCTAAATTTAATTCTTACTTTGATTTTGACAATATTCCAGATTCCGAATCTAAGACGCAAGAATTAAGTAACGCTATTACTCTCCAGAAAGAGGTCGCTGTATTGACAGATTTTGAAAGTGAGGAACAAATATTGCAACTTCGACGATACTTATCAGAAGGCAACACATCATTTCTTAGCTTTTTGGATTTAAGATTTAGTATTCAATTAGTTTTTAATCTTGAGATACACAGAATAAATTCACAATGGAACAATCAATTGAAGCGAATGATGCATTATTTGGGGAAAGAGTTAGACTTTTTCAGGAATTTTTAGATTCTAACAGTCCAAATAGCACAGATTATAAGGAACTAATCAAGCAGATGTTAGACAAAGATGAGAGAAGATTGATTGTATCTTTGGACGATATCAGAAATTGGAATAAAGAATTTTGGAACGGAATTTTGAATGATCCGGCAGATTTTTTGCCTGCTTGTGAAAAAGCATTGGTTGACACCATCAGTTCTGTGTTTGATATATCCACTATCGACGATAGAGCTCAGTTTTTCATTGGCTTTAAAGGATCCTTTGGCTCTCATCAGTTAAGCCCCAAAACGATTAAATCAAGTTTCTTGTCAAAAATGATATCCATTGAAGGTATTGTCACAAAAACTTCCTTGATTAGACCAAAACTTGTGAAATCTGTTCATTTCAGTGAGGCAAAAAACCAGTTTTATTACAGAGAATACAACGATCAAACAACATCTTTCAATCCTGTAGTGAACTCCTCTGTATATCCAACAGAAGATCCAGATGGTAACAAAATAGTAACGGAATTTGGCTACTCTACTTATAAGGATTATCAAAAAGTTTCTATTCAAGAAATGCCGGAAAAAGCCGATCCTGGTCAATTACCAAGATCTGTAGAAATAGTACTAAATGACGATTTGGTTGACAAAGTAAAACCTGGTGATAGAGTTCAAATAGTAGGTATTTATAGAACCTTGGGTACAAACAATTTCAGAACGATTATATTGGCTAACGCAATTTATTCATTACACACTGCTTCATCTAGTAATTTGAATATCGAGAATATCACAGACATGGATTTAAGAAATTTTACAAAAATTAGAAAAAAGGCTAATTTATTGGAAAAAATGTCTCAATCGTTAGCTCCTAGTATTTACGGTCATGATCTCATTAAGCAAGCAGTTTTATTGATGTTATTAGGTGGTGTCGAAAAAAATTTATCTAATGGTACCCATTTAAGAGGTGATATTAACGTTTTAATGGTGGGTGATCCATCCACAGCAAAATCTCAAATTTTGAGATTTGTGCTAAATACAGCCTCTTTGGCAATTGCAACCACAGGTAAAGGTTCTTCCGGTGTAGGTTTGACTGCTGCAGTTTCAACAGACAAAGAAACAGGTGAAAGAAAATTGGAAGCAGGTGCAATGGTACTAGCTGATAGAGGTATCGTTTGCATTGATGAATTTGATAAAATGTCTGATATTGACAGAGTTGCAATACACGAAGTCATGGAACAGCAAACTGTTACCATTGCAAAAGCTGGTATTCACACATCTTTAAATGCCAGATGCTCCGTAATTGCTGCTGCTAATCCAGTATTTGGTCAATATGATGTTCATAAAGATCCACATCAAAATATTGCGTTACCAGATTCTTTATTATCTCGTTTTGATTTACTTTTTGTTGTGACAGATGACATCAGCGATAGCAGAGATCGTAAAATATCCGAGCATGTATTGAAAATCCATAGATTTTTGCCTAAGGGATACTCTGAAGGTGAACCTATTAGACAATTTCAGAATATGTCATTAAGTACGGGAGAGGACGATCAACAAGATATCGATGAAAATGGTACTAGTGAAATATATGAAAAGTTTAATCTGTTACTTCATGGAGGTGCTTTAGAATATTTTCAGAAAAAGAAGGCAACTGTTAAGGAAGTTAAATTATTTTCTCTACCATTCATAAGAAAATATGTACAGTATGCTAAAGAGAAAAAACCAAAATTGAGTAATGGTGCATCTAATCATATCGTCGAAGTGTACGCTTCCTTGAGAAATGATGCAATGAATAGTAATGAGAGAAAGACAGCTCCTATCACAGCGAGAACTTTGGAAACTTTAATTAGAATTGCCACTGCTCATGCCAAATTACGGTTATCTAACACCGTAAATAAAAATGATGCATTAGAAGCTGAAAGAATTTTAAGATTTGCATTATTTAAAGAAGTCATCAAGGTTAAAAGAAAAACTAAGAAGAGAAGAGTTGTTGAAAGACCAAATGAAAATGATGAGGAAGATGACGATTCTGATTTGGAATACGACGAGTCTGATGAGGACACCAATATGGATCATGTAGCCGAGGATCCTACTGAAGACTTGATTCAACCTGATGATTTTGAATTAGTTAATGCTGATGATTCTGCATTACAGGAAACAAGCGCTAATGCTGCTGATCAAGAGCAGACAATTTCAGCCTCAAGATTATCACAATTTTCGAAAATTATTGCCAAGTTGATGAAGTCCAGTATTTTCGAGGACGAATCCTGTCCTATTGATTTACTTTTTACTCGAGTAAACGAAAACTTAAATGATGAACAAAAATTTAGCAGTACAGAGTTTGAAAGGGCACTTGAAGAAATGAACAAAAAGAATCAAATCATGGTTGCTGAAGGAAAGATCTGGATTGTTTAATAGAATACTTCAAATGCTCTTGTTTTCTATCTTTCAGTTACTGATTTCTTGATTTCGGGTTTTCATAATATTTACAATTAGTTATATCTAGAGTGAGTTTTCTTTTTTCTTTTCTTTTTTTTTTTTTTTTCAATTTTTTTTCTAATTGTTTATTATTATTGATATTATAACTGTACAAGAGAATTGAAACTATTACAATTGTTCAACTAAAAAAGCTAAATACGTATGCAAGTAAACCACCAATCAAATTACCACCAAATGCACCTACCACTAAACTGATAGGATACAATTGCCAATCCCTATCCCAATCCAAGGGGATTGTAAAAACTCCAAACCAACAGCAAATAGCAGTTGATACTCCAATTATCAAAAAAGGATTGCAGGAAATTAATGACTCACTAAATAGAAGCTCCTTGAAAGCAGTCTTATAGCTGAGCTCATAAGCAACCAATATTGGAAATACTATTAGAAATGCTAAATTTAACGAAAGCAAATAGGTTTGGAATTGGAAAATTAATATAGGGGCACCTAAAAGAACTGCAATAAAATAAATGAAGGATGCGGAGATTATAGATAAAAGTGTACTGCCTAAAATCAACGTAAAACTCAAATTCAAGCGCTTATGCTTGTTGGAGTTCTGTTTTTTCACTCTCAAAAAAGACAACCATATTAATTGACCACAGTAATTCAAAGAAAGAGTTTTCATTAGAACTGAATTTATTGTCTCAAATCTGATTAGCTTGTCGTACTCGACGTAAAACATATAGTACAAAATTAAAATATCATGCCATGGAAGACTATAGAAAGATAAAAAGGGCCTTGCGGAATTTGATCCATTTGCCGAAGAATTCTGGGTTGGCTGTGCGTTGCTTGCTGAAGGGGAGGAAGCTTTAGTTGATGCTGAATCTACTTTGCCTTGATCCTTGTCAACCCATGTAACTGACTTCTTTGTGGCTTTTTTTGTCATTGTTTATATCTTTTGAAAACACCAATTCTTTTGTATCTATCAACAAATAAATAGTAAGTATTCAAAAATGCAAAATAAAACAAATGATTGACAGAAAGCCAATAACAAAAGGATGCAATTTAAAGGTAGTTTGCGACAGAGTAGTTTTCCAATCAGCCTATTTGAGTTATTAGGATCAAAGTTCAGTAAGGATAAAGTATAGTTAAGTTTACCTATGCAAGCGTTTTAGATTTTTCTTTTAATATCGGAGAATTTGAAAAAGAAAACGTTAAAAAGTTGAAAAAAAAAAAAAAAAAAAAAAGAAGCCCTGGCATTTTATGTCACATGATTATATGCGAAATCACTTATAATTATGCATGATCATACTCCTGGCATGGACTCTATATAAAAAAATTAGTAATTTTTTACTTAAAGGATATATATCATCTGGCTTAGAATTAGATAAGGATTTATTTATCATGGGGAGGTCAGCTTTGATATAGTAAATCCCTATTTCTCTTTGGCATTTTCATCTTTCTTTTTGTCTTTTATTCATTCTATATCCAAAACTCTATTGGATTTCTAGACTAGTGTGAATTTTTTATCCACTTCAGTTGATTTTTGTGGTTGAATCGGTGTACATATATACATCAATAGATTTACCAAATTTCGATATACATACATGGGTTTTTAACTTCTTGTATATTAATTTTCCAATACTTCTACAGCGGAATACCAGCTATTAGTCATTGAAGAAACAGACTATCTGTTTGAATACATTTTCATCAAAAAAGACAAACCGATGTTCAACTATAACAACAACAGCAGTGAGATCAATTTTGATCCAAAATATTTTTCGGAACTAGCTTTTTTAAATGAAGAAGTTTCTAATGGCTCCAATACAGGCTCCACACCCCACACGATTAGTCCTACTGAGATGTCTTTGATTGATAGTGTTGCTGTGACTTCTGTTACCCCTAATCCGGAACCAGTGTCGTTAGACTCGTTAGAACTTCCTGAATTACCAATCGCAGATAAAGAGAGCCTGGCTAAAAGGGGACAAAATGACCAAAACAGTAATAAACCAGCTAAGAAGCCCAGATTTCGTCCTTGTGATGGATGCAGAAAGAGAAAAATCAAATGCGTTCTACCTCATAATTCGCGTATTTGCGTAGAATGTAATAAGAGAAACCAAGCTTGTGAATTTGATAACGCGAAGGTCTTGCTATTCAACAATATCAACTCATTGTCGGGCATGAACAAGCTTATAAAGGATAATGATGTCTCAGATAAATTGTCACCGATAAATATTAATCTGAGTAGTTCTAACTCCGGTAATGTTATTAGCAACAAGTCAGTTATAAGTAATAATGGAAATAATTCTAGAAAGTCTCAGAGAATAAGACCGTGTGATAATTGCAAGAAGCGGAAATCTAAATGCGTGAAGATCGAAGATAATCCAAAATTATGTATTGAGTGTAAGAAACGAAATTTGATTTGTACTTATTCTATTCATTTGATTAATCCATCAAATTCGGAAATGGAAACAATAGAGAGACCTGTTTCAGATTACACATTGCTAAATAATCCAACGATCATGACAACTTCATTGTCATTTTTGAACTCGAAATCATCCCTCATATTGGGTGACTGCTCAATTATAGAAAAACATTTACTACCCGCTAACACTAAATCGGAATTGAATATCATGGATAACCCTATAAAGAGCATTGAACCCAACAACCGCATCATTAGAAAGTTGACTGATAAAGTTTATTTTCAAGTTTTGAGTGATGACGGGAATTTCATAAATTTGAAATACTTGCAGTGTGATGCTATAGAAGAGTTGATAGGAAAAAACAGCGCAGTTTTGTTGAGTATTTATTTTAGACTTGTTCATCCAACATTACCTATATTAGCCAAAGAACCTTTTTATGAAAGATATTGTAGAAATTATAGAGAAATACATCCATTGTTATTGGTAACAATTTATCTATTAGCATTGAATTGGTGGGAATTGGAATGTAACGAGTTTGATAACCTAGTTAAACCAGATGTTGTCAAGCTTGAACAAATCGCAATTTCATTGATGCAAGATAACTTATATGAGACTTCTAAGTTTTCGGTGTTACAGGCCTTAATTTTGTTGATGAATTATAATTTTAAAATTGTGAAGAATCCGTTTAACAATGATATTATTTGGAAAACTACTTCTTTGATCAGCATTTTTTCTCAGGAATTAGGTTTGAACATTCCTGGGAATCAATTTACAAATATACCTATGTGGGAACGTAAGATTCGGAAAATTGTAATTTGGGCAGCGGTTTTTCACGATAAATTATATGCATTGTTCGAAAATAAGAGCAGTAATTTTGATTTGAAAAACAATTGGATAATTGAGAAATTGTCGGTAAATGATTTTTTAATTGATAATGAATCATTAAACACCTTGAAAAAGAGTGAATTGATTCATAATGACATATTTGCTAAGATGTTAAAGTTTCAATCAGCAAACAATTTGGAAACAGATTTGCAAAACATAGATCACGAATCGCCCAAATTGAAAACAATTTTGATATTCATTGAAACAATGAACATGGTTTCGTTTATGGATAGAATTTTAAATGAAATTTATTCATTAAAGTCAATTTATTGCGACAGCTTTGATACCATTTATATGAAAGCAATACCGATAATTGGTAGTTTGCAAGAATGGTTTGATAGATTGCCAAATTCTGTTAAATTGATCAACAGCCGCGCGAACAATAACAATAGAACTAACATAATTAAGACGAATGACTCCCGGTTTATGTTTGTTTCTAATGGTAGCTTAAATTTGCTTTATTACACATTGTTGATCATCACATACAAAAGATTGATTAGCAAAGCGATTGATATTATTGAAGAAGATAACACTAAGATAGATGAGGATTTTAAATTGAAGTTGAATCGTATTATTGTTTCGGTTCAAAGCATTTTGAAGGTGGTGATATATGATTTCTTGTTTGATTTGAAGCCGTATAACATGGAATCATTTTGGTTATTGAGTACCAAAAGATCGTTAATCATGGTTGGCGTGACAATTGCTTTGATAGTCAAGATGAACAATTTTAAAATATTACAGGCTACTAACGAGGAAAGAAACCGCCAGTTTATACAATACTACAAGGATTATGAATGGAAATTGAAGGCGATGGCGCCTGATTTTAATCATGCTCGAACGTCTTTAAGATATTTGGACAGCATGATTGTTTTGAAAGAGGATATTCGCCCCGGTGAGGATGTGGGTTCGAGATTTGTACTATATTAGCTTTAGATTTTCTACGTATTTTTTTCCTTTTTTTTTTTTCCTATTTTTTTTTTTTTTTTTTTTTTTTTTTTTTTTTTTTTTTTTTTTTTTTTTTTTTTTTTTTTTTTTTTTTTTTTTTTTTTTTTTTTTTTTTTTTTTTTTTTTTTTTTTTTTTTTTTTTTTTTTTTTTTTTTCTTCTTGCCTCTGTCAAGTAAGATATTATTATATTTTATTTAAAGCGCTGCAAACAAAGTTTTTTTTTGTTTTCGTTAGTCTTTTTTATAAAAGATCTAAATGTGTCAAATTGAAAAGTACATTGGAGAAAAAAAAAAAAGAAAAATTAAAAGAAAAAAAAAGGAAAGGAAACACAGACCTATAAATACTTTTTATAGATGAAATAATGCTATTTTTATAAATGCAACGCGTAAAGTTTGTTTTTCAATAACTTACCCACGTCTTTTCTAAAATAAAAAAGAAAAATGATTTATACGAAAAGTCGCTAGGAAAATATTGCAAATGAGAATGCAGAGAAGCTATATTTTACTCTTCAGAAAAAGAGGGGGTTGTGGCAATGCTGTACGAAACAAATCTTCATGATTTGTGTCAATTTATTTCTAAATTAAAAGTGTATAAAAAAACTAGTTAATTAAACTTTATTCTAAAGATCGGCAAATCATATACATCCCAAGACACTATTTTTAATCATTTCATATTTATAGCATGCACATTAGCTTTAGATTGACAAATTATTCCGTTCAAGATTTGATGCTTGGTAAATCAATTTTCCGTTAGTTTCAATGTATTATTTGTTGTGTTGACTCAATTCATCTAAATATTCCGTCAAATTCGATCAATTATCCGATAATTGGAATTTCAACAAATATTATATTAATGGAAAATATTCTAGGTGCATTTATTTGCTAGTTAAATTATTGCATGATTTTTTCTTACAAATTTTCCGTTAATTCAACTTAAATTACACAACATAACCTCTCGAATAAGCTTCCTTGAAGTAATAATTAACTAACGAATCAATTTACTTTGACGTGTTAAAAATGCAACTCATTCCAAGAAAACATGTCTCAAAAAAACTAAGACTAAATTCGGAGATAAAAATCATTCCCACCAATATGCTAGTAAATCAGTTGTCCAGATCATCATGCAAGCTCAAATCAATAAACATGAATGTAGTCAACTTGTCAGAAATTATTTAAAATATCCTTATTTCCGTCAACTAAAGTTTCGTGCTTTTTTTCCTATCAATTTCTATTCTGGTCACCTTTTCCAAAATATCAATATATACAGTAAAATATATGGTGAATGGAGCGCTATTTTCCGATCGTAATTTATATTCGGAAAAGATGTACAACTCATTTATTTCTCCCTATCATTTTGACTCGGCATTACTTTCCCTTTGTAAAATTCTTTTGAAAGTAATAATACAAATAGCAATATTCTCAATTTAGTTTTCTCTCCACTGGTGTCCGCATTTAACACATTTATAAAAGGTTGTCATAGGCTCATCAGCCGAACGGATCTGTAATTGGAAGAAATAAGCCCGATCTCCACCACAGGTTTCCACGGGACATTGTGCCGAGGTCTGATCAACATTATCCCAGGCACCGTCACCTCCTAGCACATCATCGACTTCTTTTCTATCAAGCTTCTTTCTATTGTACATTTGAACACCAGCTATTGGAAACTCGTAAGGACAAGTAGGACAAGCAAATCTATTCTGGCCAGTAGTAGGGTTTCTTGAGACCACAAGCATATTGGAACAATATGGGCAGAATGTAAGCATTGTTTTGTATGATGGTCAGCAATGCTCAAATAAAGGAATCACAAGAATCAAACCAAAAAAAAAAAAATAACTAAAAATAAGGAGTCAAAATCTACCAATTCTTGCCAAATATATTCTTTTCATAAGAACAGACCAGCAGTTATCAAAATTTGAATATAGAAAGACGAATGGTTTAAAGAAAACGCGGTTCAGTGTGGTACAATTAGAATGTGTTTGAACGAGATGAGCTTTCTAAGATTATTCGCAAATCCTTATTTTTCACTATAATTGGCGTATGAATATTTTTATTTGTTTTTTTTTGTTTGATGCAGGTAATCAGATGTATAATAAAAACATAAAATTACGTGCCCTGTAAAATGTTCTACCAAATTTCAACATCGATTAACACTTTGTTGTATCTCTATTATTTATCAACTTTGCGAAAACGTGTGTTAAAAAACTTTTACAAACAACTCTGTTGTTCATTACTGTTCTAAATCATGTATTATTTTAATGAGTAGGATAAGATGGTGCTGCAGATATTCTACAGCTTAATTTTTGTATTCTCAATACCAACATAGAGAAGCCACACTAAGGAAGTTTCAGCTACTCTTCACTATTCATTTCAGCATCATCATTATCATACCCTTTACTAGGTACCACTTTCTTATCAGGCTCCACATCTCTTTTCACTCTGTTCCACAACGTAATATCCTTATCGAAAATAAAGTCAACAATCGTTAAAGACCAACTTTTCACCTTTGGCAAAGGTTCGTAGAACTCACTGGCAATTTCGTTCAACTTGTATAATCTAGACCAAGGAATGTATGGGAAATCATGATGCTCGTTATGCAAACCCACATTCCAGGTGAAGAAATTCAAGACTCCATAGTATGAAAACGTTTCTGGTGGAGGCACGTACTCGCCTTCAAGAACTGTGTTTATGTACAAAGTTTTATCTGATTTCATGAGTTCATCGGTAGATTTTTTTGGTGGGTTTAAAATGTAATGTTCCGCAATAAAATGCCCAGCAGTAGGGTGAAATGATCCTGCGAGAAAAGCAGAGATCAAGAAGTAGTATAATGAATTAACACCCCAGTGTTTGACCATGAGATAATCAACACTTACTTGCACAATAATGTTTAATAAATGAACATCACTGAACTTCACTTGTGTTATAAACATTGGACGTAAAGCATAAAAAAATAACTGAAAGCATGCAAAGAAACACTTTCCCAAAATATTTGACAAAAATACTGCTTCAAATCTTGTAGGCAAATCTGTGTCGAAATTAACATCTCCTAAAAATTTATGATGAAGTTGATGATACGGTTTGAAACTTGCAGAATATGGTACACCAATAGGTAAATTTGCAATGATTGAATATAATTTGTTATGTAAAGGCTTTTTGAATGCTAGATTATGTGACATTTCATGGATGGCTAAAAAGCAGTTTTGGTTGGCTGTAGCTCCAATGATGTACGCTATTCCTAAGAATTTCCAGCTAAAAATCTTTGTATTTCTTAAATAATAGGCAAGAAAAAACTGTAAACTGACAACCCCAAAGATTATATACTTTGTCAATGGTTCAGGCCCCGTAAGCTTTGTAACCTCTGGATGTCTCTTTAAGATTTCTTTTCTTCGATAAGTATGAGGCTCCTTCTTGTCTGTCCAATAAAAATCATTTAGGTTTCTAAGGTTTTCATGATGAACTTCGGGTGTTTTGACATCAATATCCTGCTTTGAAGGAATATGATGAATAGTTTCAGACATGGTTATTCAAGAAAAGCAAAACTAGAAAAAATATTAGATCCAAAAAACGATTAACACGATTAAAACTATTACGCGAATATGTGATATTTCCTTCAACCTGTCACTTGATCAGATATGTTTACTGAAATATTTTAATATATTAATATAGATCTTGAAAATTTTATATAAATTGAAAATCTCGTATATTCCCCTAAAAAATAGTGTAGGAAAAAAAAAATGTTACGTAACTCCGCTCTATATTCACTTATGCAAAACTTGGACTTATTCATATTATACCTATTTAGCATTAAAACATATACATTTCAAAAGCAAAATTGAATGAATATCATAGATGTAAATCCATTACTCTATCACTTTACTATCTATCACTTTACTATCTATCACTTTAATATCTATCACTTTACTATCTATCAGTTCTTGAATCCTTGAATTATAAAAGCCTGCATTACTAAATATGAAGGCAGAGCACATTTCGCCATGTCTAAAATATACAGATCCACGTGATTCATGAGCAATAAATATATATATATATATATATATATATATATATATATATATATATAATGTGCTCAAACGGGTTTTTATAATTCATGTTATCCAGTGCTTTCCAAGTTAAATTTCATTTTCAGTAGTAATCGTATTAGGTTTTTTATGTCTATGCCAACAACATTCGATGAACAAACATATCAATTAACTCATTTTTTCACAAATAAATATAAGTAGCCACTGGTTTCCATCTCTTGTCTGCTCTTTTCATCGTTATTTCCAACCAAAACAACTTTCTCATCGTTGTACAATACCCATTTTTCAGATTCGTCGCTGCTGCCAGAAATTTTTTGCTTTACGTAAACCACATAATGACCTGTGTGTATCGTTTTCCCTTTGTGACAAACCACTGCTTTGAGCGAGTATTCATCATTAGCAGAATTCTCCTTTTCGGATTGCTTTTCCAAAATAGAATCTATTTGTTCTTTCAATGAAGGTGGTTTTTCATTAGAAGTAGAAACAGAAATTATTCCATCATCTTCAGGATTATTGAATAACCACTCAACAGCAGCTTCAGAATTGCCTGTCAAAAATAGTGCTTTTCTGGACAAATTGTAGTCAAACCCCATGCTTGTCAAATTTAGAATATCCAGCTCATTAACTCCAAAATTAGCATCATTATTATTTTGCTTGCATGAAGAAGACAGAGGTTCTGGGACAAACGGATCATCAATATCTGAATCTTCCATATGTTGAAATAGCCAGTTCATTGCTATTTCTGAGTCTTGTGAGTTTCCAGTATGATACAAGGCTTTCGTTACTCGAATCTCAGGAAATCCCATTTGCAACAAATTATTCATAACTTCTTGGTTTGGTTGAAAAATCTCCTCTAGTTTATCATCATCATCATCTTGGATAAGATCTGGCGATTCTTTATCGGCTTGCAATTCACTTCTAGAGACCCTAAATTTTGATAAGTTAATTGGTTCGGTAGGTAACTTAATTTTTGTATTCAACTTGACAGGAACCCAGTTTCTAAGCTTTGCTCTTTGCACTTGAACTACTAATATCTCTGGTAATGAAACCAATAACGTTTTGTGGTTCTTGAAGTCCTTACCACCAATTTCTATGGAATCATGTTGATCCGAAAAATGTAATTCTAATAAATCGTTCAAGTCTTGAACTCCAGATTCATTTTCCCCTTCTTCTTCTGTTTCTTGTTCATTATCTGGAATGTTCAAAGATAAAAATTTTTCCAAGTTGTAATGGATCTTAAATAAATTTTTTGTTGAATCCAATACATCATTTTTACCTGTAGAAAATTTTTCATAACTTACAAACTTGAAATAATCGATTGGATTGAATTTTAAGGCACCGGAAAATTCATATTTTTTATGATATTTATAATAATATTCCTCAGTTTTGTCCAAGAAATATAATAAAAATTCAAAAGCGTCTTGTTGATTCATTGATTTGAAGTCTTCATTAGTTTTTCCCATCAAGTTTTTCAATATAGTTAAATTCAATCCTCTTTGCCACTTTATTGCATCAGTACATCTGTCATCAGGAACAGAGTAGTCTCCACTACATAAGCCATTCATGAGACGAATCAACTGGATATATAGATCATCATAAGGCTTATCCAAACCATCTTCTAAATTCATCATATCTTTTTCAAAAAACAATTCTTTAAAAACAGGCAAATGAGAAATCATTTGAATATTGGAATTAATGTAGCATGAATTTCCCAAATTTTTCAAACCTGTAAGCTCTTTGCCATAAATTGGGGTGTACAATTCACCAGAATCGGATTCCATATTGAATTGCCAAGTTAAATTTTGCTGAAGGTTGAGCTCTGTCAAAGTTTTTTCATTTTGCTCGACAAATGACGATATATCAATTCCCAAAGGTTTTAAAAGGCTTGAAAGATGAGGAACCATTATTTCTTCATCATGCATATAACAATAGACATCAGCCTTTTGCTTTTGTAATGACAAAGAACCCAATTTTACTGCAATCGGATGTTGTGTCAATTCAAAATGCAGTAATGAGTGAGAATTTCCTTTGAGGCCGCCAAACTGTTGTCTACCACAGCCGAGGTTACCACAAGTTAAACAAATCCAAAGATTCTCCATCAAATCACAACTCGAACAATGATTAGAAAGTTTGTAATCTGCGGAGATTTCTTGTTGAAGAGAAGATACATGTGAACAAGGTTTGATTTCCAATTCCCATGAGTCAATGGTGGATTTTTTGTTAAAGGACGTTGAATTCAAAATTCCCTGAATTGTCAATTTATAATTTTCTGGAATCTCTCTGTCGATAGCTACCACGTTGTTTGAAGAATCCAATTTCAACTCTACTTCATTTTCGCATGATAAATCTATCAATTTATACTTCTTTAAGTAGAAATCCATACTTTTTTCATCATCTTCTATGACTTGGATCTTCTCTAGTTTTAATTTTTTCTTTAAATGTTCTTCCTGCAATTCAGGCTGAAATAACTTGGTTATGTTGAGATAAATACAATGGCCAGTGAGCGAATAGTGTGCAAATGTGTAGTTTGTCTCATTTTTAGCATTAAATGGTGCAAATCCCTGGAAACAGTGGAGGCACACATTCAACCCATCTTGAAGATCAGGGGTTTGAAAACTGAACAAACATTCGTCTTTAAAAACAAGATCCGACGGCCCAGGAGGCTTAATTGTGGGATCTGAAGAAGCCATGCTGTAGTAAATACAAAAATGATCGGAAAAAGTGTGGAATCTGACGGATTTTTGTTTGTATAACAGTTAATCTCAAGGGATTGCTAATGTGTTTGCCTTCAAGGATTGAGTGGGGTTGTTCAAGCCAAATATAGGTAAGTATGATGTCAAAACTGAGATGAAAAGGAAAAAAATTTACTTGAGGAGGCAAATGTCCGGGTGAGTTTGTGTTCAGTTTTGGAAATTTCATATGAAGCCCTGGCCGAGAAATACAAAATCAATTTAACATGAAAATAGATTTGTTAATACAGCATGTGTTGCAAAAGCGCTATTGTCATGTATTGTTCAGCTGTTATTAAGAAATACACAGGTAAATTTTGATGAATAAGCGTATTTCAGCAAAACCCTTTATCATAGCTACATTCAAAAATATCAGTGATTTGCTTGCTAAGGTTCTCATCAGAACAAATAAGGAATGGATGAGATGACAAAAGAAATAGAATAGAATTCGAATGACCACGCCAACAAGAGAGTAATTCCATTAGATATGCAGGCTTATTTATAGTAGTAATAATGATAATAATAATAATAATAATAATAATAATAATAATAATAGTAATAATAATAATAATAATAATAATAATAATAATAATAATATTAACATTTATATTAATTCAGAAAGAAAAAATAAACATTAAATGTTCAAGCAAAGGTAATTTTTTATTTAGATACCAATCCGGAAAGCATATATCCATATCAAAAATAAATGCCAGATTTGGTCATTAAGAATCTCTTGTCACAGCATAAACTCTTGTGAAAAAAAGCGGTTATGCACTATGTGTATTGTTATTTAACTTGTTCAACTGCCTGAAAATCGGGCGGCAAGTTGTCCTGGTAAATTGCACTGGACAACCAATTAAAAAAAAAAAGAGAAAACTAAGCCTACTGTATTAATCAAGTATTTTGAATATACGTTTATCATCGTTATTACCTTTTCTGGTAAGTGCAGCTGCAGCTGCGTTGTTGGAACATGAAATAGGTGACAGCGCCGATCAATAAATCATGCCTGCCAGCAAGTTACAGAATCAGACAAGTTGACATATGCACAGAAAACAAAGAAAAACGAGAATTTAGGTATACACATTCGGAAGTGTAACTGTGAACCTGTACCATATTATTTTTTCTTGACAATTTTTTTTTTTGGGATCATCATAGATTCATTTTTCAGCTAAGCACACGTAGTAAATTCCCGGTATAAATACAGCTCCAAATCCACTCAATGATGATCCCAAACAAATAGAATACAATTTTATGATACTTCTAACCACTACTAAACAAATTTATAAGTTCACTAATACTACTAATTCAATCATCAAAAATGGGTCTTGATTCTTTCCTCGAAAACACTGCTGTCAACCAATTCAAAAACCAGTTATCCGGCGGTAACAACAACGGTAACAACAGCAGCAACAACAACAATCAAATGTTCAGCGATATCCAATCCGCTGCTACTGACTACATGGGTGGTGACAGAGACGGTGCTTTCAACAAGTTGAAGTCTGCTGCTTCTGACTACATGAATAACAGCAACAGCAACAGCAACAGCAACAGCAACAACAACAGCAACAACAACAGTAGCAGCAACGACAACTACAGCAACAACAACAACAACAGTAGTAGCAATGACAACTACAGCAACAACAACAGCAACAGCAACAACCGTAACAACAACAACGACAACTACGGTAGCAACAGCAGCAACAACCGTAACAACAACAACAACAACTACGGTAACAGCAATAACAACGACAACTACGGTAACAACAACAACGACAACTATGGTAACAGCAATAACAACGACAACTACGGTAACAACAACGATAACTACGGTAACAACAACAACAACGACTACTAAGTCATTCAATATCTTTTCCGTACATGTACGTATTCGTCTATTAGATAATCTACTATATATATGATAATAAATGTATCATCTCATCGTTTTCAAAGATTTGTAGATCTGGGCAGCTTTGTGTTCTGTGCCCTTGCCATTTCTAGGTGAGAGCATCGAAGTAGGTAGGCATGTGCCCTGGCCTTATATACTATGTGCACTGGTTTCAATTAGTTGCCCTGTTGCGGTTGTCTGCGCTGGTGTGTTATGTGCCATGATACTAAAATAACTGCGAACATGGAAAAAAATTTTCTCCGCGATTCTTATTGGTTGCAAATACACGTAGCATTACAATTCGTGTAGGTGCTACGTAACCGCGATTTTTTGAACTTCGTCCAATAAAATTCTGACCAACAGAACAGAAAATAAAAAAAAATAATAGAAAAAAAAAATTTTTTCTTACTCTATATAGAGAAAAAAATCATTTGGGTGAACATTGGGGGGCCTAAGTAAAAAAATAGTGCACTAAATATATAGTGAATAATTTTTTTTTTCTTTGTTATAGAGTCGAGTAGCACACAATATTAAACAAAATCCAAACTTCTCTAACTTACTTTGTAGCTTACTCTTTAGTCCCAAGAATAAAGATAACATCAAGTTAAACCAATTAATATCCAATATGTTTGCTAGATCTGCTTCTTCTGCCGTTATTCGTTCGGCTGCTGGCGCTCAAGCCGCAAGGTATGTATTGATTTTATCAAGAATCATGGGACAACCAGGGTAATTGGACATGAAGAACAACACGAGTGATTAAAGAGAAAATCGACCAGGATGATCGAAAATGGCTTTTCTATGTACCAAAAGATACGATATTGAGATATCAAAGCCGAATTAAGGCTCCGAGCGTTAGAAAACGTGATATTGTGCACAAAAGCAAGAGTATATATGTTGAAAGGGAAAATCTGCTTTTTAGTGAGCAGAGGATCCAGACCAGGATCAACGATTAAAAGCAATGATAATTATTTAAGCGTAGTTATTTGTGACAGAAATGCTATTAGAAATGCTAAAAAATTTCTCGTTTTACTATTTTAAGAGGTTTATATTGGGTTCCCGAATCAGATGGCCAGATACTTAGTTTGGCACCATTAGTCTACAAAAAAAAGCACACAGGTGCCACAAATATTCAGAAATCTATAACCACTGATTTTGCGTTACTCAATTGGGTGAGGCTTGCTATGTGTGCATTGCTTACTTGAGTGAAGCTTGTCGTGTCGAATTGGGCGTTTGATTTCTCATGTTTAAGTATCTTCCTGTGGATGTTCAACCCTAGCAAGAAATCCATGTGATATATCCTGACAATTGAATTATTATTTGATTGTCACTAAAGTGGTTTATTCCGAAGTTTGTTGAGCAATTGATATCTAGAAACCGTTTATCGTTGGATATTAAAATTATAGTTCTTTCTGATTCACAATTGGTTGTCCACTTGTTTACTTCTAACATCCAACAGCTTGCTAACACTCTTTTTTTAGAAACTACGCCACTTTACGTGAAATTGAAACCCGTTTAAAGTCTATTAAGAACATTGAGAAGATTACCAAGACTATGAAGATTGTCGCTTCTACTCGTTTAGGTAAGGCTCAAAGAACAATGGCTCTTTCCAGAAATTTCGAAGAAGGTGACAGAGAATTCTTTGCTGCTGCTGAACCAGCTGCTACCAATGCTGAAAAACCAAAAAGATTGCTCATTGCTGTCTCCTCCGATAAAGGTTTGTGTGGTTCTATCCATTCCTCTTTAGGTAAGGCCTCCAGAAAATTCTTAGCTGAACACCCAGATGCTGATGTCATTGCTGTTGGTGATAAAATCAAGACCCAAATTCAAAGACAATTCGCTAAGAACGTTGTTTTGGGTTTCTCTGGTCCAGGTAAGGCTGCTCCAACTTTCATTGAAGCTCAATTGATTGCTGATGAAATCTTGAAATTACAAGCCGAAAAGAACTACGAAGCTGTTGACATCTACTACAACCGTTTTGCTTCTAATGTTTCTTTTGAATCCACTCTTAAGCCAGTTTACACTGAAGAAGCCATTAAGGCTTCTAAGGGTTTATCCAAATTCGAAATTGATGAAGATGGAAAGGTTCCAACTTTATTGAACGAATTTGCTTTAGCCAACGCCATCTTAGTTGCCATGGCTGATGGTCACGCTGCTGAAATCTCTGCTAGAAGAAACGCTATGGATAACGCTTCCAAGAACGCTGGTGACATGATCTCTAAGTACTCCATTCTTTACAACAGAACCAGACAAGCTGTTATCACCAACGAATTGGTTGATATTATTACTGGTGCTTCTTCCTTGGGTTAAGCTGATCATTCTCAATAATAATTTG
This sequence comes from Saccharomycopsis babjevae, assembly GCA_031125705.1. Taxonomy (NCBI): domain Eukaryota; kingdom Fungi; phylum Ascomycota; class Saccharomycetes; order Ascoideales; family Saccharomycopsidaceae; genus Saccharomycopsis; species Saccharomycopsis babjevae. The sequence continues at coordinate 144,710 of JASTVB010000022.1, read as the reverse complement.
CTAAAAGTTTATGCAAATTGAGATTGTCAGTCCAAGAGAAAACAAAATATAAATGAAAAAGAATCTAGTCAGTTATGATCAACAGAAAAGAAAATAATTAAGGATACATTATTATAAAATTAAATATTATTATATAATTAACTTTAAACAAAGATCCGTATATATAATATAAATACAAACAAAAAAAACATTTAATTCCAAAGGAGTAAGCACCGTTTACCTAGATGTTTAATGATTTAATAAAATCGTTTGTCAATGGAATCAGAAAAATCAGAGAGCATTTTTCTCATTGGTTGGAAATTGTAATGAGCTTGCAAAGATATAAAAAAAGAAGTTCGATAGCTTCTTAATCAAATACTGCTATGTTTGTGGTGAGGAAGTTTCTTAGTTGTATAAGTGGCATCTGGAAAGAATGCTACTTTCTATCTTCGCAATGAATCAATAATAAAATAGTGAATCAAAATAAAAATACACACAATTGATTAAATCAAACTAAAGAATAATTACAAAAGCTCTATTAACAATTTCTAAATTAACTTACAGAGATCAACAAAATATATTTTAAAAGGTTGTTGAGGTTCTTATATTAAAAGCTATATGAAAATAATGATAATATAATATGAGGGAAGATTAGTTTGGTTTGGGAAGGGGTTTTGAATAATTAAATTCAAAGATTTAAAAAAATTCTTTCTGCAGTAAAATCAAAGAAATTTTTGATGTTCAAGTTTGTATAATATAAAATATAATCAATTGGATTGTTCAAAAATTAGATGGGATTAAACTTAGAATTTTAATAAATGTGGTTTGTCACCCTTCTTAAGAGTGAAAGTAGTAGCCAAGTATTGTTTCAATAATGGGGTCTTCTTGATTTCAGCGATTAAAGCAGAGTCAACCTTCTTTTGGTCTTGGATTCTTTCAGGGTTAACTGGGGTCTTCTTAACATCTTTTTCATCGAATAATTCAGCTTCAGATTTCTTGGTCTTCTTAGCGGACTTGTCTTTGGCGAAATATTTGACGTCGAACTTGGAAACATCAACAGAGGAGATGTCAACCTTGGTAGAGGTAGCAATGACGTAACGAGCGTTGACTCTTCTCAATGGGACACCGTTAACTTTGAATGGACCAGAGACTAACAAAGTGTTGTCTTCCAAAGGCTTCAAGTAAACAACTCTCTTACCTCTGAAGTTACCAGACAACAAGATCAAAACAGTACCTGGAACCAAGGAAGCTCTCAACTTTTGTGGTTGAGCGCTCTTTCTAGCTTGCTTTGGAACTGGGATATCTTCAGATGGATACCATTTTGGGGCCTAAAAAACATGTTAGTATATATATACTCGTAGAGTTAAATTTAACAAACAATAATGAAAAACAGAAAGACTTGTGCTGATACAACTACAAGGCCTGGGACAGATACTGTAAAAGACACTGAAGATCAATCGTCAAATCATCCACGGGAACAAAAAAGCATCGGGACATTCAGAACAATCGCTGCATGACATCAAAAACCAAGCCCATATGCTCCTTTGCGATATCAGATGCTTCATGAAAACCACATTTTCCATGCCCACTTCAGTAATCTCCTTTTCTCTATTCCGTTCTTCTGTTCAGTTTCTTTCTCATTCTTAACATATTATTAACATACAACTTGAGTGACCATTTTTGACGTTATTCTTTTAAATGTATTATCCTTGTTTAAAGTAATTTAATCAAAAACTCTTGATACAAATGGAACAATTAACTATACATAAATGAGTTAGAAAAAGAAAACGATTATCAATATTGCAATCTTTGAAAATTATTTTTTTTTTTTTTTATCATTTGGTGAGTTCATTTTATTCTGCGACTTTTTGTGTATGAGTTTTTTATTTTTGTGTGTGTTTGCCTATGAATCTGCTTTTTCTTTTTTCTTTCAAGCGTTTTTTCAATAACTCCCACTAAGTCAGGGTGCCACTGCAGGAGCGCATTTTTCAAAGTCCAGCCCAAAGCCAAAAAAAATCCAGCCCAGGAATTTTTATTTAGTCACCCCAACATCTAAAGGCCCCCAGGTAGTACCCTATGGACGCTTGTCTTTAATAATTTTTTTTATAATTTTCATGCCATCACTTAACTTTTTTACTGCATGTGCGTTCATCCACAAAACATCTACTGAAAATTGTTTGTTTTTTTGCTATTCTCAGTATTTGGTGTTCGGGTTTTGTACTTCTATTAAAATAAAGAGTCTTAACAATCAATAACCGCTCCCAAAGATGACGGCAGGCAGACGGCTTTTGACAGGTCTCTAAGTTCTGAGTAATCTTCTGTTGTGCGTACCAGGAAAAGTAAACTCCCCTATTCAGCTGGACACTAAGCCCTAATAAACATTTTAAACCGCCTGTTAGAAGTGCCCGTGACCTTTCCACTTGCTGTTTCTCTATTTCTTTGAGTTCCAACAGTTTCCTTCTGTTGTCTTTTTTTCAGCAATTTTGCATATTTTTTGGCAATAGTTATATTTTGTAAAAATTTTTAAATTTTCAAATATACACGTGCAATTCTAATGCCCTTTATTTACGCACGTGACAAAAATGATATTAACATTATTTGCTTATCACCTGTAACAAAGCATTTCACCGCTAACTTGAAAACAAGGTTACATCCTGTCCGTCATTTACAGAATACAAATCCTTCATATGTCTCCAAATAACCTATGTTCTTAGATTTTATATTCCAGTAAAGTACTTAATTGGTTTTTCTGAGATTCGTGTTTAGCCTAGAGAAACGTAGAATTTCCCCGTCGGAAAGCATTGTGAGACTCGAATGTTTTAAAATGTTTCAAATATTTGTCATGGTGAATAGTTTGAAAAATTCCTCCTAATAAACGTTGTATATCCAGTGTCATTCATAAGAAAGTAACTACAACCTGACAATGTTTCTCACTATCGGTTTGTAAATTTTTTTTTTGGCCTTTTTCATAACAAATATTTAATATCATTCAATTCAAAATTTTACATGTTTACTTACGTATTAAATATTTCTTTGACCCAAGTACAGCTCCTAATTGCCCAGACTTATTCTGTAAAAATTTAATATCAACATCAACTGGTGCAATAGTTGGATAGGTCTGGAAAAATAAAATTCTGCTAAAAAACCTGTTCGCAAGGCTATTGAAGAGATAAAGAGTGTATGAACTGTTTTTTTTTATTTTAAAAGGAAAAACTCGAAAAGATTTTTTAGATTATAGCATAACCTTTAGGTTCTCCTCGAGCGGTGGAAAAGAATGTCTCAGTAGTAATACGAGGTGATTTTACCGAGTAAATACTAGTTGTTCATCCAAAAATCAAAATGATCCTATATAAATCTTGTTAGTAACTCTTCTGAAGTCAATCTGCTTTGATTGACACGGTCAAGCCGCAAAGCATCTACATTAGTAATATTGTATAATTATGAGCGCACGATACCGAAGTACTCCGCAAAAAATAAAAGCATATCACCTAATAGTAAAAATTCAAAAGAATCCCGGGATTTTAATTCACCTGTTAATGCGACTATTAAATAAATCTGAAATACCTGCTGATTTCACAGTAAACTATTGATTCTAAATCACACAATATCTAGATTTTGATAAACTTGAACAATTAAAAAAACTTATATTAGATTTCCAAAAAGGGAAATTTTAAGCCAAAGAAAGGCTGAATTGTAAACCGCAGAGAACCTATAATCTGGCGGGCAAATAAGCCCGGCTACTAATGAATCGCGACTATTATGGCTACAAGGAATCTACAGATTACAGCTATCAATAAATCTACACTATTATTTCAGTGTTCTAGAAATTAACTAGCTTGTAGAAGACTTTTATTTGTGTATTAATTGATACAGACAATAATATTAGTATATGATACCCCAAATGGAATGGGACATGTAAAATCATGTCTTGAAAATGGCATGCGGAATCCACATGCTTGGACAAAGTTTGATTATTGGATGAGATTTACCATGGGAATATGGTTATTTATGTGTGTAAACCCCGTGTATTTCGATAAAGTTATTGATTCAATTACCTTTTTGGCTATTATTTATTTTCCTTGCAGTTTGTTGGCGTATAATTTTCTCTATTTAGTGTTGGTTTAGTCCCACAATTTCATGAAAAGATTGGTGAATCCAACATCATTAGATTCCATAAGATAGATACCGTACAAACTAACACCGCTACCGAAACTCAACAAGTACATGCAGAAGTTGTGAAAGCCACCGTAGACTCTCTTTGGGATATAATCAATGATACAAGATTGGAAACCAGTGTAAGAGTGGATTAACAACAAAACTGATAGTATGGAGTCAGTGAAAGGAGAGATAGAACCTAAGGCAAATGGGGCAATGGTCAAAGGAACTAAACCAACACCGATGATTCTTTCAAAAGTCCAGTGTCTGGAACCATGGAACTTGTCTGGAGGTGGGGTAACATATGCATCGTTGACGGTACCGACAATGAATCCTGGTGGTTGTGGGATGGTCTTGATCAAAGACATACTTCTTTGAGTGGTTTGTTGTGGCAAGACAACAGAGACTGGGGAGAATCTCTTGCAAGCAGCAGACAAACTGCTGGTTCTGAGGGAGGATTTCATCAACATGGACATCTTCACGGTTATTTCTTTGAGGGCTTGTACTCGTTCTCCAAATAAACAAATTAACAATAATGTTACGCTACGGATCAATAGATTGTTAGGAAATGAAGAGATATTGCTGGTAAACAAGAATAACTGAATGGTTTGGCTTATTCTAACTGGTTTGCAGTATATTATTACTAAGTGCTCTTTTTTTTTTTTTTTTTATTATGGGCTCGTTCTTTTTCTTATTGGCTATTTTAGCTTATTATAATTTCCCTCCCTGTTGTGTGCGCCGAGAGTTCTTTTTTTCTGACATAATATTTTTTTTCTTGGACCTGATTGGCTGTTCGGTGACAAAATCGGAGTTTTCAACAACTGCTGACAGCTGCTTTTTTTAATCTGTAGCCCTCTGGTTATGTCTCCCTGTTTCCACATCACGTGAGTTACTAAAAAGATATGTTAAGGTTTGCTATACAAGGTGTTTATGGTGTTTGGGTTTAAAAGTGTAAACATTTAAAAAGCATTAGATGTAGCTCCTATAAGATGTTCTCATGTTTTAGTGTATATAAGAATAATGTATATATGTTGTAATGTTTAGTTTATAGTGCTTATGTTACAATTTGTTCTATGTGTGATAACTAGTATATGGCCTTTTTCATGATTCTTTAAGACATGGAATGTATTGTAATACAATCATCTGCTGACCAGTGACAATAAAAGCATCGATGAAAAAATCGATGAAAAAGCTAGTGAGAATGTTTCAAACATATATTTTCTCCATTTTGAAACCGCAAAAACTGAAATATCCGCGTTTATGTACTGGAAAGTGAGAAATGCCATGTGTGCACATTCACAATCCTATGCACGTGACCTCGACATATGCATCAAGCATGAACTCAACACGAGCCTAGCATATTAGAATGAACATGGCATTCTAGAATTCACAGAACTTGGCCAATAATATAATAGAGAGAACATACGAAATTGCAGCGTAAGCCTCGTAGATATATAGATATACCCATGTTGGCTAGAAACGTTGCGAAAAACGAGTCATTGAGTTTGTCGATCCCGATTTCCAGTTGTACATCCATTTTAACATGTGTCAGCATATAAAGGTTTGTCCATTTGGGGCCCAAATCAATCCAACAAGATGTTGCCGTTCTTACTGACTTTTTCAACGTTCTACCGTATTTTATCGAATCAATCAACGTGTTCTGGTGAAATGTCTTCTTCGAAGCTCGTCGTCGTCCGATTGTACATGGCGTTTAGCACATTATGCAAATGTGTCATTTGGAGCTTTTAATAATTATTGATTCACACGCTTTTTTTTTTTTAGTTTTTTCCTGTTTGTTTTCAAAGCCTGAAAGCGGACGATCTTAGGTCATCTTGAAAGGCCACAACATAGTCATCGTAAAAATAATCACTAGCCATCTTAAGCTTGAAAGAGAGGAGTTGATCAAAACAAAAAAAAATCAATTTACTGTTTCGAAATTAGAGATATTTGTTAACTCAAAAGAATCAATAGAAAGCAGATATCTTAGTTGGTAAAAGGTGGAATATTGATAAATTAAAAAAAAGCTGGTTTATTATATTGGCAAGAAAGCGCTTTCTTATCAATAAGCAAAATTGCTTGCGTTAAAAGTGATATTTTGAAGCAAATTGTAAACACTTTGGCTTTATATAGCTCGTGTCTCTCAATTTGATAGTTTCTTTGCAAACTCATTGCTTGAGTTGTTTTGCGCAGTTATTGCAGCAAATAATTGCTTTGGTACGGCTATCATATTTGATAGCAATTCTGGCGCAACAATCATCTAAAATCTCACCGCAACCATCTAGGTCTACAAGGTGCTTTTTATAAAAGTCCTTGTTTTAGCTATTTACAGAATTCTTTCCAAGTAAGGTCTTCTTAGTCCTAGCTAAACCATAGCAATATTCACAATCAATAATGGTTCTCAAAATAAACGAGATTAAGTCCTCGGACTCGTTAAATGGCTTGAACAGCTACAACATAGACTATGTCCAGATAAAATCAGACATTAAGAGAGCTGTTCTAAAGCTCACAAAAGCTAAAAAGAGATATACAAATGACTTAAAAAACTTAAGGCAGCTCGCTGAGAATACTTCCTTCAATAAATTCGATACAGTGCCAACAACCACTACTACTCCACATGGCCATTTACACAAGCATCATTCCAATAGCTCCTTAAATACTATTAAATCTACTTCCACTTGCTCGAGCACAAATTCAACCGTGCCTAGTACTCCCGAGTTTTGCACACTCAGTACGAACAAAAATGTATCGTATACATTGGTGAATAGTGAAATACAAAAATTGAATCAAAATTTCAGATCTACCAAATCGGACATCATTATAAGTCTTCTTTACAAGACATTTATCCCACAATTGAAAAGAATAGAAAGTTTTATTTTCTTGAAAAAGTTGGAAATTATTCAAAATATCCAGGCAAATAATAATAATTTCAGAGATAATAACAAAACCATACTTTCTGAAATATTGAGGATCCACGATTTATCAGTTTCTGAGTTTTTAGAGCCTTTGAGTTTAGAATGCCGTATCAATGATGAGATTATCAAAAACTATAATCGCAACAACGCTTCGCTACTACCAAGTAATGATAGCAACAATTTAAAATTTCTAAATTTATCTTCCATAGATAATAAAATCCAAAAATTTGATGTTTTAAATGGTAAGTTGCTACAGAAAATTGAGGATCCGTCGAAATCTACTTTTTTGAGTTTGAAAACTTATTTGAATCTACAAAAGGAAATCATCTACCATTTGATCCATTTTTTTAACAAACTACTATTAAAATATGAATCTTCCATTGCTATAGATGACCCAAATAATGTGAACTACGTTGACTATCTTTATTTAGTCAATGGGTTTCAATCTTTAAAAATTAAAAAAGATTACACATCAGGTTTAAATTTAGACTTTCTTAATGTTTCTCAAGACAAACTATTGCTTTCATACAACGAAAGATTCACAATTTATAAATTTATTTTCAATAATTTTTTTAAATTGGAATTCGATCAATTTGCAACTAATAATATTTTCGGTAATACAATTTATGAGAAAGAATTTATCTATTTCAATTTTAAACTGTCTGAGATCAATAGTAATAACGATATTTATCTAACATCGAATGATTTACTAAATTCTATTAATTTAAAGAATCTCAAGATTTCAAATTTTAATTTTTGGAATATCAGTTTTGAATCAATTTATAGGTTGATTTCAATTTGTTTATCAGTGATTGAGGATAATAAGAATAATTTCATGAAAATTTCAAAACTATCAAATTTCATTAATTCTCAAAGACAACTTATTTATCACTCAAGCAATTTACAGAAAAAGTTGAATCTAGGTATGAGTGATTTATCACTTTTTTTTATGAGCGACGATATTTACAAGATTGTTGAGCAATTCAACGGCTCGAATCGTCATCCATCTACTAATTCAAATCTAGTCAAGGATTTTGATTTACTCTCGTTAAACAATAGTAAAAATAATCAATGGTTCTTAGTTCCGTCAGAATATCTATATGAGATGATTTTTAAATTGGACTCTGAATTTATTAGTATCAATAATTTACCAGCATCAGGTAATATAGCTATAGAAAGCAAGAAACAAGCGATTTCGCAAATTCTCGAGCAATGCTCGTCAACAAATACTTTCACAGAAAGAAACCGGAAAAAAGAAAAAATTCATTATTTTGGCACATTAGAATTTAACGGATCTTCTCTTCATGACTTAATTCCGGTTGAAGTTTTGGAATATAAAGATGGAAATGATATGCTTAATGAAAGTGATATTTGCTTGGCTGCTGGATTCACTGGTCAGTTGGGGAGATTTATTTCTTGTGAATTTAAAAATACGGTTCTTTATACACCTTCCTTAAATGTATCACCCTCATCATCCACTTCTTTGCTTTCTTCTCTTTCAACTGTTTCGAATATAGATAACAATCCGCATCTTCAACGAGTGATAAAAGAGATAGTAAATACCAATAACGAGGAAGGCTTGAAGTCCATTATTAATAAATATTTTAATGGCAAGACATCTAATTTGAAAAATTTCAAAAGACTATTTCTCGGAGACACTGGTAAACAGAAAATCTTGCCGAAAAATTTGAAAACCCATGAATTAACTAGTTTTCAATATTCAAAAAAGAGAAGATATACTACATCTGATATATTGAAGCCCCGAAGCTACAGTTGTAACGAAAATGTTTGTATTTCATTATATGAAGACATAGAATTTAAGGTACCACAAGGAAAAGTTAGTGACAATTTCAGAAATTTTTGTCTTTTAGAAATTAATTGGCCCGAAAATTTCAATATACATAGTGTTCATAAAAGTGGTGACGCATCTCTTGAAATTTTGGAAAGTTTGGTTAACTGTGACTATTTATATGAGCTTGGAACTGATACTTTTAACCCATTTATTTATTCCTTACTATCATTTAATGTATTCCCAAAAATTGATGATAATCCATATCATGGAAAAGAAAGGGAGGAACACAAGCCAATAAATAATTTGGAAAGTCAGCAGGACCCAGAAATTACTGCTGTTACGTCATATTTAATAGCTGAAAATGATGATAATGATGATGATAATGATTATGATAATGAGTATAATAATTATGAGTGGTTTGGAAAAATCATGAATAAGAAATTCAAATTGAAATTAGGCATTGATGCCCGAGTTTTCAGATCGATGATGAAAAATCAGCTTCAATTGGAATTGAAAAAGCAACAGCAACAGGAGCTTGATAATAATATACAGATGGGCAATCAAAAAAAGCGTTTGAGTGGTTCTAAAGAAGATTATTATGATAGTTCAAAGCCAAGATATTGGAACGAATTCGATGATGATCCCGATTTCAATCATGATGAAAATTTTTATGTGATGCTAAATGGTGATAATAGTATTGATAATGGAAATAGTAACACAAATTTTTTGATTTCTGAACAGCTTGTCAATTTTTTCATGAATTTTAGCTATTCTTTGAAATCCGAATTGAAAAAATTCAAGAAATCCTTAATGTCTTTCAAGACATATAAATTTAAATATCGTGGAAGCAATTCAGCTCTGAATCTGGGCAATAGAAAGAACAAAAGAAAAAATAAAGGAGCCAACACATTGTTGCCGTATTATGTCTCTCATTCTGACCACAATCATAATCACTACTATAATTCAATAACCAATAGTAACACTGATAGTCGCAACAATAGTACCATCAGCAGATTTGATGACTCAGATTCTGAAGAAGATGTAAATTATTTCCCGGATATAGATCCTCAATTAGAAAAGTTACAAAATTACGATATTATTTCTGCATTTCTTTACTTTGTATTATCATTCATTTCCTTAATGATGATCTCTGTGATTTCAATTTTGCAATTTTCATACTCAGATGAAATCCCAATGAATCTGGCCACTTTTGGTGTTTTTCTTTTTGGAATTATTATCCTGAATTGCGCTTGTATTTTGAGCTTAATGATATATTCTGATAGAAAGAGTATTGCACCTATGTATCATACAGCTTGGTTAAGTGGTGTGGCTTTGATCGTGGTTTTATTTTCAATTGTGCTTGTTGTTGAGATCTTTCATTTGTAAATACTGCAAGGAACAGAACACATTCAGTAATAGGATTGGCTTTTATTTTCAATATTGTGTGGGGGTTTTTTTTTCAAATCTTTTTATGTATTCTCTTTTTTTTTTGAGATTTAGTTAAAACTATATAGTATAGGCATCAACTTAAAACAATTTGTTGTAATACTATGGTTATCCTGAGTCCTGTGTATACGTTTCGAAGTTTTCGTGGATTTCTTGAATCTGTCTTCTAGATGCAAAAATACCTTTACCAAAAAGTGAAAGGTCAAGGGGTATTTCTAAGTCCAATTCTAGAACTAAAAAACTGGTGTAGCTTCTATCAATGAAATAATCGAAATCTGAAATTAAGTCGTTTATCGTATTCCATCCATAATTGTGTTGTATTTTCCACATCAAATCATTTTGTAAATTGATACACTCCCAAAGCATATCAATGATTTCATCACTTATGCCAAATAACGTATGGGCTTTTACGTATCTTACAAGAATTTGAGATACAACAAATAAGGAGTCCGTCAAATCACGAATAGTGTAAATTTGTATTTGCTCAAAAAATTCAGTAATATAGTTGCTAGTTTTGAGAAAGCTGTCGTGGTATCTTGGAAAGAACGCGCTACTTATTCTTTCGACACTATCTGATCTTATCATTGGTTCCAACAGAACTGGCTCATAAAGCTGTGAAAGGCTGTCATTGAACAAATCGTACTGAAAATCACTATTTGAGTCAGAGTTGTTGGTTTCAAAGTCAGAAATGTGTGAGAATGTACTCACGGTAGACATATCCTGTTGCACCTGTGATGTAAGTTGGGTTAATTCAGTCAATAAGCAAAATTAAAATGAAAAAAATGAATGAAAAAAAATCAGAAAGAGGAGCCTTGTTTATTACGCTGTTTTCATTTCTGTATGTATGAATAAAACTTCGTGCTCTGGTCCTTGGATGAGAATTTATATTATTTATGAGTTTTTTGTAGTAAAATGAGTTTTTTGCAAAATACTGTGTATTTTTTGCAATGATTATACTAATCACAATGTAAGGAAAAAAAAATCAAATTATTTACATTCGGAATTAATGTTTTTTTGCATCTATTTTTCATCCTATGCTGATACCAGTAAGACTTATATGTTTTAAACCTCAATTGAAAAATACGTTATCAGCACCGATGTGTCATGAGGAAATCAGTGAGAATAAAGTACTAAAATCCGTTTGCAAAAAAAAAATGATTGCACATGCAAATTGTTAGTACCTTGCGTATTTTTACATCATACTACTGTGAAGCGCATAATTACTTTTTGTCACGTGATGATCTAAACTATAGCAACGCAATGTTCTGTTTTATTTCTTGCCTTCATAATTTGATGCTCTAAATGTATGAATTTTAATTCTAGATATTCATTAATGACAAGGCAGCTCATAGTGCAAATTTCAATTAAAACATTAGATAGATTTGACAGACAAAGCTCAATAAATCTGACAGAGCCAGTTGCTTGGGGACCCTCGTATACTATACATTCTAGCTCGTTCGTATTTCTCGCATAAAAATCTGTTCGTTCAACATTTTACATAAAAAAATGTATACGAGAGATACGACGTACGATCTTTAAACTTTTACGATGTTTTTGACTAAATGCACTCATATTTACTTATTCACTTTTCTTTTGAAGAATTTCTTTTAGTCTCTTATAAGAGTCCGCTTTGGGCATAAATGCATATTCGCGTAAAAAACATTTTGAACATGTACTTACCTGTTTGACATAATATACACATAGTATTTACAATATTATGTTGGCACTTATTGTGACCCCATGTAATTCTCCAAAAATGAATTGTTAAGGCTTCTGAATTATCGTATATGCATCGTTTACCAGCGACTGTACGGTAGAAAGACTTCTGTTTAGGCTCCGTAAGACACAATGCGATGCTATACGACCTTACGATAACGCTGCCTTCCTTGCCTTGTACGATATGTAAGTAGAAAGCGCTATAGATATATATCTAGTTACTGATTTATATTTATATATATATATATATGGAAAAAGGGAGATTAGATATATTATATAAACATATTATTTATGCATATGCGATAGTTCATAGTCTGTTAGAAATCGATGTTTTTCTGAAAAACATATAAAAGCCAGAAGGATCCTCTCAAAAGCTTCTCACCCTTCACTTGCTTACAACACTTTACTCTTTTATAACTATACAGCAACAATTATTAATAACTAGGTTTCCTAAACAAAATTCACACAGAGCTTTACTTCAACAGTAGACTTTTGTCGTTCCTCTCCTGTGATTAATCATATTCCCATTCCCTTTTGTTTCAATTAACGTTCCTATAAGTTGTATTCTATTCTGCTTTCTACTTAGTTATTGTATACTTTCCTTCGCTTCATTTCATTTCGTTCTATATTATTTTTTTTTCGCCTTTCGGTTTTTTTCATCCAGTTTTTAAGTCAATCTCGCAAATGTCATCCTTACTCGATAATACTAAATTTATATCTCAAGTTTTTGAGAAGAATACCACCTATTTGGAAGTCACTGGCGACTCTCTCACATCTATTTACCACAGTATCTCAGAAATCCAGCCTCAACTCAATATTCTCGAAAAATTATGGTCAACTTGGTATGTTTACATGAAAAATGATGTTTTAGCTACAGGTATAATGTTTTTCCTCCTCCATGAAGTCATGTACTTCGGCAGATGTTTACCTTGGTATTTGATCGATAAATTCGGTCTTTTCAGAAAATATAAAATCCAAGATACAAAAATCCCTACGGATAAAGAACAGTGGGAATGTTTGAAATCAGTTCTAAAATCACATTTTATAGTTGAAGCCTTGCCGATCTGGACTTTCCACCCAATGTGCATGAAGCTTGGTATCTCAATCACTGTTCCTTTCCCAAAAATCTCCACAATGGCCTATCAGATTGCTATCTTTTTTGTCCTTGAAGACATGTGGCACTACTGGTTCCATAGATTGTTCCACTATGGAATCTTTTACAAGTACATTCACAAACAACACCATAAATATGCCGCCCCATTTGGTTTAACAGCAGAGTACGCACACCCAATTGAAGTCATGTCTCTTGGTTTTGGTACTGTAGGCTTCCCAATCATTTATGCTTACTTCTTCAACAACTTACACTTGTTTACTGTTTGTCTTTGGGTTGTTCTTAGATTGTACCAAGCTGTCGATTCGCACTCAGGTTATGATTTCCCATGGTCTTTGAATAAATTCCTTCCATTCTGGGCTGGCGCTGAACATCATGATTTGCATCATCACTATTTTATTGGTAATTATGCTTCTTCTTTCAGATGGTGGGACTTCTGCTTAGATACCGAATCCGGTCCTGATGCCAAAGCAGCTAGAGAAAAGAGAATGAAACTCAGAGCTGAGAAAAAATTGAAGGTCAACTGATTAATTCTCTCAAAATATTTATTTACCCTAATAAATACGCTATTTCATAATTCATTATTAGTATCAAAATGTAGTTCAAAGTATTTGTAAACTGACGCCCATGGTGGCCTGACAAAAAAAAAACTCAAAAATTAATGAAATAGGTATATTTATTAAAAAAATAAAACATCATTTAAACAACCCAATATCAATCAATAATAGGACTTTATTGCAAGTAAGTAAAATTATGAATAAAATTAGTGAAGTATAACCCATAAAAAATATATTTCGAAAGATTTAGGAAGAGATTGATCCAATGCCAATTTCTACCAACTATGGAAGCCAATCAAGCACTTACTTAAAACAAACAAAATTAGTTTTAATTTTGCATAGTGAACTTGTATATTGACTACTCAATTTTGCATCATTTTAAGACTAATATTTAATACAATTTGACATTCTTATCCTTATCATCTCTGAACGATAGTTCTAGCAAATTCGTTTTCTCTAAATACTTTAACCACTGCTTATCAAAAGTTGAGTTACTAAATTTCTGTAAAACACAGTCTTGAGCTCTTTCTCTAATTTGGTTCTTTTCAGTACTGGTCAATTTACTAACCTCCATGAAAACTTCATTCAATTCTGGAAATTCCAGTTCAAACTCTGGTTTATAATCAAAATCAAATTCTTTTGATTTAAAGAAAAACCCGGTTCGTGTTTTCTCAGATTTGTCAAAAGTTTCCATAGCATTTTTCAAATCCCAATGAACTGCGATATCCAAATATGGTCCAGCTGAGGCATGACTTATTGGAATCAAACCCGATGCCATCATTTCTACCACGGCAATACCAAAGTGTTCATTCCACATTGCATTTATACCAAATGTAGCTTTTTTCATTAATTGTTTGACTTGTTCAAACGGTGCATCTGTTATAAATTTAATAGAATCTTGTACTTTCAATTCATTAGATAAGTCCTTTAAGCCTTTTACGAACTGTAAATCTGAATCACTTCGGATTGATCCTATTAGTATAAGAACAGGCAGGTCCTGGTTCTGCGTTGAGTCAAAATTCTCTAGAAATTTAGCAAATTCAGAAATAATCAAACTGTGACGCTTTTCAGGGCGAAATTGCGCCAAAGAAATAAATGTTAAAGGTTCTCTTTCATTATTAATTTTTTGATCTTTTACTATTAAATCTTCAGTAGAACAAGGAGGATACAAAATTTCCAATTTGACACTTCTTGGGTTATTGCTGTCTCCACGTATAACCTTCCAAATTTCGTTCAAGTGATTATAAGTCCAAGTACCATTGCACAATGGAATATCAATAAAAAATCCGGTGAATGAGTAAACTATCATAAATATAATCCAATAGTCATATTTGATCAAGCTCTTGAAAAACGGAAAGGAAAATTTCGACAGTTTTTTAATCTCGTTAACAAGTTTAGTTATCATTTCTTGTTGTATTATTGGAAAATGCGTGTAAGAAACTACTGGAATCTTTAAAAAATATTTGACAAAAGGATATGTGAATGGGAAGCCCATAGTGTCGATAAAGATATCTGGCGGTAAACTTTTCATTGCTTCATATGCCAAAACCACTGATCCAAACGCCTGGCCAAGCAAAGTAAAATTTTTCCAGTATTTTCCGTCTACTAAATGTCTTCTGGTGAGATGGACCAAAACCAATCTCTCGTATTTCAAATTCAAATTGAATCTTTTTTTCACATTTTCAACAACATCCAACTCAGTGGTTTCACCGTAGATTGTGTCGCCTGTGTAAACTGCGACAATGTTGTGTTCTGATTCGTTCAAGGTGTCGTGCACTGCCTGCCAAAGAACACGTTCGCCACCTCCACCAGCATTGCAGTACGGATGGAAGAAACCGTATATTTTTTTTCTCTTTGGGTCACTTGGGTCCTGTGCACTAATATCGCTAACAAACTCGTCGATTCTCTGGGAATCAGCGGGATCAATAATGATGTACTGGTGGTTCGCGCTGTTGGTGGAATAATTGAAGGGCTTCTGAGTGCCGAATATGAGTCTTCTTCGCAAAGGGCCAAACTTGAAGCCAGCATTGGCTTGAGATATCACCTTTATTTTTTTTGAATCATTGCGCAACACCTCTAGCAATTTCTTCTTGTAAGTTTGGCCCGGATAGTAGAAGAGCTTTTGCAATAACTGCGGAGATGAGTAGACCAACGCCACGAAGGCTACAAAAGCCATGAAATAGTTGTTGTAACCCATTGCGACAATTTACTGAGAGAAACAGCGGCAAATAAAAAATTAAAAAAATGTTATTCTAGATACCCAAAGAATTTGGGGATTTTTAACTCGCAAATATCTAGAAATTATTCCTGATAAATTATCAGATTTATCGAAAAGACTTGGGGTCTCGCTGGTCTTTTGTCAAAGAATTACTTATCTTTTGACATCTTGACTATCTAATCAGTATCAAAAAGAATGTTAAAAAGGGAAAAAATTTTACCTGATACGGGAAGTTTCTTTTTATAAAAGCATGCCCTTTTATTTTGCACGTGCCTAGCTTTTCACGTTTTCTCTGGAAGAAATTTTTCAAAAAAAAAAAAATTCTATATTTTATGATTTGTGAGAAATTCTATTTTCAATTTTTTTCACAATTTTTGAAAAGTTTTTCGACTTCTTAAATAATTGAAAAATTAAAAAGCCCGACAAATAAAAAAAAATGTTTTCATATGTTTTCTACAAAATGTTACATCTGTACACCAGTAAAATAATATTTACTTTTTTCCGTTCTCTTCTTAGCTCCTATGAAAAGAAGAATGGTCAAAGGCCCCACTAAGTAAAATTATACAAGACGGCCGAATTGGTGATGACTGCTCACTAAATAAATAATAATACGAAAAAAAAAAAAAAAAAAAAAAAAAAAAAGAGTAATATTGAAAAATCATCATTCGTCTGTCTGCTCTATATTCTATTATCTTGAATAGTAATAATAACCATACATAGAAGCAACCAATAATATTGTGAAAATGGCTCAAAGAATCACCTTCAGAAAAAGAAATCCATGTATGTATTAATAGGAAGAAAAAATAATAGCAGAAAGAGAGAGAGAAGAAGATATCATGGGCTTAGAAGCACGAGATTGGCTGGCAGAAGAGCCTTGCTTGAGAGATAGATTGATCAATATGGCAATATTGGGACCAGAATTTATGAAAATTAAACAGATATAGAATTGAAAGGAGATCAGCAACGAAAAGAAGAGATAATGGTCTGTATGAGAAAAGCAGGTCTGTGAAATGTATAATGCTTCAACCAGCTGCAGAGGATACCTCAGAAAGCGTTATTTGCAACTTAGAGATTTTTGCCTTTAAACCCAGGCTCATTTTGATTTTCCAGATATTCAGCTCGTCTAGATGTTCAAAATGCTTGAATTATTGAGCTTTGAGAAGTTTTTTCCATATTGAAGTATAATTTCGATTGCACGAGTTGACCTGTTTTTGAATCTTCCTGGAAAGTCAAGGAATGTAACATGACATAAACTCTGAACATACGCGCCATTGTTAATTCTTGAATACTTTTGTTAGTCTACCAGAGGTTCCCTCAATTCTAAGCATGTCTTGACAAATTTTACGCACAATCTTTTCTCTATTCTTTCTTGTGTGTTGTTGAATGACTTGTAGTTTAAAATAGCACTTTGATACTAACTAGTTTTTTATAGACAACACTCGTTCCAACCAAATCAAGGTTGTTAAGACCCCAGGTGGTGTTTTAAAGGCTCAACACATCAAGAAGTCTGGTACCATTCCAAAGTGTGGTGATACTGGTGTTCCATTACAAGGTGTCTCTGCTTTGAGACCAAGACAATACGCCAACGTATCCAAGACCCACAAGACTGTTTCCAGAGCTTACGGTGGTTCCAGATCCGCTAACGCTGTCAAGGAAAGAATCGTCAGATCTTTCTTGATTGAAGAACAAAAGATTGTCAAGAGAGTTGTTAAGGATCAACAAGCTAAAGAAGCTGCTGCTGAAGCCAAGAAGAACAAGAAGGCTAAAAAATCCAAGAAATAAATAAGACTTCATAATTAATTTATTGTGTTAAATATTTTTTTCTAAATCAAATAATTCTTATAATCTATTCATTGCGTTTCAAAAAAAAGTCAGTAGTAATGCTGGGTTGTAGAATATATTCGAGGTATTTATCTTTCAATTAAGAAGTATTTATTACACCAATCTTCGTGTTTTATATTTATTTAGTGTTTGGTTTTATCTACTGAGAAGAAGTGAAAAAAAGGGGGTTAGAGCATGAACGTCTTTCTATAAGTGTGAGTCAATATCCTGTTTTGAAATCTAAGGAACTGGTGTTGATATTGCGGATGGAGTAGCAGATTTGGCAGCTGCCAATTTTTTAGCTCTTTTAGCTCTTTTAGTCAAATACTCTTGAATTTGTGGGAAACCATCTTCTGTCACGAAAAATCTTCTATTCAAATCATCTTTGTATATGAGGACACCTATTTCTTGGGCATGATTGACTAGCAAGTTATATTCTGCTTCAGTTTTTAATTCTTTGAATAAGTAACCATCAAATGCTTGAATTCTATCTAGCTCTAACTGCCAAAGTTTAATTTGATCTACAACATTACTTGGAATTATTTCTAAATTTCGTAAAGACAAGTGTGATGCTTGTACACCATTGATACTTTCGTACTCGTTCTTTTTATTCAATGCTTCTTGTGCTAATCTTTTCATTTGTGGGTGAGCATTTGCTTCCAAATATTGAATTATCTGGTCAGACGTAATACCAGATCTTAATGCTCTATGAATAGATTCTCTTGTGATCTGGCCAGTTACTAAATTTTTAAATCTAGTTTTCAAATGAACAAATAAGTTAAGAATGGCAATTTGTAGAGGTGATGTTGCATAACAATAAAGTTTGAAATTAGTTTCAATCACAATCGTACCTGTGATGAAATCTACTTTTCCATTATCTTCCTCATCCTTGTTTTTAGTTTTTGAGCGTTCTTCGTTCTTATCGTTTGTCTCTTGGATGGATTTGTTCATCACCGAAGATGCTGATCGTAAAGTGGCCGAATCACTTGTCAAAGTCGTAGCCAACCTGGTAGGGTAAAAAAGCCTTGAGTCTGAATTTTCCTGGTAAATCAAACCATAGTCCCTCAAGTCCTTCAACATTTGAAGCTGTGTTCCACTCAAAGAATCTGCAAAATAATCTTTACCCAACTCCAAAGAACCCAACATGAAAATAAAGTTTAGCACGTCTACAGCGTCCATGGTTAAGGTTTCTGACATTTTCAAATACTCCAATAATAAAGTCCATATCTGAGCATTTTGATCTTGTAATAGAAACTGAAACCCTTGTTTAGTTATATTCACCGAAACTAAATCCTGGTTGTTGAGGTCACCTTCCAACTCCATCAATCCACTGTGTTGCAACAATTTCAAAACTGAGACACTTGGCAATTGATCAAGCTCCGTGCCCACCATAAAATGTAAAATCAGTTCCCACCTCCTTGTCGCATATTCATCTAAAAATGACACTGGTATCTTATTGTTGTTAAAACTGCTGTCGTCGTTGGGATGACCAAACGCATCCAAGGAATCGTTGCCTACCAATGCATTTCGTAGACTTTCTCTGAAAGTCTCATGAACGAAAAAATGATTATTTTTCTCAATTATCAAGCTCAACGCCTTTAGTCTTCTAATGGATTCGTACTCCTGGAGTTTTCCCTGCTCGTTATCCTTGACCCACACATTCCAGATTCGTGAATTCACTGGCTTGTCGTTGAAAATCAAAGACAAAATGTGAAACTTGGCCAAATTCGGCAATAATCTGTAGATTGCAAGACATGTAGCCTGCGAGCAATAAAGTTTCAGCTTCATTGCCGCAGGCAAGTTCTCCAAGTACTCATTCACTGTCTCTTTGAACAAATACGACGATGACATGTCTTCCGGTAATTTTCAACACTATCTGATTTCTGCTTCCTTGTAACTTCAAACAATCACACAAGCTGAGTCAGCCAAAAGCCTTTCTAAGAAAAAATCAGAAAGCAACCAGTTTGTAAATAGAATTACTATATAGCTCTGTTTGACAATTGGGCTACTCTTCTCCTTGACTTTGATGACCCTGAAGTCTTAAGCTATATTTGGTTATACATAAATATATGTATATTCATCTGTTAATCACTGTTATGTTATGTGCACTGTAAATATCTTTGGTACGGAAATATATGGTTTTGCCGTACCTGTATGCCGTGGTTGCCGTACCGTTCCGTGGCGGAAATTTTGTTATAGTTATTTTTCCTTTTTTTTTTTTTTTTTTTTTTTTTTCATTCTTAACAGCACAGATATTGCTGTCGTGAAATTCCCTGGACAAACAATACGAAAGTCATAGAATCAAACAGACAAACTCTATGATAGAAGCTGGAAGATCAGAATCATTGCAAGATTATAAATAAATTAAGAGGAATTAGATCATGGTATGTAATAGAAAATTTGAACTTGGTTGAGTTATTTGTTAGGACTTTATTAGTATGAAAAGTTATTTTTGTCATCTTTATTGATGGTACATCTAGAGTAGCCTGAATCGATATCTGATGAACAGAAATGATGGGATACATCCGAGCCCAAAAAATAGTTTTTGATTTTTAGCAGAGAATTTATACTAATTTAAACTGTTTTATAGACTGTGATTGTTAACTCCCACGAATCTTTGATTGTAAGTATTGAGATTAGCTCCCAGAGGCGCGGTGAAAGCTGATAGATACTTTTGGGACTGTGGTTTCTTCTGCTCTTGAGTAATAGTATCACACAACATCATTTTCAAGCTCTATTGTATTCTTTTTTCTGGGATCTATTTTTGTTTTTGTTGTCTTTTTCTGCAATTGATGTTGTAATATTGAGTATACTAACACAATATAGCATGATGCCGCGTTAGATTACTACGGTAAGCGTTTAGCCACTTGTTCTTCTGACAAGACAATCAAGATTTACGAAATTGAGGGCGAAAATCAAAAATTATTAGAAACATTGAAGGGCCATGACGGTGCTGTTTGGCAAGTTAGTTGGGCACATCCTAAATTTGGAATCATTTTGGCTTCTGCTTCCTACGACGGCAAAGTCTTGATCTGGAGAGAAGAAAATGGTAAATGGAAATCTATATTAGAGCATAATATTCATAATGCTTCCGTGAATAGTGTGGAATGGGCTCCACATGAGTATGGTGCTATTTTATTGTGTGCTTCCAGTGACGAAAAGATCTCGATTTTTGAAGTTAAAGAAGACGGACAAACCAATCAATACTGTTTCAAGGCACACGATGGTGGTGTCAACTCTGCATCATGGGCACCATTGAATACCAATGAGGACACTTCTGGTAACAGTGGTAGCATAAAGAGATTTGTTAGTGGAGGAAATGACAATTTGGTCAAGGTCTGGAATTACGACTCTGCCAATAATAATACTACTTTGGAGGCCACCTTAGAAGCACACTCCGACTGGGTCAGAGATGTTGCTTGGTCCCCATCTGTGTTATTTAAATCTTATATTGCATCTGCATCATTGGACAAATCAGTTTATATCTGGACTCAGGACAATAACCAACCTGGCTCTGTTTGGACCAAGACCAAGTTATCTGGTAAGGATTTTAACGAAGTCGCTTGGAAAGTGAGCTGGTCCTCGTCGGGTAACATTTTGGCTATATCTACTGCCGACAATGACGTCAAACTCTGGAAGGAGAACTTGGCAGGTGAATGGGAATCTGCCGGTGAAGTTTTCTGATTTCGGTTGTTGTTTCTCTTATTTTTTCTACTAGTAATAATGTTGTTATTTTTTTGTTAGCATCTACGTTATCATTTTTTCAATAATTACCATTATTTTTACTGTCTTGCGAACCTAGTTCAAATAAGTCTTGGAGATTTTACGGCAAAATAAACAAAATTGGAGAGAAAAAAAATAAAATGAATAGAAAAACCTTTAACATAGATTTCCTTGAATACACAGAATGCTTGTATATCTTATTTCAGCTCTTTTCTTTACTATTTTTTCTTGTTTATGTAGTAATTTCATTGCAGCCGTTATGGTTCTGTGAACTTCTCTTAATATTAATGTAGTCCTAATATTCCTCATAATTTGACCTTTTTACATGTTGAAATATCCTAAAGACCAGCGCACGTAATTTCTACCCCACTCTCCAAATATTTTGTTAAAAAAAAAAGTAAAGGGTATATTCTAAGAAGTAAAAGCTCAAAGGAGCTAAACAGTAATCGTATACAACTATTATAAGTATAAATAAACACTTCCAGAGGCAAAAATTTTGCTAACAACAAAAGGAATCGAATTGAAGATATCTATAGGTTGCTTTTCGGAGATATTTTAATTGTAAACGGGTGAAAATGTTGAGTGGATTATATCAGTTTTATCGAAAGCATAGAAAGGGATTAATGATAGCTGCTGGTCTGGCAACAGCAGGATATTTTTTGATAAATTACATAAATCAAAAACGATCAGAATTTCAGCAAGAGCAAGAAAGAATCTTGAAGGAAAATGAAATCAGACAAAGAATAAAGTTAAAGTATGAACAGACTCAAAGGGATTGCACGGTGACCATATTGGGATTCTTACAAGAGCTCTCAGACTCCCTTTATTTCTTGTTCCCAATCGAAGAGATTACAAAGCAGTTGGTATCCAAAAAAAAGCAGAATCTGCTGCTGCTGCATGATCCTTACACGCCGTCCAGTGTTACCACCACCACCACCAACAACAACAACAACAACAACAACAGCAACGACAAAGACGCCAATGATTCGATGCCTACAAAAAAAGAACTTTGGAATGAACTTAAGTTGAAAAGTTTGACCAAATTACTCACTTTAATTTACGGAATCGCTTTGCTTACAATTCTTGTAAAGCTACAGATTAATATATTAGCCAGAGATGCTTATATCGAATCTGCGTTAGAAGCTGCAGGAATAGATAAACACCCCTTGGAAGGCGACAATGATGAATCAAACAAGTACGTAATCAATGAATCATATCTTTCTTTGACTTGGTGGTTCTTAAACCATGGATACTTGAAAATTTATGAAACTTGCGAGGATGCTGTTAAATTGGTGTTTAAAGATGTCAGTGCCAAATCAGAGTTGAGTTTTAACGAATTTTCCTCTTTAATTTCAAAAACTCAGGAATTAATTGACAAAAATTTCATCAATGACGATAACAATGAGTTTTTACTGAATTGTTTGCTTCCTCCTTCAAATTTAGAGCCGTTGATCATAAGTAAGAGATACAGTTCGTCTGAATTAAATTCAAGCTTAGACATTGAGGAATTCCTAGCATTGGATATTGAGGAACAAGAAAGAATTAACAAAATTGTTAATAGCCAAGACTTTAGAATATTAGTCAATGAAACAAAAGATTACATTCAAGGTGAAATTATCAGCATCGTTCAGTTGTCAATAATTACAACTTTAGTCGGTAAATTTCTCAATGATTGTGCAGCTAACTTGTTTGATGATTACAACAAGAATGTAAGTGAACAAAATGACGATGCGGACGACTTTGATATACAGCTTTTAACGAAGAAATTTAAATTGGTTAAGATTCTAATGGTAGTTAATAAAGAGAGTACTAATTTATCGGAAAGCAGCAACAGAAACCAGTATATTAAAGAATTAAAATGTGTCAATGAATTGGAAGATTATGCTGCTTCAGTTTATTCTGAATTTGACATTTAAAAGCTTAAATCTTGCTATCTTATTTTTTTACATAAATTTTTTAATTGTTTCTTGGTTATTCCTATGCCTTTTACTTTTGGATTTCGATCTCTATAAATTTTGTTATTTATTATCATTACTATTCTATAATTTTTGGAAATTTTTGATAAATACTTAGGAAAATAAATCTAATATACACGTCATTTTATCTGCTAGTTAAAAAATTAATAACTTAATTCTTATAACTCTTTTGACTCCTGATCTTCACTCTAGTAAAATCCACATCAGCTTGGGTTGGCCATGGCCATAAATTAACTGAATATTCCTCATCGATAGGTACGTAGTAATTTTCTTTACTCAAATCAATATTGTATTTTCCAGTATTAGATAATTCTTCGGTACTTGATTCATAACCCATATCTTCCCAAGTGATATCCACATCTAACGATTCTTGTCCTTTTTTTTCAGAAGATTCAACCATTGCATTCTCTTTTGCAATATTGCAACCAAATTTAATAACTCTATTACCCTCTTGCTCAGGCAAGTATGCAAGCAAATTACATAGCAATCTTCTACTAGGAATATATCTTAAATTGTCCCATCTAGCCATTATTAAACTCAATTCTTCATAATAGTTATTTACATATAATGCCTTGATGTATATATTCCAAAGACACTCACTTGGTTGAATATGCTTAACATCTAATGGCCCTTTATAAGTTTTTTCATTGAATTCATTCAATGCTATTTGAACTGCATAGTATTTCCCCCAGATTAAATTTCGACCGCTTACCAAAGAAGCATTTAATAGGGCTTTTAAACAATTATTATCTGGTAGTCTATCTTTTAATAACTCCTCGTAAAGTTCAAATATTTTTTCTGGTTGTATAAATGACTCATAATATAGAAGAATTCCTATAATAGATATATTGGGGTGCTCAAAAGAATTAAACAAGCTTCTAGTATAACTCAAAAAATTCTTATGGGTTTCAATTTTCATATTACTCAAACTATATTCGGTTCTTATTCCATTTTTATGAATGTTATTACCCTTAATTATTGCTGAATACAATTTCGTAAGTATTCGTTGAAAGATCAGAGAATTCAATTGTTTTTTTTCTCTCAAATGTCTTAGAAGTGATGTTATTATCTGAAAATCATTGCATTTCGTTATTAATAGGTTGATCATTTGAGTGCTGGATAAATCTAATTCAATATCATTATTGAGTAACTTCCTTATAACTGATGCCGCTCTATTAGAGTCCAATAAGTTGAATTGATTCAATTTTAAAATAAACTCACTCCAAACTAAAGAGCTTTTACTGAAGAATCCATTTTTGATCAACGATTTTTTTGAACTAGCTAAACTTTCATTTTCGTTTTGGGGAAATCTTAAAATATTGTTAAATTCAACCACTAATTCTTCTTTATTCTGACAAAGTTTTAATTTGATCATATAAGCTTTGGCCAATAAAAATTTAATATCATTACTATTTATTTCATTCATAATTAAAATGGAATTTATTTTATTTTCATCATTCAAAATGTTATAAATAAAAGGTGTCAAAGCCTCAATTTCGAATTTTTCAAATACTTGTGAGATCATATTCGAATCAATTGCAATTTGAGAATTTAAAATACCTAATTTTCCAAGTATATTCAAATTTTCCTTTATTGGAATGTTATCTGATTTATTATTGTTTTTCGGATTAATATTTACTAGTCTTGATACATGTGAAAGTAAAAAATTTTGTGCTTTTACCATCTCTCGTGAGTACATGATATTCTCTTTCGAGTAAGCCACAGATAAATTCCATAATAATTTATTGAAAGTAAATGCGCTAATTGATTCATTCTCATAATTATTAGCTTCTGACTTAAAATTCGCAATCACATTTAAGCTTTTCTCATCATCATTATTAGTTCTAATAAAATATCTCAAACCTCGTAAATAAGTTCTTAGTATTGGTATACAATCTTTAAATGAATATTGTTGGGATTTTTCTAATAAATAAAATAACGCATCGCGTTTCTCTTTTTGATTGAATAAATCTTTACCATTTAAATATATTTTCAGTAATAATTTTAAATCATACTTACTTGTTACATTTCTATGTAACAAATCTTTGAGAAATGGTCTTGGAGGTAAATTCCTATTCTCTAATGCGGTGCATGCTTCAACAACATCGCTACTACATATTGATTCAATCCATGCTTTCAAATCTTGCAAAACATACTTTCTTTCGCCATAATATGAGCTGAATCTTTCAAAGGTTTTCAATAAATCTCTTAATATTTCGATAAATTCAGGTTCTATTACTATTGTTTTTCCATCGAAATAAAATTCGAATCCATCATTTAAGTGTTGTTGTTTTCGAGACAGCCCATATAAATAATAAATTATAAGATCTATAATGAATTGATTATATCCTTCCGCATCATATTCAACTGAAACGTCTCCTTTTAAATCTGTGATATTAACAAGTTCACCCTTGTAATTCACTAACAAGCGCAAACTCCTTAGTCGCTCTAATAGTTCTTTTTTTAAGCTTTTATCATCATTTACTCTCAATGCATACATAATAGTATAAAGAACACAAAAAGCCACAGATGTAAGTTTAGGAATCTCATTCTTTAAATGTAATTCACTAGCTTCCGTAACGTACAGAAGACCATTATTTTTCCTTATCTCATTGGAAAAACCGATACTACTATACTTGAGTCCCCCTATAAGTTCTTCCAGATTTTTGCTTCGTTTTATATTTCTTAAAACTTTGGATATTTGACTTCTCTCAGACCTTTGTAACATCTGACGATCTATAAAAGGTAATTCATCAAACCTTTGTGGATTATATTGCTTTAAAACCCCTTTGGAATCTGTTAACAATCGTTTCTGACCAATGAATATTATATTACAGCATCCTGATTGAAGCTTAAACGAGTTTATTCTAATCATAACTCCCTTATACTACACTACCATTTGAGGATATTTGTGTCTTTGTTAATAATCAAATATGTTATAAGATTTACCATGTTTCTTTCAAATTTAAATCAGTCAAGATGAAATTTGTGATTCTTTGATTTTTTTTTTTTTTTTTTTTTTTTTTTTTGATATTCTTCTGCACTCAATAAATGACTTATTCTTAGAAAATCTCAAACAGTCGAGCAAACCAACAAAAATTGCAGAAGGTATCAGTAATTAATGATCAATATAACTTTATAGAGGTTTTTATTGAATTGATATTTGTTTTAATATGTCTGATAAAAATAGAGGAAATAAAGAATACTATAATCTTCTAAAGGACTACATTGATAGTAATGAAACGGGCACCTCAACAGAATTGAATAGTACAAAACAAAAAAAACGTCAAAAAAAACCATCAAAGAGGTTTTGTAAGACTAATTATTCAGAAGTCATAGCAAACATTAGTAATTCTGAGGATACTGGGAGAAGTAAATATAGAAACTCGTCTAAAAATATTAGCAGAGTTGATGCAGCAACATTTTCAGTTTCAGAATTAGTGAAGAGAAAATTAGAGAAGAGAAATGCTGTGCAAAGAGGCTTGATGGATTCTATAAACTCAGCTAGTTCAACATCAATCCCTTTACAAAAGAAAGACTTATTGTCAGCAAATGATAATCGAACTAATATAACTGCTGATGCAGATCAGCCTAACAAACAAAACGAAAGCATTACCTCAGCTTCCGAAATGACTCAGATGTTTAAATATCAGAATGAGGTTGTTACTGATGGTGACTTTGAAGACACATCACTGGAAGAGGATTTCGATGACGATGACTTCGAAGATGTAAATATAAATCCTAATTTAGGTACACTAAAGGATATAACACAAGATGATTCCGTAGCTGTGACAATAAACTTAAAAAAATCTAACAGACAAAGAAAAAATGCTATGATTATCGGTAAGGAACATCGCCTTCAAAGAAAGCAAATTCACATGATGTATATTGTTTGCATTTTGCTTCATGGAAGGCAATTGAATAGTAGGCTAAATAACAAGCACTTGCAATCAATTTATGCCAAAATTGTGCCCAAAAATATTTATTGTGAATTACATCCAAATATAAAAAAGAAGAATAGTAGTAATTTAGTCAAGTCAAGATACTTTTTAGATGGATTACGTCACTTAATGGAACTTTGGATAAAGAAATTTAGAATCACATTTGCAACGGGAATATTTAAGTTGAATTGGAATGAAATAGAGATGGATAAATATAAATCAGACGTTAAAAAGTGTCTCAATAACAACTTAAATATGAATAGATCATTTTATTTCAATTGTTTATCACACTTTAATGGAAATAGAGATTTAGGAGCTCAAGCTTTTGTAGCATTATTGAGAAGTGTACAAATAAAAACAAGGTTAATATTTAGTATCCAGCCTCCCAATTTCACCATAACCGCTCCTATTTCTGAGGATCAACAGGAAAAAAAGTTGCAGAAATCAAATGTTGATAGGATTCCAAAATTTGGAGCTACTAAATCTTCTAGCAAGTCATTGCTTCAAAAGATTTCGAACAGTACTTATAGTGGCTCCAATAGAATTAATGAAACCTTTCATTTGGAAAAGATATTAAAAAAAAATCCTTTTTTATCTCCGTATCCGGTATTTTGGGCTGAAGCGTGGAATCCCTATATTAAAAGATGGATAACAATTGATGCAATAAATTTTAGAATTCTCGAAAATATTCACAAAATATCCAAGCTAGAGCCACCACTCAATGATGAGCGCAATTCTTTATTGTATGTTATTGCTTTTGACAAGTCAAACAATTTAAAAGATGTTACTAGAAGATATGCTTCTAAGTTTAACTCTAAAACCAGAAAGAAAAGAATTACAAGAGACGGTGGTGGCTATAAATGGTACGAAGAAGTAATTTCGAAAATTTCAGCTAATAAATTGACGGGCAAAAATTTGGAGATCGATAAATTAGAAAATGAATATTTAGTGGACAGAAGTTTGAAAGAAGGTATGCCTACAAGTATCAATGATTTCAGAAATCATCCAATATACGTTCTAGAATCTCAATTAAAGCCAAATGAAATTATCTCACCAAAAGATGTATGTGGTTATGTTAAAACTGGCGGTGGCAATACAACTTCTTTGCCTGTTTATCTTAGAGAAAATGTTCACGAACTAAGATCTTCGGTTGGATGGTTTCATAAAGGCAGAATTATCAAAGTTGGAGAAAGGGCTCTTGGGAAGAAAACTAAAAAGTCGAAGCAAGGAGTAACTAATAATGGTAATGATTCCTCAAAAAGTTATAAAGGTATTGACTCTATAGATGAAGACGAAGATGTAAGATTGTACGCTGAATTCCAAACAGAATTGTATAAACCAGAGCCTGTCAAAAATGGCCTAATTCCTAAGAACGGATTTGGAAATATCGATGTTTACGCAGAAAATATGATACCTGATGGTGGGGTATTAATGAAACTGAAATTTGCGGCTCAGGCAGCTAAGATCTTGGACGTAGACTATGCTCAAGCTGTTACAGGTTTTAAATTTGGTTTTAGGAATACAAGTAAGCCAAAAATAGATGGGATTGTTGTTGCTCAAGAATTTGAAGAGGCTATCCAATTAGTCAATGATAATTTACAAGAAGAAGATATTGTGAAACAAAGAAAATCTGCCATGGCAAAAGCTTTGAGAGCTTGGAGCTTAGTATTTGCTAAGCTTAGAATTGTGGATCGTTTGAACTCAGATCATGGTAAGATTGAGGATGACAATTTGAAAGAATCAGAAGACAAATATGATAGATTTGTTCTCTCGAGTGATGGAGAAGAGTATATTTACAAAGAAGGTGAGATAGGTAATGGAAGAGAAGAAGAAGAAGAAGAAGAAGAAGAAGAAGAAGAAGAACGTAAAAGAGCATTTCAAGATGCTTATGGCGGTGGTGGTTTTTTACCTACAGATATGGATCAGGAAAGTTTAAGGGAAAAAGATAAGAAAAATATGGAATTAAATAAAAAGAGGCGTTTTGAAAGCGTTTTTTCTGATAACGAGGAGAATTATCACCATGAACATAAACAAAATAAATTTAATGAAGATAGCTCTGAGAATTTATATATTCCAGAAAACATTGAAAATGAGTCTCTACCTGATGGTGGTTTTATTCCAGAAAGTACCATTGAAAGTGAGTCTCTACCTGATGGTGGTTTTATTCCAGAAAATACCATTGAAAGTGATCCTCTACCTGATGGTGGTTTTATTCCAGAAAATACCATTGAAAGTGAGTCTTTACCTGATGGTGGTTTTATTTCTGACGACAAATCCAGTATAAGAGAAAACAAGGTATCAGAAAATTTATTCACTAAGAATCTGTCTACTGAAAAAAGTGAATTTGAAGTTACAGATGATAATCATTCACTTGAAAAGAATGAAAATTCAAACAAATCATTTAATGAAAATAATGGAAGCTTCGAATTTAATAACAAAGCTGCTATGTTAATAAATGAGGCCGTTCTGCCTGATAAAAACGACAAAACCAGTAAGGAAAATATAAGGAGAGCTCATGTTATTAATGAATCTAGTTTCAAAGATGTTGAAGAATTTGAAGAACTTGAAGATGAAGAAGGGGGGTTTGAGTATGAAGACAGCTGATAATTTACTTTTCAGTCTTCTCTCGTACTTTAAAAAAACTACAGTGTTATCACAGTCTAGAGTTAATTAATAATATTTACCTTTTATATACTAAAAAGATTAGATATTTCTTGCTTCAATTTATTCCCTATTTAATCTCTTCATTTTTTGTCTATAATGCTCTTTTTCACGCTGCTTTTCCCGTTTCTCCTCCAATAGAGCCTGTCTATTAGAGTAATCTTCCTCATCAAACACCTGATCTCCAGTGGCTTCCATATCACTTTCATCGTCGTAATCATCATAATCATAAGAATGAGTTTTTTTTCCTCTGTTAAATATGTTCCAAATTTCATTTCTGTCGTATCCAGTGTCGGTTTTATCGTCATTATAATCTTGCTCGTCATCATGAACAATAAAATCATCGTCTTCGTCATCATAGCTGTCTTCGTCATAGTAACTACGTGTTCTTTCCATTTTTTTCTTGGCTTCAAGTTTCTTTCTCAACTTCTCAGATGGACCTCTGAACCCAACAGATCTACGATTTTCTATTTTCGATTCTTTATCAAGCGCGGATAAAGTTGACTCTTCTCGTGATATTCTTGGATTTTTCTTATTGCGGGAAAGTTCTGCTGTAGAGGTTGTTTCTCTACTAACATTTTTTGCGGAATAACTTTTCTGCTTTTTTAATTCGCCTAGATTCCGTTTTTTTGCAGTCATTAAGTTTCTATTCATCGGTTTTTTGTTTATTCTTGATTC
The DNA here is from genome assembly GCA_031125705.1 of Saccharomycopsis babjevae. Taxonomy (NCBI): domain Eukaryota; kingdom Fungi; phylum Ascomycota; class Saccharomycetes; order Ascoideales; family Saccharomycopsidaceae; genus Saccharomycopsis; species Saccharomycopsis babjevae. The sequence continues at coordinate 114,024 of JASTVB010000022.1, read as the reverse complement.
TAAAGGTTTTTTAGTAGTTGATTCTGCGCGTTTTTTCTGTTTATCATAGGTAAATCCATTGTTTACAGCTGACGAAACATCCACTTTCTCTGCTTGTTTCATTAGCTCTGAGAACTTCAATTTTTTTTTTGGAAAAGGAGAAATATCATTATACTCACCATCGTATTTTTTTCGACTAATTGTTGTTCGTTTTGTGGTTGTAGTTGGGGGTTTACTTCTTGGTTTAGCCTCAGCACTTTTGGTTGCTGTTTGTTTTTTTTTTTTTGGCTTTTCAACTTCATCTGGATTCATTCCCATCCTTATCAATCTCTCTCTTTTTTCTTTGTTTTTTTTTAACATTAACTCCTCCTTCTCTTTTTGTCTGGCTGCTTTCAATCTTGCTACAGCTGGATCAATTTCTTTGGATTCACCGTTCAGTGACCCTGGTCGTCTATTTTCCAGTTTTTTGCTGTCTGATTTGCTTAAAGATGATGCAGACAATTTTGCAGCTTGGTTTTTCATTGAACCTTTTGGTTTGTTCTGAGAGAGGCCAGGTAGTTTTGAGTTATAATTTGTAGTTGGTTTGCCCTTCAACTCCGACAAAAGAGACGAAAAACTCATGGTTTGTAGTGTAATTTATCGCGTCTCTGTACCTTCTAATCAATAATGGTTTTGAGGTTATAAAAGTATCGTTATTTCGGGATAACTTATTAAGCAGAATAGCTGATACATATGATAAAAGACTTTAATTTTATGTCCATCAAACGACATTTTAAATATTGGATTCTCAGTAAATAAATTTTTAAAAAGGTCACGTGATCTAATGGATGTTACTTGTCTAACAATAATTTACAAGAACTCAGCTTCTTTACAATCATTTGAGTACAACTCAACTTATATTGAAAACTATTTATTATTTCTTTCCAAATTAATGATACAAAAAATCTAATTCATTGAAAATAATCTTCATCCTCCTCTTCTGCTTCTTTTGGCTCGTCTATTTCTGTCTCAAGGCCCTGAATCTTAACATCCCATTGTTTGAATCTTTCATCATTGAAAACGTCATCGTGAATCTTCGCCTTCAATACCTTTACCTTGGTTGACTTTCCCAATTCTAGCAAAGGTTCGAACAATGCTTCTAGAGGTATCTCTTTGAGCTGCTTTTTCTTCTCTTTTAGCAAATGCGTTTCCAATTTCGCACGTTCCAAATCTTCTTCCACATGTTCATCAGTATCCTCTTCATCATCATCATTAACCTTATACTCGTACTTACTCATATCAATATCTTTAAATGCAACTCTTTCGAACTCATCTATGTACACATCCATAAAATGCATAGGTAAAGAAACTGGAATTTTTTCATCCCCCGACAATATTTGTCTTTTCAAAACACTAAAATATTCCTCGATTAACTGAATATCCCACTTCTCAATGCTTAGTCTTAAGAAGCAACCATTTATAACTTTTCTAAGAAGCATATAGAACTTGTCTATTCTGTGGTGATCCAAACCTAGCCATTCTTTGATGATGATGCTCCAAAAAGCCTCAACAAAAACATTGAAGTTCAGCGATGGTATGCTTTCTACAAATAAATCAGCCAAAACCTGTGCCAATCTCTGTTGTGGACGAGGTCTGTCACTAAACCACATTGAATAAAAAAGCCCTTTCCATAATTTTTGGTATTTGATTAGCTTGGTTGCTTTCTTGTTTGATGAGAGATACTGTTTCAAAGCCTCAATTGCATTTTCTCTGACTAACCTATCATTCGATGCTAACTTTTTTACAAAAGTTGATTCTGAAGACATTTTTTCCAAATCTTTCGAAGTATCCTATACACCAAAAAACACGTTGAAGTTTATCTATTAAGGTCAAATGATCAACAGGAACATTAATTATTGCAATATAATTTATACTAGAAAATTTTTGGAATTTTTGAGAAAAAAAAATATCAGATGAGATCACGTGATGTATCTTTACAAGTATTATAAAGAATCACAAAGGCAATAAACTAAAATTAAACTGTCACTTGATTTGAAGCATAATCCTGATTCACATAAATATGTCCATTTTTTGATTTAAACTCCATAGATAACATATAACACTTTAATTGTTATATGAGCTTAGTGTATAATAATTCATGATGAGTGGTAATAAGAAACTGAATAACAATCAGTATATTCCGAATTTCATAGCTACGGCGCCGTGGTATCAAACAAAAGACTTGAACATTGAAAAGCAGTTAGAACAAGAAAAGGCCTTCAGAAGTAGAGACGATTCTAAAAAATTAGAAATTGATCTTAGACATCAGCGGAAAGATAGAAGTGAAAAGTCCAAGAATTTTTCTATTGCACAAAAGGGGCAGGGAATCCAAGATCTTTATAGGGAAGTACAAGAAGATACAGATGCGCAACAGAAGAAAAATGATAAGAAAAGAACTTTAGTGGATTATAATGAAGATTTAATAAAACGTAAGAGTAAAGCATTGAAATTTAAAACGTCAAAGAACTTCAAATGCTCAAATTGTGGAAGTACAAAACACAATAAAGCTGATTGTTTAGAAAAACAGAAAAAATTAAAGATCCAGTATCGATCAGACAAAGAAATATCTAAGCAAATAGATGAAAACTTGAAACAAAAGATAATTGTGAGAGATGAACAATCCTTGGTGAATGATTATGATGCGAAAAGAGATAATTACTATGGGTATGATGACAATGAATGGGAAAAACAAATCAAAATAAAAGTTCAAAAAAAAAAAGAAGAAAAGATCCGAAAAGCTGAACAAACGGAAAATACTGGCAATGCTGAAAATAAAGATGATGATTTGGATGAAGATGAATTGATGGAAATGCAAGAATTAGGAATATTGGGTTTAGATAAACAAGACAAATTGAAAACTAATAATAAGGATAAGATTCAGGGAGAAAAGACTATCAGATTGTTAGAGGATCGTGCCAAATATCTTGAGTCAGTCACTGCAGAAGAACAGAATGATGATGATGATGAAGAGTTTGTTAAAAAGTTAACTTACAATCCTAAGACTCGATCATTTTTGGATCCAAAATTGGGTGAATTCAATGAAAAAAATTTGTTTGTACGAAATTTAGATGGTGAAGCTAAAGAATTTGAAAAATTGAAGCAGTTTTCATGGAATTGTAAAAAGGATCAATTAAATAATAACGATATTGATGAAGGTGAAGAGGAAGATGAAGATGAAGAAGCTAAACGAGAAAACAATATGATGAACAGATTGGCATCGAGTCCAACAGCAATGATGTTAGAATTGCAAAAGAAAAAAGAAAAAACCATGATTAAAAGAAAGGAGTTCTTATCTAAGTACATGTAGATGTTTTGGATAACCTACTAAACTAAACTAATGAAAATCTCTACAACAAGTATATAAATTATATTTAAATAAAAGACATACATTTCCTACTTTATCTATTTACTTATTGGCTTCAACTTCTTTATAAAACCTGCCGCTTTCCTTTCCTAACATGTACCGAGCAGCATAACCTTCGGTGGTGTTGTTAGCCTCGCTAAGATTGAAATAGCTATCATTTTTTAATACTTTTTGAGGAAGCTCTTCAAGTCCCGCTTCATTTTTCAAAGAAATTTTGATCTCCAAAAACTTTTCTAAAGAATCTGGATGAAAAGAATGGAAATAAGATTGATTGAAGGAATCAATGTAAAAAGATAAAACTTCGAAAAGAGACTCATTTACTAAGTTTCTGTCAGACTTATATTTATTTTTAGAATCCAACGGAAAAATTTGCTTTTCGTCTGTAAATTTACTAGCTAGCACAACACAGCTTATAGCAATAGAATGTGGAGGTACTCTCAATGCGATCTCGGTCTGCAAAGAATCAATCATGATAATGTACGCCAAATGGCTCGATTTTAGGCTTAAATTCAAATCTTTGCATATCATGATAAGTATTTCTTCTATATGGTAGGTTCTAAAATCAAAATTTATAGCCTTCAACAAATTTTTCTCTATTAATAAAATGATTTTACGATGCTCTTCCAATTTTCGCTCATCTTCTATTGATAAAGTGATATTATTAGACCCTAAGTTATTAAAATTTCCTTGATATTTGTTGTTGGATGCCAATATTATGTCCCTTAATTTTTTGAAAGTATCCTCTATTTTACATGCCATAAAAAGACATGTCAATGCCACATTTATGCTAGATGACAAAGAGGAATTGAAAGGATAGAAAAGATAGTATCTTTGAAAATAAATCATAGCTGTGTTTAAATCTTTGATAGGAAACTTCAAAACTTGGATTATTTTGATAAGATGTTGAAATACCTTCGTCTTCCTCTGCTTATAAAGTTGATAATCAGGAATATTCTTCTGTTGTAAATATTTGATAGCATTTGCAGGCAAATACGGCCTCGAAAGTTGAATAAACGATTGTTCCATAGCTTTTGATTATTATTATTATTATTATAAACTGTTTTTTATTCAAGCTTTAAAAGCTTTATGTATCCCTTCTCCAATATTAATTTTATCGAATAGCTTATTTTTGGTGATATATTGATTATTACTTATCATTTGCATGGTATTGAAACTGTTGAATAAGAAAATCAGTTGCTTGAATAATTTTTTTTTTTTTTCTGTAGTTTTTTAAGCTTTCAAATGAGCTGCTGCATTAAAAGGGAAGAAAAAATTACATAAAGCAACTTGAATCAAGTGTTGCTTTATAGTTACCCAACATGACTAATTTTCTAATTCAAGATTATTTGATGTTTTATTTGTCTGTAAAATTAAAATAAAAGTAATATTTCATGGAAAAATGGCTGATTTACAAGAGAGAGTAAATAAATTAGAGGATTTGGTTCAAAGACAATCAAAACTTCTTGCTCAAACTGGCCAAAAGCTCATAGAGCTTCAGGTCGAAGCACAAAGGGAAAAGTTGGGTAAAACTGATTTAAATAAACCAGAGAAAAATGAAAAGTCTAAAATTGAAGACTTAGAAAAGGATTTCGTTACAAATGAAGACATATCTGAGTTGGTGGGGGAACTACAAGGCCAATTGGAAATAATTGAGAAAAGAAGTATCATCAGAAGCAAGAACGTGTTGTATGGTGATAAAAATTTGATTAAGTTGCCCGATAATGATGGAAATTTACCAGAAGAATTTCCTGAAAATAACCATCAGTTCAATGAGTGCTGGTCCAAGCATCAAATGTTAGAATTATGTAAATTCTATGAGCTTATTACGAATGGCGCAAGCACGATCGATGATGAACTTGACAGCAGAGGACTAGAGCAAGGTAATATTGTTCAACATTTGAAAAACGAAATCAAAGGTGAACACTTAAAAAACGAAATCAAAGGTAAACATTTGAAGAATGAAGTCAAAGGTGAACACTTGAAAAACGAAATCAAAGGTGAACATTTGAAGAATGAGCTCAAAGGTGAACACTTGAAGAATGAAATCAAAGGTGAACACTTGAAAAACGAAATCAAAGGTGAACATTTGAAGAATGAGCTCAAAGGTGAACACTTGAAGAATGAAATCAAAGGTGAACACTTGAAAAACGAAATCAAAGGTGAACATTTGAAGAATGAGCTCAAAGGTGAACACTTGAAGAATGAGCTCAAAGGTGAACACTTGAAGAATGAGCTCAAGGGTGAACATTTGAAAAACGAAATCAAAGGTGAACACTTGAAGAATGAAGTCAAGGGTGAACATTTGAAAAACGAAATCAAAGGTGAACACTTGAAGAATGAAGTCAAAGGTGAACATTTAAAGAATGAAGTCAAGGGTGAACATTTGAAGAATGAAATCAAAGGTGAACATTTGAAGAATGAAATCAAAGGTGAACATTTAAAGAATGAAGTCAAGGGTGAACATTTGAAGAATGAGCTCAAGGGTGAACATTTGAAAAACGAAATCAAAGGTGAACACTTGAAGAATGAAGTCAAAGGTGAACATTTAAAGAATGAAGTCAAGGGTGAACATTTGAAAAACGAAATCAAAGGTGAACACTTGAAGAATGAAGTCAAAGGTGAACATTTAAAGAATGAAGTCAAGGGTGAACATTTGAAGAATGAAATCAAAGGTGAACATTTGAAGAATGAAATCAAAGGTGAACATTTAAAGAATGAAGTCAAGGGTGAACATTTGAAGAATGAGCTCAAGGGTGAACATTTGAAAAACGAAATCAAAGGTGAACACTTGAAGAATGAGCTCAAGGGTGAACATTTGAAAAACGAAATCAAAGGTGAACATTTAAAGAATGAAGTCAAGGGTGAACATTTGAAGAATGAGGTTAAGGGATTGGAGCAATTGAGAGAAGAAATTCAAAGGTTAACCCTCAAGCAAGAACAACTAAGAGTGAAAGCTGAAGAATCAATCAATGAGGAGGAATTAAAAACCTTGTTGGGTGATTTCTGCGGCATTTCTGTCAAGTATTTATAGCTTTTTTGGAAAACTTTGTCTATTAACTTTCAGATTTGTTTCAATATTATAATAGCTTCTATTTTTTTTTCCTGATTCTGTTCGCCAAACTCTGGCTACTTTTTCTCAATTTTTATTTTAATCCATTTGGTCTTTAGTTCACTGTAACTGTGACATAATTAATTCATTTTTGTTTTAAATTTTTGCTATGTATCTAATTGCTTATCCTCAGTCTTCGTCGTAGTTTATGATTTATGGCTTTTCTGCTATCAGCCACATATCACTACTAAAAACATAAAATTGTATGGTTTCTCTTCAAACTCATCTAAAAGTTTTTAATGCAATATGATTAAGGCTCTTATAATTTGTCTGTGTTTGCAATTTAATTGTTATGTTTTGTTTTGCAGTACTAGTATTATATATGTTACAATTTCTAATAAGCGCAGACCCTTTTCTTTTAATACGTACGATTTACTATGAAATTTGATCTTTTACCACTTTATGACATCAATGATGTAAATAATCAAATTGTAAATTTTTGTAAAACTAACAATCAATTTTCAAGTTGTAAATAGAATTTTCTGTAGTTTAAATTTATGTAGCTATGATTCGTCTGCTTCTAATTTTTGAAATATTTATTAATCTTCTCTAATTAACCTTAATCTTTTTTCTACAGAAATTATTTTATTATTTTGTTCATCATTGAGAAATTTATTTCTAATTGTGTTCAAAGATTAAAACCATTGCATTAATCTTACTTCTGATATATATATTAATTTCATTGATTAGTAAACTTAAAGGTTCTTATGATAGCAATTGGGATCATGGTATTCACACCGTCGTTGATTTAATTTGTATTTATATTTGCAATTAACTTGTTAACACATTTCGTTCTCTATATTTTTTTCAAATCAAATTCTAATTAGTTTCTACTAGAAAATAATGCCCCGATATTTCTTCCTAGTAAAATTAGCCTCAGTTCATTCAAAATACATGACGGTATTCAAGATTTTTAATGTAATAAACTTAAAAAAAAGCTTCATAGGATCCTAATATTCAGCGAAAACAATTGAATTACAGCCAGTTGACAACAAGAAAATATAGTTAAATCTCTGTGAGACAATACAAACTCGCTATTTTTGAGTAATAATTTAAGGCATGAATTTTGGCTTTCTTTTTAAATACTCTTACAGCTTCTATATTTCACTATTATGGACTCAAAATATAATATTTTACGCGTCTTCCACCCATTTTCTGCAATGTCTATAATTTAAGTTACACCTCATCTTAACTTTCGAATTTCATCTAAATTTAATTCGGATTCTCATAGTAACATGTAGTTATGGCACACCATCGTTTTCATTACACGAATTTTTCTGATGTACAGTTTTATAAATGTAAGATTGTTACTAAATTTGCTCTTATTATGTAGGGTTTTATTCTTAATTTTTTCAACTTTTTGTCAATTGTCTTCAAACCTAGTGGACAGAAAGTTCATCTTTACACTAGCTTTTTCTCATTTAATAATCATCTACTAATAGAAATAATAATTAACAAAAAAAAACCGGGCCGAGGTGTCAGACTATCTTGTTCGGCAAAAAAATTCAACCCAATTCTTTGCGCTGGGCTCAGCCCAAACGTAGGCCTGAAGTTAGCTGTTTATAGCCGAAATCAACGTTTTTGCCTCAAGTAAATTGCCTAAAAAGAAAATACAGCAATCCACTGGAGGCCAAACGTAAAAGAATTCTCCCCCAAATCCGAAACAAACATCTGCAAATACGAAAATAAGTACATTGTTCATTGAGCTCGTTGCATTTCGGCCTCGTGACTCAAGCTTTTTTCAATGGCGCCTGTAGACAGTGAGCTGCTTTTGACTTAGGCTGGGAACAGCGGAGCCTGGCAGCCCACAATTGAAATTTCAGCTACCCGCACAGAAATTTTGGAAGGAAAAATTTAGTAAGATTTTAAAATAAAGCATATATTTAAGAAGTCGTCAAAAAAAAAATTAAATATCCACAATAAGGGTTGAAATGGTTATTTCCAAGATTATCACAGATCCCACACCTTGTTGCTTGCTCCTGCCTCATATCCGAACATCAACCTTTGTTGCCGCAAACACACAATTGACATATAAAATTTGTAAAAATTGATAAATTGACGTTAGAATTTGTTTTTTCGAATCGTTAATTACTAGTTTTACACTTATATATATATTCACATATTTACCTATACTTGACCGTATACGTGTTGTTGACCATTTACACCAAAGCTAAGCATTACAACCAGCCATGTCTAGAAAATTCGCTATCACCGCTGCCGCAGGCTTGGGTCTTGCCGCCGGTTACTATTACTACAGCCAATCTGCTTCCCTTGCCCCAGCAATCAGCACCTTTCAAGACCCTTCCCAATGGAAGGACTTAAAGTTAAAGTCCTTCAAAGACGTCTCCCACGATTCCAGAGAATTCACATTTGCCTTGCCATCTGAAAACCATGTCTCTGGTTTGGAAACTGCTTCTTTGTTGTTGGCAAAGTTCATTAACAAAAACGGTAACCCAGTCATCAGACCATATACCCCAGTCTCCACTGATGACCACAGAGGTGAGGTCAAATTCGTCATCAAGAAGTATCCAAACAGTAAGTTCGGTACTCATATCTTCAGTTTGTCTGAAAATGATACCGTATCTTTCAAAGGCCCAATTCAAAAATGGAAGTGGGTTCCAAATTCCTTTGATTCCATCACCTTGATTGGTGGTGGTTCCGGTATCACCCCTTTGTTTCAACTTTTACAAACAGTCGCTGATGACCCAACTGACAACACAAAGGTTCATTTGATTTATGGTTCCCAATCCACCGATGACATTTTGTTGAGAAACGAAATTGACTCCTTAGTCGCCAAAAGACCAAACAACTTAAAGGTTGACTACTTTGTCGATAAAGTTGAAGGTGCTGCAACTGAGACCGTACACCAAGGTTATATTTCAAAGGATTTCTTGAAGAGCTCTATTCCTTCTCCAAGTGACAAAACTCATGTCTTTGTTTGTGGTCCTGATGGATTGTACAAAGCTATTTCTGGTCCTAAAGCTTCTAAGACTGAGCAAGGTGAAGTTACTGGTGCATTGGCTGACTTGGGTTACACTAAGAATGAAGTTTTTAAATTTTAAGTTCCTTATTCAATGAGAAATAGACAATGATTTATTTCTGCTATTTTTCTAGATTATAAATATTCAACATGATTCTAATAAATCTTTTAAATTTTAAATAACTACAACTATTTAAAAAAATGTAAACAAAAGAAAGCCTCTATAAAACAACACTGTATCCTTTCGAAAAAAAATTAAACCCAATTAATCAAGAAAAAATAAAACTATCCAAAATTTATTTTGTTTAAGACCGATTTCAGTTACAGAATATGAAAGCAGAACACATAAATGTAATGTATTATTAAATTAAACCTCTTGTTTTTATTTTGAGATTTGGATAGCGAAACCACACTTTTACAATTACTCGGTTAAATAGTAGTTTTTGTCGAGCCAGTATTATCTTATGAAATACTTGCTCATGATAACTTAATAAGATGTTGTATTCGCGAATAAACAATAAGGCCAAACTATGGCTAAACGAATGCCACTTTGTGACTGAGCAACAAGACAATAATGTATCCAATTCTAACAATAATAACCAAGTAAGAATGAATATATAAGGAGGTAATTCTCCAGATGAAGAAGATATGAGGAAGGAGAATAGAAGAAGAAGAAGGAAGGAAGAAGGGAAGACATACGAATATATATATATATATATATATATAGAATTGAAACCATTATCTCTCTCAAGTTAAAAGAATGTAAATTAATGTTAATAGCGATTCTGATTACGAGTCACACCAGCTGACTCGACAGTTTTGAATGAATCAATCATGTATTTAATTTATACAAAATATACAAACGTGCTTCTAAACAAAAATAAAAAAAAATCAAGATTGTTCAATGAATTCTTTTTGTGAAGTTTTTTTTTCTTTACTTTTACCATTGATGCAAATCTTTCATTTGAACTGAACTAATTATTTGATTTACTATTTTCTTTCTTTCAACTTTTCATTTTTTATCCTCAATTTCAAACAGTTGATATTTTTTTAAAAATAATTTAATTTTTTTTCTCTAAACAGTTCAAGTAAAAATTCTAAAATTTTAGTTATTCTTATACAAATGACTTCACATGGTCGAATTAAAGATAGTAGAAAGTGAGTATTGATATTTTTTGAATTGTTTATACTAGAAATTATATTTTAATATTTGTATTTCAACTCATGAAAAGCTAAATTTACAAAATCGCGTCACTTGCAATGGCAAGTGACGCGTACAGATTTTATAGAATTTATGCATCACGTGAGTGTATGCAATGATGGTCATTGAATTGGATTGTAAGAAAAATTATGGTTAGTATATGATCAATAACTCAACTATGTCAATTATTATTTACATGTCACTAGAAAACAAATAAACATAACTCAACAAATAGTATTAGGCAATATAATTTTTATTAGTCTTCCAAGTATTCTTCACTTGGGAAATACTGTTCAAACGAGTTAGAAATCTCTAAATGTAAGTCACTAGCTTGCATTGATCTTTTACATTTCTCGAACGATAACCTTCCAGCATTTCTCACAACACTGCAGGCATTGTAACAAGACAATAAGCTCACGGTATTTTCATTAGTTAATAGATTTTTGTTCTCATTTTTATCGCCAATCCATAAATGTTTCTTCGTACTCCATGCTGTAAAAGTAGCAATAGAACCAGATAAGGTATCTCCTTGTCCACCACATCTTCTGTTAGATCCTTTGGTCGTACAAATTAAGTAATCATCGTTTTTACAAATTATGTCCGAGGAGCCTTTTTTGACAATGGTAACGCCTCCCAATTTCTTGGATAACTTGGAGACTTCTTCTATCTCAGACATCTCTTCTTTTTCTGAAAAACAACTGTCGTACAATCTTGAAAATTCAACTTTGTTAGGTGTCAAAATCACTTTATTATACCCATTTAAAATATCGATTGCGGAAGAGCCACTTTTATCATTTGATAGCATGAACAAGGCATCTGCATCTAAAACAACCGGGATATTTCTTTTCTTAATTTCTTCAAGAGTTAATCTTGCGAGTTTCTGTATCATTGGAGTTCTCCCCATACCTGAACCCATAGATACAACATCAACACGATCTAGTAAAGATTTTAAGCTTGATAGATAATTCTGTTCCTCATCTTTTTTATTTGGGAGAGCAGAATTAGATGAAAAGGCATCTTTGGGAATTATTGGATGCACCATCAAATTTGGAGAATAATTTTTCAAGATAGGAGAAATTTCGGGATTGCAAATCACATGGACCAAATCTGCACCAATCTTGCAACTAGAATCAGCCGCAAAATAGATTGCACCATTATATTCACCTCCAAATATTAAAACCTTCAGCAATTGACCCTTATAAAATCTTGAAGAGAGCGGAGGAATCAATTTCTTACTAACCTTGAATATTTCTTCTTGCGTTAACTTTAAATTTTTCAATAAAATCATCTTAGTAAATCGAATTTAACTTTAAATTCTTCAGGAAACGATAATGTATGTCTTGCTTCACAGTTTGGCAAAGAGGTACTGTACGACATTTTATTATTGCTATATATTCTGTGTATTAATTTTGACGCGTGATTCACGGATTGACAACTTCAATTTTCATTTAGTATTTGTCACGTGCAAAATTAGCACTATCAAAATGGATTGCTCACAGTATATATTCCTGAAATCTATTCTCATGCGAATCTCGTATTAAGAAACCTTATTTTATAAAACTTGAAATAATAAGCCTAAAATCTACAATTAAGCAGCACCAAAAAATTACAAGATTGAGAAAATAAACCCATTCAGAAAAATACATTTGTTTGAATTAGAGAACTTAAAAGTGTAAAAAAAAATACGAATCGATTATTTTACCATATTTTAATTGCTACTATTCTCCTTCGAGTATATGGACTGAAAAGACGAAGCAGATTCCATATTCGATGAATTATCATGTTCAGATTGGGTGACCTCAGATTTTTCATTAGTAGAAGTTTGTCCACCTTGATTAGTAGTATCAGCATATTCAATTGCTGGATTTGTTTCTGAAACAGATTTCATACCAGAAGATTTGGTAAATTTACCTATAATAGAATCATTGATTTCAGAAACTTCTTTCTCCTCTATATTTTCTGAATTAGCAAAAGCAGCAACGGCAGCAGCAGCAGCCGTAGCAGCAGCTGTGGCTGCGATAGCGGCATCAACATTTTTGATCTTTGGTTTACTTTTAGCTTTTGTTTTTCTGCCTTTGCTAACCTTGCTTTTTAAATTATTCTTTTTCAATTCAATATCTAAGTTTTTCTTTTTGTAGTCGACAGTGTCAGTAGAATTTTCAGAAGTATTATCAGTATTATCAGAATTAATTGTATTCATGCTTTTTTGGCGTCTTTTAAGAATCTTATTCCACTTGTAACGACACTGAATTCTTGACCGAACACCACCCATTCTTTCACTAACATCTGTCCAATTAATTGGACCTGTCGGTTCCTCTCCATACAATTGATGAATAATGTTTAACATAAGAGTCTCCTCTTCATTTGACCACTTGTTTTGAGCTCTATTAGCACCACACTTTATATAATTTCTCCAGCGGTCTCTACAATCCTCAGGCATTCTTCCCATAATCTCACCAATTTGCTTCCATTGACCTTCTTTATCTTTAGATAAAATTGCCAATTTTTCATCGTCTTCTGGAGTCCATTTACCTCGCACTTCAAAAATATGATAAGCTCTTCTGACATGTTTGTATATAGAAGCTCTACTTCTTGCAGGCAATACCCTTTGTAGTAATTCCCAAAAATTATCTTTCACTCTAGAATTCGACCATATTCTTTTACAAATATCCTCTCTTGTCATGTTCATCAATTTACAATATTCGTCGATAAATGATGATATCAGTTTATGCTCTTCTTTAGAAAACATTTTACCAGCTGGTGAGTTACCAGCAAGTTTGGAAGCATGATCTGCTGATTTTTCTAGTATGTGGTTGAGCTTATTATCATCGGCCTTTTTAGGTTCAGTGGTGATAATATTAAGGTGCGTATGTAAAGGTGCAACAGCTGTATTTTCATCACTATCATGCCTTAGCTGTGACTTCATAGCAAATTCATTATTCATTGAGTCTTTGGTTTCATTATCAACATTATTGTTATCGTTTACTATACTTTTATTATTAGTAGCAGCAGCAGCAGCAGCAGCTATACCTTTCGCAATAGTAGCAGCAGCAGCAGCAGCAGCGTTATAATTGGCATACTGTAAGGATTGGCTTTGATTTTTACTATCTATGTCTGCTTTAATAATATCTTCAACCTTATTTTTGAGGTGATTTGTCGAACTAAGAACATTTGTTGAGCTAGTCATAGTTTCTGCTTTTTTGTTCTCATTCGGATTTGCAGGAAGATTTACATCATGAATTCTATTTGAGATTATATGGGGCGCTAAAATTCCAGTATTTTCTTTTTGAATAAATGAGGAAGAATCATTTTCTGTGGTAGAATTATTACTAATAACATTTTGTTTATTTTCAAAATTTTTGTTCCCTGCCTGTTGCAATTGAGATTTTTTATCTTGCTCTTTAAGAAGGTTATCAACATTATCATTATTTTGTTGATCCAAAAAATAAGAATGTTTCAGTACATCATGATCACTACCTTGACCATGGTTAGTTAAGCTATTGAGAGTCTCTGCAATTTTGGAAGTACTATTATTAACATCGGATAATGAATCATTAGTTTCTTGGGAGGGGGAACTAACGTGCTGATGCAATTGCGCTTGCTTAGCATTTATGTTATTATGAGCATTATTTTGATGATTTGGGGATATATATACATGATCAAAATTACCAAGTTGAGCGAGTTTGGTAGCATCGTTGATAGCTGCTCGAACAAGCTCATCATGCTCAGTGGAATTATTGTCTAGTTGACTTAGTTCGTCATCATGCCTTAATAAATTTGATGATTGATGCAATTTTTTACTCAGCAGCTTAGAAGTCTTTGTTTGTTTTTGATTGCTAATTGTTTCTGAACTAGGGTCAACTGAAGTGATTGTTAGCAGTGATGAAGCAGTACCATCAACCTTTGTATTTTTCTTTCTTTTTTTAACGTCCGAAAAGCTTGTAACTTTGGATCTTTTCAAAGAGTTCAGGTTACTGCTAGTTGGATTTTGATAATGTTGTGAGTCAACCCCAACATCAGCAGCAGCAGCAGCAGCAGCTGCTGCTGCGGCTGCCACAGCAGTTGCGGTTAGCTCATCGTTCAAAAACTCTGTGGTCCACTGATTATAATCACCACCCACATATCTCATTACTGCTGCCTCCACTGCATCGTTAGACATTCCATAATGGTGTGAATCGCCGTGATTGGCAGCACTATTGGCTAAGCTATCTGTAAATTGTTGTAGATGAGCGTCGCTATCATTATTATTACCACCGTTATTATTGCTGTTATTATTGCTGTTATTATTGTTGTTATTATTAGTTGAATCGTGCTTTTCTGTACTCAACGATTCTATATTCGGAACTCCGTTGGCTCTTGATTTGTTATCAGACATTTTTGTAACTTATTATACTTTTGGCAAATCTGTGTGGGAGTGTTAATCTATGCTGAAATCTGTATCCATAATTATGGTTTTTTGACGCAAACGTTAGGGTAAGTCTTGTTTTGATTTGATTTGAGCATTGAAAGAAGGGTTACCCTTTGAGAAAATTCAATATTTTGCTGCAAAAAAGAAAAAAAAATTTTTATAATTTTCATAAAACTTTCCGATACGGCTAATTACGGAAAAAATCAAATATCGAATTCAGCTGTTCTCGAAAAAACCAACAGATCATTCAAAACCATCTTCATTTTAAAAAGAACATATTACATATCAATTGGTTTTTGCAAGCAAAAAAAAAAGTATCAAGAAGAACAATTCAGGTTATGAAATAAATCAGAAATGAATTCAATTATCACTTTGTGAGAGTAATGATGTAATCCTCGTAGTTATGAAAATTTGAGCAATCTGAAGAAGGAACTTTGCTTTGTCTTAGTTCAAAAATAATCGCTTTACTTTCAATCTAGCGCTGTCAAGCTACGTATTTGCTTCAAGATTACATATCTGCCAATTTTTTGTAAACACAGTTCATGCAAATCCGAACATCCAAAATATTTTCATAAAAACAGTATCTGCTAACAATTTTACGTCACCAAAAACTAATTTTTCTGATAAGTACCATATATGAGATCCATATGACAAAATAATTTATCGTTATGATTAAAAAAAGAAGAACTCCTAGAAAAACAAACTCATTTGACAGAACAATTTTACCGATTTTTGTTTTTATCGAGTTATATTGTTCATTCCATCCTAACTCCATACTTTCATCATTTAAATTTTTATTACTTATTGTCTAATTAAAAAGAGGTAATTATTTGATTCTCTTTATATTGTTTTTTCTTAAGCTGGTAACCATTAACAGTAGTTGGTTACAGTTGTATACTAACACACAGCCATGATAGTTATGCACAGCTTCCGTATCTTCTTATAATATTACTCGCCGATACTTCATGGATAATACTGGAACCAAAACCAATAATGAAAGATCTGAATCAATAGTTATTAACACGTGAGGGTTTTATATTCAATACATTATTTATCTGTTTCGTTAATTATTATGTAAACTCAGTAAAATTTGTTTTTTCAAGTGATCTATCAATTAAATATTATGCTATGTTTACCCAATACATAAGAAAAACCATACATAAAAAAATACTATTCTTTTTTTTTTGGGTCTTCAAATTATTTTTTCAGTATATAAATTGCGGATTTAGCTCAGTTGGGAGAGCGCCAGACTGAAGAAAACTTCGGTCTATCAGAGATATCTGGAGGTCCTGTGTTCGATCCACAGAATTCGCATTTTTTTTTCATCTTTAAGCTTGTGAGCTTTCAATAGTTAATTTTTTTGGTTCGCTCTTTATTCAAAATATATATTCATAATACAAGAATGCTTCATTTATAATCTATACATAATGGACTTAGTTATATATGATGAAGGAAAAATGACTGTAAATTGTAAAAATTTTCTCAAAACTCCCAATTTTCATCTGCACTTTCGATTGCCCATTTGAACTTCTCTCTTAGAGTCTTCGTAAAAAGTTTTTCAATTGGAACATTGAAACGTTTGCTGAAAACAACTGTTAATCTAGGATCAATATAGTTAATTTTAGATGTACCCAAAGCAACAGTGGCGTTATCCTCTTTGTCTTTTAATTGTAAACAGGTATTAGTAATTCTTGCTTCTATTTTTTCCACTATTTGTTCTAACTTTTCAACATCATCCTTTTCATAATCCTCAAGTTTTATTTTACCGGTTTTTCCTTCTCTTATCCACATTTTCTTTTTATTTTCGATCTTCTTTAAATCTTCCTTCAATGCAGATTTTGGTTTCATTGGTTCTTTGTTCATCTCTAACTTTTCATTATCCCTTTGAAATTTTTTTGTCAATCTTTCGACCTCCTTATCATGATATGCATTAGCTATCACCTCGACTTCTCCAGCTGATAATGATCCAATCTCAGAAAAATAATCATCGCCTTTCTTCTTCTTTAACTTTTTATCTATTTGTAGCATAGTAATTTTAGCACGGATTTTTAACCATCTCATCTCATTGATTTTCTCATTAATTTTATTTACGCTAGCAGCATGGCCTTTTGTGACAGATCTTTGATGGTTACAAAGAATAGCAACTTCCCTATTGGCAGCATTGAATTTAACAATTTTTTCATTGACTGTACCTTCATTGGGAATCTTCTTCAATAATTCAGCCATTGTTTTAGAAGCGTTGTATGTTCTGAAAACCTTAGCCGTTAATCCTACCATATAACTTTGAAAATGCTTATTTAAAATTGGCGGATCAATTCTATCAAAAAGTTGATCACCTATATCTTTTGGAGGTTTCTTAAAAATTTTCAAATTTTTAAATACTTGCTTGTCCACTTCAACTTCTTGGTAAAATCTAATAGAATCTTTACCTAAGAAATCAAATATGACAGTATTAGGGGGTTTCAAAGAGATATGCTCATATCTTAAAGAGCAACAACCAACGGTATCTGCCTCATCGTCCCCTTTTTCACCACCAGCTCTAAGAGCAAAAACATCAATAAGGTAAGTGGCTGTTGCCATTTGGCGGTCTTGCATAAGTGATGATCTCAACTTTTCTCTATAATCACGTCTAATGACGTCAATATAATTTTTCAAATTTCTTGCCTTTTCAAATTTTTTATAATCACTAATTCCTTTGATGCTTGAGTTAGCAGCCAATCTAACATATTTGAAGCCACCTAAAACGTTTTCTTTCCACATGGCTAGCCATGCTCCAGTATTGTCATGCTTAACTTCTGCCCATTGATGTCCAGTAGGAGGTTCTGGAATTTTGGCTTCTTTACCTATATTAATCGTTATTTCTTCAGGTTTTACTCGTTTTTTCAAAGTACCTGTCTTTGGATGAGAACCTCTACCTCTGAACAATCCCGGAGGTTCGACACGAAAATTTCCAACTTGCTCTTTTCTCCCATCCATGGTACAAAACTTAAAAGGTGCTTCTTCCTCATCTTTGAGTCTTTTGATTTCCTTTTTCTGCACGGCTGTCAATAATTTTTTAGCAGCACGCTTCTCTTCAAAATAATCAAACATGTTAGTGAAATTACATTTTTTGAAATCGCTTATTTCAATACCTTCTTTTGTACCCCCATGTTCTTTTAAAATTTTGACAAAATCACGGAAAAAGTTTTTCTGAAAAGTTGCGTTTTGGGCATGATCTGTATTCAACATAGCACCAAAAAAACCTGCCACCTCTTCAGCTTCAGCTGGAAGTGTTACCGGTTGACCATCGTAAATTAGTTTTACATTTCCTGGAAGTGGTTCATAATCTGGTGGAAAAATTACTCCATTGTGTTCCAAAGTGTTCCATTTAATTTCGTTGTTAAGGTCTTCCTGTTCCCACCACTTATACATTTCTTCCTCTTCTTCAGCTGCCACTGCTTCTTCGCTTTGACTATCTTCTTTTTTGACCTTTTTGGTGCTACTTTCCTTTTTAATCTTTGCAGAGCCATTTTCTTTCTTAGCGGCAAGTTTCTTGATAGTGGCTCTTTTGGCAGTTGTTTCTTTCTTAGGTTTACTTATGGTAGCAATTTTGCTTGCGCCATTCTCACTCTTTACCTCTTTCTTGACCTTTTTAACGCTGTAGTCCGTAGGGGTTTTCTTTGCTCTTTTTTTGGTTGTGGATATAGGTATATCGTCATCATCATCTTCTGACTTAACTTTTCTCTTTGATTCAATTTTTGTACTTTGTTGTGACAAAGGAAGATCATCGTCATCATCATCGGATTCCTTATAACTTATAGTGTTTCTCGACCGGGAAACTCTCGGAGCTCTACCTGTTTGAGCCAAGGCTGTGTCATCATCAGAAGTGTATGTCATTTTTGGCAAGATTGCACAGTAATTAGATGCAGAAAATGAGCGAAAAATAAGAAACAATGATTTTTCCAGAGCTGATCTAGTTCTGCAAGGCCAAGACGCCCTATTTCGTGGATCTAAATAGACGAAGGACTTTTGTGAAACGAAAAGCCTAGTTTGTGTCAAATATTTGCTAAATGTAGAAAAAATCTTCAACGAATGTGAAAAAACAAGACAGGGCAGATGTCCTGTTACTTGCTATTAGGGCCGTTTTCTATTTTTATTTGCAATTACTCTGCGAGCGAGACTCGAAGGTGTTTTTTCTATCGAAAAATGTAACCAATTAGAACCTAGCACAACACCAAAATTATTAATAAAATATTATCTTTTAAAAAAACAATTGATACAAATTTTAAATTTGAAAAATTGACTAGTATAATATTTTAGCTGCTTTACCTCTTCTCTGCTTAGTATAGAACCTCTTGCAAATTGTCAACCAAACAAAAATAGAATTCAAAAAACGATATTTCATAGTATCCATCGGTTGGCTTCCCACCAAAAAAAAAAGAAAAAAAACAGAAAAAAACGCAGAGCTCTATAACCTCTTTTCATAACTCATAACCGAAGATCCAGGTGTACAACAAGGCAACTCATCAAATACAGGGCGCAAAACCTCAGTGTAGCAACAGGGCCTACTAACCAGACAGAAAATTATTTTTCTGAAAAACAATGAATCATCCATCTACACAATGACTTTCCATCTATTATCAACGGATTTGGTGCAAAGTCCAGATCATATTACAACAAATACTACCATAGAAGCGGCAGTGATCTTTCTGTTGGATGATTTATAGCTTATAGTCAAAAATATTGACAGGAAAAGATATATTGGGATATAGGTAGCAGATTTGGGTTACAGTTGAAAGAAAAAAGATACATTTTTTGAGTATTTTCCGATAGAGCCTTCTACTGCCAGCTTGATAAGGAAAATGCCAGCCAAAGGATCCACTATTGTTGTGAAGTTAGGAAGCTCATCAATTGTTGATGAGGTAACAAAAGAACCAAGAGTAGCCAACATGGCGCTTATAGTAGAAACATTGGTAAAACTAAGAAGGGAAGGTCATAGGATCGTGATTGTGTCTTCAGGAGCAATTGCAGTTGGTTTAAGAAGAGTTGGGATGAAGAGCAAACCAAAACAATTATCTAAGGTGCAAGCTTTGGCTTCCATAGGCCAGGGAAGACTCATCGCGTTGTGGGACGATCTTTTCAAGTTGATGGACCAACCAATTGGCCAAATCTTGGTCACTAAAAACGATATTGTGGACTGGACTCAGTATCAGAATGCCAGAAATACAATCAACGAGTTGTTGGATATGGACATCATTCCTATTGTCAACGAAAACGACACGCTTTCTGTTAGAGAAATTCGTTTTGGTGACAACGATACTTTGTCCGCTTTGACATCGGCTATGATTAATGCAGACTACCTATTTTTGTTAACTGATGTAGATTGCCTTTATTCGGAAAACCCTAGAGATAACCCAAATGCGATACCAATCCTCAAAGTTGACCACATTAATGATTTGCATGTGGATACATCTTCAAAGGGTAGTGATGTAGGAACCGGCGGGATGACTACTAAATTAATTGCCGCAGAAATAGCCACTAGTGCAGGTGTGACAACCATCATAACAAGAAGTTCAGTGCCAGGAAACATCAGGGCAATTGTCAACTATATAAACCAAGATCCCTCCACAGAGAACGGAATCAAGCCTACTTTTGAAGAAAACCAGAAACTTGAGTTCCAAAAATTGAGTAAATCAAATATCCCGTTACACACCAGATTTGTAGGCCAAAAGGATCAAAATACCATGAAAAACAGAGAATTATGGTTGCTTTATGGCTTGAAATCTTACGGTACCATCATTATAGATGATGGAGCAGCTAAAGCCTTAACTAGAAAAAATAGAGCAGGCTTGTTGCCTGTTGGAATAATTGACGTCCAAGGTCAGTTCCATGAAGATCAGTGCGTCACATTACTGAAAGGTGTAAGAAAGCAAGATGGTTCCTTGGATGAATCTGCTCCCTTGACTGAATTGGGTAGAGCTCGTGTCAATTATACATCTACTGAGCTTTTGAAAATTAAAGGTAGACACAGCGATCAAATCGAAAATATCTTGGGTTATGCTGATACAGAATACGTTGCTCACAGAGAAAATTTAGCATTTCCTGTTTTATAAATATATATATATATATATGTACGTTTAAATATTTCCACCAAAAACACTTATTTTTATATATTGTTTATGATGTAATGAAACGATATTAAAAATACAACTAACGAATATTGAATGAAAAAAAAATATTAATGATGTATCACGTGATATAATGATAACATTCTAATTTCATTCGTCTTTCAAGAACTTCAACAATAATGTTATCTTTCTGATTTCTTTTGAATTTACTTTTGAATAGCTATAGTAGACTTCACAGTTAATCCACAAAAATAACCTGCTTTTAAGAATGTCGCTATTGAATGAAAAGCCAAAGAAGGATGAGGTTTTAACTTTAATACCGCAACCAAGTTTTGTAATTAAAACCAGAATAGAACAACAAAAAGGTAAAAGAAAAGCGCTAACCAAGGTGTTCATCAATGTTTGCTCGAACCAACATGTTCCCTTACCTCCAACAACATATACTGACAGTAAAGATAATAATGACGAATTTTCTCCTGAAATAGTATATCCTTTGATTATGAATAATCAATGGGAAATTCCTATTATAACTTCAGATGAAAGAGAAGATACAGATAAAAAGGGCGCTTTGCTGTATGTGTATGATTGTTTTATAAATGATAAATGTATGACATGGGTACATATTTACGCAGATTTGAAGGAAATACTAGTAGAGTGGTGCCTTGAAAGTGTGGAATTGAGATTTGGGATATCCTTGGATAGAGAGGCCATTAAATTCCCTAAAATGTCGTATAAAGGAATTGATAAAGAGTTAGTGAAGTTACAGGTGTTAAAATCAGATTTAGACTCTAGAAATTTTCAAAAGCAAAAACAAGAATTGGAAAGAATAGTAAAAAATGAAGAGCATTTATTGGTTGTTGATGCCGTGAAAGGTAAATCAGAAAAATTGGGTATTGATCAAGATGATTCAAATGAAGAGGAGAGTTCAAGTAATGTTACTATATTTCCTAGAGACCGTGAAATAACAAAAAATAGCAAACCACTAATTCAAGAGATCAAGACAACAACTGCTCCTCTAAATACTGATACAAAAACAAACAATACTGGCAACTTATGTTCAGAGAATAGAAATAAATCTGAATTGACAGGAAAACAAAAACAAACCAAAAAATCAATAAAATTTGACATGAGTTTTCATAATTTGAACTCTAAAAATAGCAATACAAACAACCAGAAATTTCAATTATTGATTAAATTGGTACCAGACTTGATAGAAGTTTCTGATTTTGAAATAATGTTTGACTCAAAGAAACAATCTTTGCTTTTAAGATGTATGGATGACAATGTTAAATTTGTCACTCAGAATGAAAACTCTTTTTTTGAAATACCTGTTCCTGCATATTTGCTAAGTCAGGACCAAGGACTTCTATATGAATCCTTTTATGTAATCCTGGAGAAGTCTTTGAACATATTTATTTAAGTGGAATGCTTCCCAAAAGAATTAGTTAATTCAACATATTTAATGATAGATATATAGATCGAATATTATAATACTAAAAGATTTTCAGTTTTAAATTATTTCGCGACTTTCCTGTAAAGTAACTGATGAAAAAAAAATTAAGAAACAAAAAAAAGGTTTTTACTAAGGATATTGAATATAATAAAACATTTATTATTTACCATTATGTAAACAACAAAAAAAAAACGAACAGTGAAGCAGACTTGCCTTTTAAAATTAGAATATCCAAGTTCTAATAGTATCAAAAGAAGTGTAACCCATAAGAGATACCCCAAAAATAGTAACCAAAGCATTAAAATAAAAACTGATATGATTATTCAAGAAGTAGTCACGATCCTCAGAAAATGCATTTCCAGACATAATTTCTTCCCAATATGACCTCATATGTAATAATGGTGGGTAAATATAGATCAAAGGAATACAGGCAAAACTTCCAATTAATGCTACAAATTTGTCCAAATCGGAGTTGCCTATCCAACTGATTAATGATGTTATAATTACTAAAAGTATTCTGAAAAAGTTCTTTCTCCACTTAATTTTAAGATTGTATTTTCCCAGTTTTCTTGTACCGAATATTCCATTTTCTAAAATCTTTATAGCCGGAAATAGCTGTAATGGTGTGCTTAACAAGATAGCCAAAGCGTACAATAGTTGAACAACGTTAACCAATCTAGAATCTTGAGGAAAATTATTCAATATAACTGTTTGTACATCGTCACCATATGCTAAATATGCGATACCTCCTATTGAAATAAATACAACTGTAATTCCTATCATGACTCCACCTAAACAACTTGTAAACTTTTCTGGATGTTTCATTGATTCTTGAATTGGAATCAATAAACCAATACCTTCATATGTGAATACAGCAGTCCCTATAAAAATTGTCCAGTTTGATGGATTTACAAACTCAACATGTTTCATACCGTTGAAAATTATCTCAAAAGAGCAAGTGTGATAAATGTAAATTATTCCACACAATATAAAGAAATCAGCAATCAATGCAGTACCTGATAATTTTGCGATATTTCTTGTTAAAGACAAAGGAATAAAAATCAATAATTGTGTGAAAATTAATATAGGGATGGAAGTGAAATTTGAATTGTCAGGAAAAATTGCTGTAGTTACTGATTTTAAATTTTGTGCAACAAACACAATATAAGCAGATGCAAAACCGATCTGAGATAAAACTATCGAGGTCAAGATACTTGATCTCATTTTTGAGCCGAAATATTTATTTCCAATGTCACCAAAACTGCTAACTTGAGCTTTGACTCTAACATCAATCAAAAGAAGGAAACACCAGTATGATAACAAAGAAAAAAAAACCAACGCAAAAATGCTAAAAAGCAATCCACCATTGAAAAATCCTTTTGGAAGGAATAATATTCCTGTTCCAATAAAAGCCTTTAATAATAACAACACGGCCTTTGTTGTAGTAACATTTTTCTTAACTGCTTGCTTATTTTCCAACCTTGGAATATTACAAAGAGCAGCCTCATTTTCAATGTCATCTATGAGATTTGTACGATGTCTTAACAATCTATCACGTTCTGTATATAAAACCAGTTCTTCATCTTCATCTTGCCCCTCTTCATTCTTATCTTCATCTTCATCTTCAGACAATTCTTCACCTGCAAAATGCCCATATAAGGTTAAAAATTCAATAAAATTCCTTGTAAAAAAAGTTGGCTTTTCATTGGATTTTGAAATTCTATTCAACTTTTGTCTTTTATGAGCGATGAAACTTCTTCTAAAACCGCCAGGAAGTAAAATTTCGCTAACATTTAAGTCAGGCTCCGAAAATGTATTATAATCATTTTGCTGTTGATTATTGTAAGAAGGAACAGCAGTGGAAGATGAAGATGAGGAAGTTCCACTTGCAATGTTTCCCCCCACATGAGACACTGAATCTCTCAAAATATTTTTGATTTCATCAGTGTTTTGTAGATGATGATTGTTACTACTAAAAGAGCCTGAATTAAAATTGGTGATACTGGTAAAAGATTTGGATCTTCTTGGTGTCCTGTTAATATTGGCTTTGTCGTTTTTCCATTTATAAATTTCTCGAGTAATATCACCGCCTTGGAGATGTAAAGAGTCAAATTCATCGTTGAAAACTGAGGATGCATTATCATCAAAATTGGCTCCATTATTAGAAAAGGAACCTAACGCATCTGTATCTGTATCATTAATTAAATGACGAGATACTATGTCTATAACAGCAGGGTCTGGATTTTCAGCATCAACAGTGATGGCGGAAGCTTTGCGAGTATTATTCGCACCATTATTATTTGACAATTTAGTAGAACGCTGCAAAGAAGAATTCATTTGATGCAAATTCACAGAAGATGCCAAAGATCCAGATCTCATTTGCTTGGTCGTTGCTGGGTTTATAAATTTTGGATTAAAAGATGAATATGGGGAACTTGAAATTCCAGGGGCACCTGTTGAGTTCATAATATCATCATCATTGATATTTTGCGATTGCAGCGATTGCTTGGCCTTAAGTGATGGGTTCAAAAAGGAAGAAGAATTTCTCAAGCTTTGAGAAAGCATGGACTCTCTATGTTTGCTAGTATTAGACGAAGAATTAATTATTGGCATGGTGTTGCCAGAGAAAGACGAAGATTGTGTATTGCTATCATTATTGTTAGTATTTGTATCTTCACCAAAACCTCCTTGGATATTAACCACAGTTGATTCATCTTGAGATGGATCATTGGAGATGGATAAAAAGTTTGCAGGAATTTTCGAATACTGCGATGAACTGAACTGGAGATCATTATCCGAAGAAGACTTGTCTTTGATTTGCAAGCTAGAAGTTTTGCCAGCGGAGATAGCTTTGCGAGCCTTTTTCTTATTATTTCTTTTTCGTTTACTATTCGATGGCATTTTTTAATCTTATCAACACAACTTCTTTAATAACCTTATATGATTTGCTCTTTTCAATAAAAAGAATGCAAATAAAGAATTTATGTATTTTTGCATTAAAATTGAATTCGATCGAGTTTCCTATTTTTTTTTTCTGTAGAATTTTTTTTGATGGATGCGCGATGGAGAAAACTTAAAATTCTATGTTGCCATATTGAAGTCTGAAAATACCATGGTTGAATTTCCGCCGATTGATTAACACTATTGAATTTATGTTGCAAAATCACACGAGCTTTTGATTTATTGAGGATATGTGTCAAAGAGAGACACAAAGAGCACTGTTCCCGATAAACATGTTATCCACTAGAGCATGTAAAATCTAGTGTTACAAACTCTGGAGATGACATGCTGTTTGATGCTACTATTATTGATGCGGCTTTCACTACAGTTTAGCGCAAAAAGAGAGATCAGCAACATTTCACTATAATAGTGCCAGAATGTTGAAACTAAAAGTGTTTCAAAATAAACAAGGTAGCTATAATTTTATCACCGGATAATATATATATATATATATATATACACACATTCACATTATATTTTCAAGAAATCTCAAACAAGTTAGATATTATCCAAGTTTAACTCAAGAGAATATCAGTTCAGTTACTAGAAGATTATTGAATTAAACTAAAAAATAGCTTTTCTTTACTCAGGAATCAGAGGAGCAGAAAACCAAAAAAAATAAATCAGAAAAGTGTTTGGAACACAATCATTAATCAGCTTTTTATGAAGATTGTCAAAGAACGACATGATTTTTAATGCAACCTGTATCGAACAATCACACAGGTAGATTGCTAATGTTTACGAAACTCAATTAACTGACCAAATTTTCTTTTTCTGTAATTTCTTATCTTCCTTTGTAGCTTAGCATAAGATGCAGAAAACCAGAAATGCCGAGCCAGAGTTATTTACCATTTTAACTGGTATCTCCAAGTTTAGGTTTAAATTAAGGAATAACAACGGTTCAACTTACATAGGTCTTCTCAAAATAGAGTTTGTGCAAAAACACTAACCGTATTTTCAATACTACATGTTTTTCATGGAAATCATCTATTCTGGCTGCCGTCGTCTAACTCTCTTGTACACTGCAAACGACTGCAAACAGAATCTCGCCCGCAGATTGACGAAAATCGGCGGCTGTCTTCACCATTTTTTTTTGTAGTCCGTAGTTGTGGAAAGCTGGTGGGCAGGGCTAGAGTTGCTTAGACACAGCTAGACGGAGGAAGCAAACAAAGCATTTAGAAGATCTTGATATCAGTCTAATAACGCAATATCGAGTTATTGATTCTAGTTTATTCGTTGAGATCCCGTTATATCGGAGATTTCAGATGTAGTAAACGGGATGCAGGGTATATAGATTTTTTGCGTAAAATTGTTTTGCAGTATGGTATTAGAGATTACTGGAAAATGTAGGCTGATTTTATGTTTTCTGAAGACTGTGCTTCTATCAGACAGTGGTGGTATAAAAATTGGTAATAGTCATATAAATAACTGGAAATATCTTCCCAAAAAACTTAAAAGTAAGGCTGTTTTGCCTAAACACTATAGATATTTTATTAAAGATAAATTTATTATTTTCTGTTCCAAATACTTCGCTATCTATCCAGCTTAAACCCTCAATACCTTCTAGCTTTTTATTCTACCACAACTAAATCAATTCAAGATGCAAACTTCTAAAATTTTCACCCTTCTGCTTGTTTCCGCCGCTACTCTTGCTGCTGCTTCGAATTTCACCGCTACAAATGGTACTAGCACACTCATATCATCCATTCCTTCAAATGCTTCTAACTACACTGCTAATATTACTTACAATAGTGATGTTCTGTACGCTGATGCTGGTACAAAAAACCATATCGGTAGTATTGCTGCCATTGCTGGTTTTGCTTTCCTTTTGTTGTAGGAAAACTTGTGGTACCCCTATCAAAAATGAACCTTGATTTACCAGAAGATATGCTGCGTATTTTCGAGCGAACTCATTTTTTTTGGCATTTAATGTCTATAAGCTTTGTAAACTAGTTTTAATCAATTTCTTCTGAAGTGTATACTATCATTTTTTTCAAATTCTACTACATTCATTATGTTTCTATATTAATGGTTTTTTTATTTTACAATATCAATGAAATATATCAAAAGCTTTTAACTATACTCACATCGACATTTCAGTCAAATTTATTAACAAAAATCGAAGGAATATCAAAAAAATTGTGGCATAATTTTTTTTTTCCAAAAAAGATTAAGCAAAAGTTGATCATTATACCTAGCTTACATGATTGTCATATCTCCTAAAATAGTAAGGATAAATAAAAAAATAACGACGTGAGAAAATTACTATTTGTGATAGTATTAAGATCATTCTCTAACTAATCGTTTGCTGGAATAGAAAGCTCTAAAGCTTTTGAGATACGCAGTTCTAAGACTAATGCGATCTCATCTCTTCCTTACTGTAGTTATTGTATGGTAACATACAAAAAAAAAAAAAAAAAAAAAAAAAAACTTGATGAAATTCATGAATGAAATGCAAATACTATTACTATTAATTTCTACTTAGATGACCATTGAATTCCTATTTATTGTCGCAAACTTAGGGACAGTTATAATGACCTTATTGGATACAAGATCTACTCAATCAATCACTAAATTTTTAAGGACCAGCACAGATATCAATGAGATAACAAAAGTAATAAATACTCTTCTCGATGATTCTCATTGCGTGTTACCTAATAAACAGAAATTCATCCTTGAACTAATAGAAAATAGGTTAGCTGCAGATGTTGGCTCCGCAAATCATAATATTGGTAACAATATTGTTAAGAAACAGAAGGGAAGTCAAATTTGCTTTTACGACAACGTGGACATCTGGAAAATAATTGGATCGTTTCTCACTAAACATTCTGTTGATGATTGTCAAGAAATCAGTCTAATTAAATCCATAAAATACTTAGAACTCTTCAATATCATTCTTTTGAAACAGAACATTGAGTTGTTGACTGAATTTATAAATGTTTTTTCGATCGTCTTACACAGAAATCTTCTTCAGTTACCAATGCACTTTAACAAAAATAACTATTATTTTCAAAAGTTTTTGACTCTAACAAGTAGTTATTTATCGATGAGTAATGATCAAATAATATCAAGTTCTAGAATATTAACTGATTTATTCAATTATATGAAAAATAATGGTACCATTCATGTCGCATTTAATAACCCAGGATTGATGGCCCAAACATTTAAGCTCAAAGACATAGTGAAGTTTTACAAAGATAATTCTCAATTTATCATGCAGTTTTTTATATCGAATAACTTGCTTGATAAATTATTATTCGTGTCATCATCATTAAGTTCTGAGAAGTGTGCTATGACAATTGAAAAGCTAAATCAATTGTTAAATGAATTAATTTATCTATTTATCGAAAATTCAATCACATTTGAAGTTGACGACTTTTCAAAATTTAATTTTTCAAGTTTGATTAAGCATTTCAATTTGTTCGTTCAAGACGATGAGGCTACCCATCATTCAGTTTCGCCATTTAGTGCAATGCAATTGTATAAATTGATTCTAGTTAATGTTATTAATGATACAAAGAAATACCATCGATACAATGAGTTATTAAATGAGACTCTTGTGCTGAATTTATTGAAATTTAAGAAAATAAATATTGAAAGATTGTTGGAGATGAATATAGAAAACTGTGTATCAACTCATTTTTCATCAGAATATCTTCTGTCATTTTACAGCAACAAATTATCAGGTGAAGAAAAAGGTTTCATTTCGATGTCGAAAAATGACTTGGCTTCAAAATCAAACAAAGAACTAGAATCTTTATATAGTGAATCAGATTTTCTGATCCTTGATAAATTAATTCTCTTGGACGCTCGAAGAAATCTTAATAATAGTGATTTTGATAATAATGATGAAAATGGATCTAATTTGTTCAAGTTTGCATTCAAAATTTTATGGATTGCATTTTATTGCAAACTGCCTTATTATGAAAACATGATCACGAATTTGATTAATCATTATTCAAAGCAACCATATGCATTGATGTATTTATTAGAAACCTATAAAGAAATACTATTTATGCTAGTGCTTGATAGTAGGGAGAGTAAGGAAAAAATAAGCTTATTAAGAATGTCTAACGATTTACTACTGACTAAGTTGAATTTATTATCTATTCTGCAAATAGATGACCAAATAACTATATGTATGAATAATTTTGAAAAAAAAAATTGCAAAGATTATCATTGGGCTTATATGATCTTTTTGTTGAAGTATTTGTTTTTAAATCATCGCCTTCTGAAGTTTGTGAATAACACAAATCATAAAAATTTCTTGGTTGATACCTTATCTAAGTTAACTGCAAATATCAAATCAAAAAGTGAATTATACTATAAATCAATTTATTTGATTTTAAATACTTTGAATAACGAGGTCCCTGATTTTATGATAGAATTCGTGACAGATTTGGCAGGAAATTTTGATTCAAAAAACCCAGAAAATGTAATTTTTGGATTTTATGAAGTGTCTATATTTTTTATGACATTAGAGTATTTTCCAGTTCATATCAATTCAAACATATTAAGCAACTTGTTGAATCATATTTTAGGCATGAAAACTGACCATAAAAATTTTGATAAATCTGACTTTTTGAATTTGTTATTTGTTAGATACTTCAGCCTTTTCACATTAATCAATGACTCTAATCTTGTGGATGACCTAGTAATAGAGTTTTTGCAATCGTTTATTCATAAGAAGGATAACGGCACACACACACAAATGTTGTTGAGTATATTGAAAAATCCATTAATTTATGAAAACCTGAATATGAGTTCATCAATTGTTAATTTTTTGACAAAAAATTCAGGTTTAAAAAGTTACGAAGATTTGGCAGTTCTACAAAATATGTTGCTTTGTGTTCCTATTGAATGCTTTGATAAAGTTTCGAAGGTTGAGATTTTGAATAACCAAACTTCAAATCCCAAAATTTTCAGTTCCCTAATAGTTGAGTATTTATTATCAGTGAATCCGAGTTATGATTCAAAAATTGAAACTGACCCGAATATCTTATTTTCTGACGAGTTATTTCCAAATGCTGACGAAAAAATAGTTTTCTTAATTGTAAACAATCATATGAAAAGAATGACTATGAACAGTCAAAATAATCATAATGAAATTTCAAGGAATTATTTATCGAGCTTGATCGAAACATTGATGCATTTTTTTAACCAGAAGAAACAAGACTTCGGAAATATAAATAATGTATTTAGCTTCGTATCAATAACCAATATCATTCTAAAAGCTATAAAAGATTGTTTTTTTTTCAATGAAAAATTTGAAAAATTGGGAAGAATTTATTCTGATTTTTTGGTCAGCTATTTAGAACATAATCCAGTCAGTGATAAAAATAATAGCAACAATACTTGTGTTCAAAGTTTAATTTTAAATTCCTTGGCAAGATTTCCTCTGTCATTTTTAGAAAGATATGATCAAAATACAAAAAGTAAAATTAGTGAAGCCTTATTAAGCCTGCTTGAATTAACATCTTCTATAGATTTGAAGATTTCGATTTTTACAGTCTTGCCTGTTTTAACTCACTTTGATAATAACCATCGGAATAGTTTAATCAAATTTAGTGTTTTTTATCTCGAGTTGTTTATCCAGTTAGCAAATTATAATATTAATCTGGATTTTACAGAAAGTAGCAAAGTTCTTCTTCACTCAAATATGGAAAAATTCTTGAGAAAGTTATCAGAGGAAAATTACATCCTTTTGTATTCTTTGGTTTTAACTACAGAACATATTCCATCCAAAGTTTTTGATATTGGGACTATTAGTTTGTTTAATTGCTTTTTAATTTGTTTAAAAGAAAGAAAAGGCGATTTTCAAAATGTAAAGTGGAACAAGTTATTAGTTGATACTTGCTCAAAGTTTTTATGCATCGATTTTAGCGAATTAAAAAAAACAGAGAGATTTCCAGAAATTGCAAAGAAGATAATCGAAACCTTTACATTTGTTATAACAAATTTACAATTTTTGGTATCTCAATATTCGTTTGAGCTTATTTTATTGTTAATTTATAAGACTGCCACTTGCTATAGAATGGTCGATTTAGAGCTTTATGAATCTTTGATTAATTTCATTTCGAAAACATTATTAGTCTATCGTTTTAGGTTGACTGGAAGATATCATTTGCTCATAGAGATTTATAAAATGCTATTATTAAAGTTAACCGTTGATGGTAATGACACTAGTATTTTCAACTTCAATCAAGAAAAGAAAGAGATAATTGAATTGGTCAATTTATTTACTCGATCAATTGGCAATCTTGTTCAACCTAATGATCAAGCTGCTAAAACTTTAACCAAAAAAAAATCAACTTTAGTATCCAATGTCAATTTGATCAAAAAAGATTTAAGAAAACATTTACCCAATTTAGTTCTATTCTACATCAAAACCTCATTAGATTCTTCCTTTGTTTTTGATCCACAAACTAAAAGCTTATTGCAAAATAATTTTATCTTCTTGATTTTTGATTTATTATCCAGTGAGGAGCTTACTATGATAAATGCAACTTTGGATTCTCCGGGAAGAGCTTACTATAAAACTATCTATGAAAACTTCAACAAGTTTGGTAAATGGAAAAGTGTATGATATCTTTTTGATTTTTTTTTTTTCATATTTTTTTTAATCATATATAATACATTTATTTGCCTATAAACAATTCAATAAATTAATCTCAGGTTTCTCCCATATAAAGGCCAAGCTGCTCGATTAGTATTATTTTCAATCTTTTCAACGTAGTTATCTTCAATCAAGCCCTTCAATGTCAATGACGATATATTCTCAACACCATCAAGTATCAACCGATTTAGTTTGTGAAATGGTATTATATTATTCTGTTTTTTCGCTGGATTGTCACAGATGCTGTTTATGAAACCTGTTGAAATATTTGAGTTGATTTTTCTTACTTTACTTCCTATTGAAGATTTGACTTCTAGATTTTTTCTTTTAATTTTGTATGCAAAAAACTCTAATAATCCATGCCCTGTTATACTTGAGAAACTCAAATCCAATATTCGCAACTTTGGTAGTGGTTTCTCACGATTGGTTTCTTCATATTCAATTATTGCTTTTCTAAACATTTTCATACAATTGTCATCCCAGGCATTCCCTCCACCAGGAAGCCTAAATTCAATTAGATTAGGTACCAGATGAAAAAACTCACTAAACTTGAACAGATCATGCATACTTTCATTTAACTGATGTTTTGGAAAATTATAAAATCCTTTACCCCCAATGATAAGAGTTTTCAAATTTTTAGTAGATTTTATAATTCTCATCAAATGTTTAAATGCTAAGCACGTATCATATAAATCTAAATGAGTTAAGTTTTCAAAATAATAATTGCTTACTGGATTTTCAACTCCCTCAAATTCATTACTACCGGAATAATCCCGAAAAGTAAAACTTTCAATTTTCGAATTAGGCAAACTAATATTTTTTAGAACGTGCCAAATTGATATGTATGTACATCCCTCGACAAATAACTCTTTTAACTCTGATATACGAAATATTCCTTTCAAAATTTTACTTGTGTCACCGTCTTGTAAAATATGTGTGAAATTTATGCCAACAATAATTAAAGACTTTAACAGAACAAAACGGTTATATTTGAAAGAATTAAAAAAAGGAATTTTGCTATCTAAATAATACTGTCTTTGATATCCTATAATTTCCAAATTGGTGAGATTTCTAAAAATAAGCTTATTATTATTTTCAAGATTATTTTGAAATTCTAATACATTAGACTTGATGTATGGATTTAAAAATATTTCCGAAGAAGTTCCTTTATCTTTACCATTACGAAAGTATAACAGTAATTGTTTCAAATTAGGTAGCTCAATAAGTAATTTTTCCTCAAAAAAAGGAGTGATATGAATACCTAATTTCAATTCATTTATTTTTGCTTTTAATAAACTATGACTGCCATGTAAACTCTCGATAAACAGATATAACTCAGTCTCAAATAAATTTATTTGAAGAAACTTAAATTGGAATGGAGAATCGAATAGCTTTCTTAAAACAAATTTCTCGTTGCCTGAAATAATATTTTGAATCAGTAAAGTTTCTATCAGCTTTCCATAGCTTGTCTTTTTGCAAACTTTTAAAAAACTTAAAAAAAGCATAAAATTTTTGACAGTCAAAGAATGGTTAAACAAAAATTCCTGATAAAGCTCTGGCATATTGAGTAATTCGAACTTCCACATTTTTGAAACTAGGAAACATCGTTTTAATATATCATCTGTAGATATGTGTCTGAAAATATTAATCAATATTTCGGTTGGAAATATCCTAAACGGATCCACATCTCTTGATAAAGTTTTCGATAATCTGGGTCTTTTATGTATTTGTGCTAACCCACTATTTGTCTTTCTTTCTTTGATTTGAGATTTTATTTCATTTCTTTTTTGAATTAATTGCTTCAATAATTTCTCAGATATACCAATATTTTCAAATGTGCAAGATTGAATCTTAGAAACTCCAAGATTGTAAACATAGAGTGCTTTATCAAATTCATTTTTTGACTCTAATACATACCCGCATATCAAGTATCCTTTTGCACTGTAAGGTTGATATTTGATAATTGACTTTGAGTCTACGTAAGCTTTGTCATATGCATATAATTTTACGTATACTTTGGCCCTATAATCAAGAAGAGTAATAATTTTAGGATGATATAAATGGCCATTATCTGGTATTTCAGTTAACCCTAATTCTATTCGAGCCTGCTTAATTTGAGAGTCTGGCAACGATTTGAGACTCTCGATGAATTTTGTAAGTTGGTATTGGGCTAGGTCATATTCCTTTCTCTTTATTAACGCTAAACAATTATTAATCTTAGCCTGAATACTATTAGCATCCATTTAGAAAAAAAGATTCATGAAACGTTGTATTTATGATATATATCTTTTGAGAAAAGACAAAGGATCTGTAGAAAGCAGCAAACGCTTACTGATAGCCTAAAAGTGAGTATCTTGATTATTTCACTACATTTTTTTATATTTATTTCTGGTAAATTCGCGAATCAAAAATGTCACGTGACTGACGCGTGAGTTTATTTTATCATAAGACACTCAGCAAAAATTACTATTTTCTTTTCAAGACATTTTAAATTAAAGCACATAGATTCAATAAATTTTATTTTAATATACATGTAAAAAGAGACAATCAAAGATTTATCGTTTCAGATGAAGTTGAAACTTACATCTACAGAGAGGACATGAATAATCACCAGAACTTTTAAACCATTTCAACAAGCATGCACCATGAAACTTATTATGACATGTATGACAGGTTTTGTTTGGTAAAGTTCTATCATAGGCATCCAAGATGGAATAACAAATTGCACATTCTTGAAATCCTTTGAAATGAAGTCTAAAGTTTTTATCGAAAAGATCGACAGCATCAAATATTAAACTAGCTGCAGATTGGGTTGCATTACTGCTGTTAATTTTATTCATTAAGTTCTGACATTGTAGAACCCAAGATTGCCATGTTACTTCTTTAACAGCCATTCTTGAAGGAGCATTTACAATAATATTACTCAACGGAAATAATCTTGGAACCTTGAAGCTTATTTCGGTTTTTTCTTCATCAACAACGTATTGCGATCTGATCTCACGAGTTCCTTTTGAAAATTTGACTGTATGAATATCATCATAGTTGAAATCCTCCTCATCATTTGTACTTGGAGCTTCCTTACTATCTTTGAATTGCTCATTTTCTTGGTTTTTGACCAAAATATCCTGCAAGTCTTTCATAAGATCCTCAATGATAATAGGAGAAATGAATTTTTCGGTAAAAGTTTCAATTTTGGCTTTTGAATGAACATTTCTTAAGTCTTTAAACCATTCATTAGCTTTGAATCTAAATTTAATCAAAATTGTGTAATACAAATTAAGCAAAATAATTTTGATTTCTCTTAAACCGCAACTACCACTAGGAGAAAAAACACTATACTTTTTAATTTCTAAAACCAACGAATCCACATTCTTCAAATTAATCAACTCATCTTTACTAACATCAATCTGCTGAAAAATTATATTCAAGAGAGTTTCAATCGAATTCTCAGGAAGCTGTTCAATATATTTCTTTTGCAAAAAGGAAGGCATATTTTCTGAAAAACATTTGAAAATTTGCACCCATGACCAAAGATAGTCATACAATGAATTGAGAGATTCATATTCAATATAATCCTGGATGCCTGAATGATCACTAATAATGGTAATGAAAGCTTGTGGAATTTTAAATATTGTTTCTTGAATATCTTCATTTTTACTCAAAGAAGTTATATTTAATGCAAGTTCAATCGATGTATCTCTACTGATCATATTAGTTAATTCTCCAATAACAAAAATTATGACTCTTTTGAACTCAATTAACTTGATATTATAATTGTTTTTGATAAACCCATAGCTTTCAACTAATGAATCATAATGTTCTTTGAGCATTTCAAAATTTAAGATAGAAGTTTTGAATAACTTTTTGTAAAAAGCAACATTCAAAAGTAAACCCTGATTAATTAAAAATCTTGAAATGTATTTATTTCTAAAAATTCCCACCATTGACTTTACTAATTCTTCGGTGATTTCCTCCATTATTTCTTTAATTAATAAATTATTATCATCCTTAGTGGTTTGTAAAAAGCTGAAAAACTTCAAACAGCTAATATTCAAGTTCATATTCAAGCTAAGTTCATATGATACGCTTTCTTGCCTTTCACATTCACTATCAAACTCTGTGTCAATTTCAGAATTTGAAACAATACTCAAAGTATTAATATATAAATCAGAAATGATAAATTCGAATTCATGCTCTAAAGAGTTGTGTCCAAATTTTCGTAAATATGTGTTGAAAAAGGTAAGAATATTAATTCTAATAGGAATAAACTTCAAGTCGTACGCAATATCTTCATCTAATATTTGCTTGAATCTTCTTAAAATCATATCTAGTTGAATCCCCAGTATACTAATATTACTGTTTACGTTCAAAACCTTGTTTAGTAATTCTAGAATTACAAAAAAATCAATCAAATTATCTGAATTTATTTTACCAAACCCAATAACATCAGAAAGAATCATTTTTTTGAAGTATTCAATATCATTAGTCTCAATGATACTTTCATAGAATGGTACCAACGCCAAAGTTTTTAAAAATTTTTTAGATTTAATAAATTCTTTATTGATTTTCTTGCTAGCATTTTTCGAAATTAGTATTCCAGGAAACTTATTACTCATGAAATTCAAAATCTCTCGATACAACTTAGCATAATAAAATTTAACAATTTCAGGAAGAGCGCTTTCCATGTTAGAGTGAACGAGTCTGATGATATCATTTTTAATTTCTTCATCATGAAAAATCGCATCTGCAAAAGAACTCTCAGCCGCAAATCCCAGTGTCATCGAATTGAAAGCTTTGCTTTTTACACTAAATAACAAGTCTTCCGTTTCTTCAAATAAGATCACCTTTTCACTGTTATCTAATTCCCTTGAAGAGTCATTGTAAAAAAATAAATAATCGTTAATGAACAAACAAAGAGTATTCATCATCACCATCAATTCAGGTGAACATTCATCAATTCGTACAAGAAGATTGACCCAATGAATAAGATGACTGACGTTCTCGAATTTAAATTTAGTTTCACCTCTAGGGCAGTCACGCATGAAGTAAACATATTTATTCAAGGAATCATCTAGGCAGGCTAATGAAATAGCATCGTTAACGTCATACAAATTCATGATTATCGAATGAACATCTTCCTTTTCTGGATAAATAATATCAATCTTGTTTTCAAAATATCCTATAAGACAAGTCAATATTTCCGGATCCAATTGCTGCAATGAATCACATAATGTATTGAAGTAGCTGTAAAATAATTCATGATCAGCTTCATTATCAAAAAGATTTTCAATTTTAGAAAGATAATTCTGCACATTTTTCTTTGTGATGTTATGCCAGAAAAAGTTGAGAATAGATTCTGAACCCGAAAGACTTTTGATTTTTTCGTTGAAAGTAGAAAAAATTTCAATCAAAGAATCAGAGGAAAAATATTCATCCCAAAAACTAAGTAGCTGATCTGATTTTTGAATTTCAGAGTCGAGAATCCTAATATAAAGCATTGACAATGTTTCTATGTTACTGGTAAATTTGAAGCAAATTTTCAACACACTTCTGAAATCAGAGTTAAATGACTCCTCAGATCCAAGAATTAGATAATCGTGGATAAAATTTTCCAATTCTTTGGAAGCACCTAAATTTATATTTTGATTTGGGAACCGGTATAAAAATATCTTTAAATTACTTTTAGATTCAGAGGAAGCAGAAACATTGACAAAATCAGCAATCTCATCTACTCTTTCAACAACTGATAACCTATTAAGATTCTCGATCGTGGAAATATCTTTATCCAAATATAAAAACATGTTTAGCAACACACTGAGATTGTCATTTTCTAAATATTGATTGAATGAATGAGAAAAAAAGTTATGCAAAAGTAAGTATTTTAAGTTGGATTTTATTTGCGGAGCTCTGATTAATAATTCAACAATTTGTAAAAAACTAGAATTATTATTATAGTCGTGATTATTGTTACTATATTCAACTGCACTTTTTGGTAAGTAATCTTCCAACATAATGACATCATGGTTATCGAGTAAAGTGAAACTTGGTAAATATTTGATAATCAAATTATGTAGCGCCAAAGTCTGAATTTTTTTATTATCTAATCTTTCTAATAAAAGAATATAATTTTTGAGATATTTATTCTCATATAAATTTGCGACAATTACTTCTGTCGTATCAACTTTGTTAAGTATATCTGCGAATTTTGGGTCAATTTTATTATCAAGTATATTTTGGCATAGTTCACTTGTAAGTTTATCAATATTACACTCTGTGTTATTATAAAACTTTGCAAATAAAATTTCTGTAAACTTCAAATACTGTTCAAAGATAATTTGATTTCTATTATTTGGAAAAACACAAGTGAATGATTTGAATTCCAAGGCATTCGAATAATCGATTATTTCAGATTTATTGATAAGCACAGCCAAAAATTCGTAAAAATCAATTTGCGCAGCAAAAGGTAAAACATTGTAAAATGCTGTTTTGAACTTATCTAATAAATCTCCTTTTAAAGATGATAAATTTAAATGTATCAACAATACGACAATCAAGTTAATAAGAGATGGTATCAGATCCTGATTTTTAGGCATTTGCTTGATTAATTTAAAAATTTGTTTGAAAATAGTGGAAGAGCTCAATTTTATTTTATGGGTAAAGCAATTAATAGCTAATTGTAAAAGACTTTGTTTTAATAAAATATAATGAGGATTTGAGATATTGTTTGTTAAATGCAACCATAGTTTATTCGACTTATCTGCTAATAAGCCAATAATTTCAGATTTGAATTCTTCTTTAACTAGGTCTTTAGATATAATGTAAGTGAGTAATCTCAACATTACAGCAAATGTTCTAGAATACATTAATGAAGCATCATCTGCAGCATTTTCGGAAAATGTGTCATCTAAAGTTTCAGGTGTCTCATTATTTATGAAAAAAATGACCAAATCTAAAATTTCACCTTGAAATATACCGTATAAGTTTTCCAATTTTTCTTTAGGAAACGTACTAGTTATCAATTTTTTCACCTCATATACTACCGTCTTCTCCGGATCGTAAATGCCCAACAACCAAATTGGAATAACATTTTTCAAATAAAAAGCATACTTCTTAGCATATTTGGACACGAGAACCTGCACAACCTTATGTGATGCAGATCTAATATATTTATCATTATGAATGGCCAATTTGGGATATGCTTCTCCGTAGAACGACATAAAAGAATAAAAATCACCATCATTTTCATCAAAAAATTCAGATATTTTTGTCAACGCTCTAAGCTTTGTCTTCGTGTCTTTTTTCAATAAAGATTTACACAACAATTTTAATTCAGAATCTGTCACAACATTAGGATTTCCAGTATACTGAAAATATGAGAACGAGAAAGAAATTCCATTAATTGTGATCGCTTTTCCAGCTTCGTCCCCAGGATAGCTGCTCCTATCGTGAGAAGAAGACAGCATTGTATTTCAAATACCTCTTCAAATGTGAAAAATTATCTAATATATTAAAGCAACATAAAAGAGTTTAAGGAGAAACGCCTGATGGCAAGAAGAAAAATATGACAAGTAATTTTATTAACTGGAATGGGTTATTTCGATCTCTATATCAAATTTTGTGAGCTTTTAGTTCAAAATATCAGGAAATGTTTTTTTTTTTTTTGTTTGTAGAATTTTTTTCAAACATAAGCGCACTGAAAGTAACTATAAAGAAAAGATAATAACAACATTATTGAAGAGTGTATCTTGGAAGTGAAAAAGGATTTCTTGATATATTGTATAGTTTAAAATTAAGCATCTTCATTCTTTCATAATCAACCACTAAAAGTCATTCTTTCATTTATTTAACAGTCAATGAAAAAACCTTTGGACAATTGGGTCACATAGATTAAGATTTGAATAATTGTACTCGTCAATACTTTCTCAAAATGGATTTGATACCGCAAGGTGCTGATATCTTATCGCAAATCAATAACTTTATAGCAGAATCCACTAAGTTAGCTGATGCATTGAAAGCAGCAGAAAATAATTTAAATGAAGCTTTAAAGAAAAATGAGCTGTTAAAAACTGAAATTTCCCAAAAGGAACAACTAATAGAAGAGTTGGCGAATGCTAAGGAATCGTTGACAGCAACCAACATCAGAAAAAACAAATTACTACAAGAAAAGGAAATGAAGATAATGAAGGCGACAGAAGCAAAGGAACTTTGGAGAGCTAAATATCAAAAAACATTTAGGGAAAATAATGCGTTAAAGGTCAAGGTTAGAAAGCTTGCAAATCCGAATAAGTTCATTGTCGCAAAATTAAAGAATTTTTTACAGGTAGGTGAAGAAACTTTGGCAGAAATTTCTAATATACAATCCGAAAGCTTTGGTTCGATACGCGAATCTCTGCAACCACTTGTCTATGATGATGATTTGAATGCATGTGAAGAAGAAGAATATAAAACCAGTAGTAATGCGGCCGCGAATAAGGAAACATCAGTTGAAACTACTACAAATAAAAGAGCAATTGATGAAAGTCACAATAACAGTAAATCGTCAATTAAAAAGGTTAAGCTAGCGGATTTTATTGTAGAAAGTGGTAGTCCTGAAGAAACTGACAGTGTTGATGGTAAGAAAAAGGATGAAGCAAATAAGAATACGGAGCAAAACGTAAATACTACTGATGAAATAATTTGTTCTAACGAAAAAAAAAAAAACGTTGTTGAAAAAAGGTTACTGGTTGATAAGATCTGGAATTTGTTCAAATCTAAAGATAGTGAGGAAAGTGATTCTGATCAATTTGTTCATGTCGATGATAAAGAGATTGATGTGGATTTGTTAAGCAGAAATGATAATACTCAATCCCAAAAACAAATTCATATGGTTAATGGTGTAGCTACCCAAAAAGATGCTGGAAAGATTGATCAAAATAACGAGAATGGGGAGGAGGTACAGGTTAACGAGAAAGATATACAAGTTCTCTATGATGTCGATAACTCCACAGATGACGATTTTCAGCTTGTTTCGGGCTTTATAACACAAGGTGCAATTACTTCCACAACTAGGGAAGATGATTCTAAAGATGGTTCCCATCCACAGGTAGATGTGGAAGCTACTGTTGATGTGGCAGCAAAAGATTTAAAGTCTCCAATAAAGAAAAAAGCACAGAATGTAGATAAGCCCAAGAAAGTGCAAATATCACATATTATTGAAGATAAATTGACAGGTTTGCAAAATGCTATAGTATTGAGAGGTGATGAAGGACAAGATAAAAAATTGGCTGAAACTGCTATAGAAATAGAAGATCAGACTAACGACGAAGATGAGAGTCTTCGGAATGGAGATAGAAATGAAATCGGAAAGCCGAAGGAATCTGCAGAGCAAGCTGAAATAAATATTAATGATAAGAATGTTGAAAATCAGGAGAAAAAGCAACTGCAAGATGATCAGGAAAATACAAATGAAATCGAAATCAAACAAGCAAATGTCAACTTATTTGTAGTGACAAAAGATTCTTCATCTGACACTAATATTGAAGATAAATCTGGTAACAATCAAGAAAAAGTGGCTAATAGTGAGGTACATATGAATGACGACAGTAAAGAGAAAGAAAACGCAAACTCTTCGCTGGATAAAGAGAATATTCAACAAAATGTTGATATGTTGAAAAATTCTACACCTGATCCGAAGGCTAAAAAACCTGAAATTTTGAGCAAACAGAGCGAAAATACAACATCTGAGTATCGCATTACACATATGGAAAATTTAAGATCAGCTGAAAACTCTTTTAACGAAAGCAGTACCTCAATGGTATCAAATAAAGAAAACAGTGAGTTGCTGAAAGTGAGGATAAGTTTTTTTTATGTTCATAAATTGCAAGAAAACCTAAAAATGTCTGAAAACCAGAAACATATCAGTAGGAGAAAGTTGAATGATGATGAAAAGCATGAGAGATATTGTTATTTAAGAGTTAGAAATAAGCTGTGCTTCGCTAAGATCATGAAAAACATTTCAAGAAAGTTTAGCATCCCACTTAAAAAATTAAGGCTTTTTACTCTAAGTAACAAAATTATAAGCCCGGTAGCCTTGGTGGAGGACGTTTTTGACATCAATAAGGCACGAAGATTCATCGATGTAGTCGCGGTAGAAGATCCAGATGATTTCATTGAAGGAAAAATTTTGTCCAGTGATTAATGATCAAATATATAATGTAGTTTTGGTATAGTGTTGCAGTATTAATTCAAGTAAATTAGTTTGAAAATCTATACATAATACGCCTTCTCAGTAAAACATTGCTAGCAGATTTATTTATTTTATATTCCCGAAGAGCAAAAGAAAATTAGAGCGTACAACCGATAGTCTCTAATCGCATTATTAAATCATCAGTTAGATAATAAGAGCTGTATTAGTGAATATTTCCCTTTGAATTTCTTAGAAGTCCAAGCTACTGGGTGAATATTATGTATATTCAAAAAAAGTATGTGTAAAAGGATTGTTTTGGGCATCTCAATATTTTGCAGCCTGCGCGACATTATTTGAAAGATAATTAACAATATCACCCTTAAAATCTCTACATGAGGCAACTACGGATCAAATTTCTTGAGGACTGTAACTTTTTGGAGGAGAAGCACTCACGATTCTACACCATTTCTTCTAGAGTTTTGACCTCTCCTTCATATTGGGCCCTTTAACTGTAGTTTTAGTCATGCTATGTATATTAGTTATCGTTTTTCGTACGCAAAATTAGGCTAATATTTGATAAACCATAGATTGAAATTTTGAATGTTTCGCTAGATTTAAAAAAGACTATATTTTTTTGACAGTTAGAGGTTCTGGTTAATAATAAAAATTGTTTCTTCTGCTTAATAATATTGAATACTTCAAAATTACGTAGTATTATAATCTATGTCACGTTCTGTATAGAAGCCCCTGCTCTTAAAAAGCGCTTTTGAACCTTAACAATAAATTCTCTCATGGCACGTGAAATTTGCTTCAGAAATTACTTTTCCTATCCTCTAAGCAAAAATAAAGATTTGGAAATATATTTATCATCAGAAAAAATACAAAGTTTGTATGTACATACAATCTGCTATCAAAAGTGTGTAAACATGCTATTGGAACTGTGTGATTTGTTGCAAAGTAGTTCGATAGAATTGCACGATTCACACCCCCTAATTTACTAGTTGAGTCCTTTTTTAGAATATTGTTCGGCATTGCATTAATTAAGGAGGTCCTTTTGTATTAACAAACTGTGTGATTGTTTTTTTTTGTCTCCGATCGAGTCATATTTTTCTTGAAAACAGATGATTGTTCCATAGGATTTATCTTGATTTGATTCAAGAAAAATTCAGGTAAAGAAGTGTTATAAGTTTACTTACAAAAATTTTTTTTAGTTTTGATAGTCATCGCTAAATATTCTCTTAAACTAGTATAATCTATATGAAGTCTACTAATTTTCTGTTTTGATTTTCTTTTTTTGATTTAGTTTTTCGAAAATAATAATAATAACTAATATAAATGGAGAATTGAAGCATACTAATAGCCCATTCTTGTATATTGAAGACATTTTGTTTGGAGAATTGGTCATATTTGTTTTTCGTCTCACGATATTTATAAATCAAGATTAATATTGAGTCTTAAAGATGACTGGAAGCAAAAGGATTGCAATTGTTGGAGGTGGTCCTGCTGGTTTGGCTGCTGCAAAAGCATTGGGTGAAGAACCTGCAGATATCGAACACATTGATTTGTTCGAACATCAGCCCCAGCTTGGTGGCTTATGGAACTACAGCGCAAGTAATAAAGACAAATTCAGACCTGCAGTACCCTGTTTGAAGCCTGGAATCGAAAGTGCAAAGAAAGTTGGCAATTCTGTTGAGGCTGCTCAATTGTCCAATAATGGTTATGTATCTCCAATGTATGAACATTTGGAAACAAACATTGTAAAAGACATCATGATGTACTCGGATTTTCCATTTCCAGCAATCACCGAAGCTTTTCCAAGCAGAGAAGATGTTGCAAACTACTTACACGCTTTTGCGAAAACAATCAATACTGAAAAGATTGGAATCCATTTAAATTGTGAAGTGAAAAGCATAGAAAAATCATCCGGCGGACAATGGACAGTAAAAGTTTTCAACTATGTTACAAAAAGTTCATCTATCAATGATTATGACGTTGTTATTATTGCTAATGGCCATTTTCAAACGCCTTTTATTCCAGAAGTTTATGGATTAGTGGATTGGGAAACGCGCAATGAAAACAGTATTACACATGCTAAATACTTCGTTAATGCTGAAGAATATCGAGGCAAAAACGTTGTGGTTGTAGGAAACTCTGCTTCCGGTATTGATATTTCTACGCAATTATCTACAGTTGCTAAATCGGTTTATCTTTCTTCTAAAGCCCCTGATAAATTAGCTAATTTACAAAATCCCCATGTAAAAGATATTGCCGTTATTAAATCTTACAATAAAGATGACTCTATCACAACTATTGATGGCCAAACATTCAATAACATTGATAAAGTTATATTCTGTACTGGTTACCTTTATGATATATCTTTCTTGAAATCTTATAAAGAT
Organism: Saccharomycopsis babjevae; assembly: GCA_031125705.1. Lineage (NCBI taxonomy): Eukaryota > Fungi > Ascomycota > Saccharomycetes > Ascoideales > Saccharomycopsidaceae > Saccharomycopsis > Saccharomycopsis babjevae. Next base: position 69,204 of record JASTVB010000022.1, on the reverse strand, counting down.
TTGCTTATAAGTGAAAACGGTAGAAGAATTAATAACCTATACAAAGACATTTTTTTTATCGAAGACCCATCATTGATTTTTATTGCCTTATCCAGTGAAATTATTCCTATGCCATTCTCAGAAGCACAGGCAGTATATGCTTCAAGGGTTGTATCCGGAAGATTGAAATTACCTAGTACCTCGGAGATGAAAGCTATAAATGATAAAAGATTGAAAGATCTTGAAGATCCTACGAGATATCACTCACTTGGTTTTCCTCATGATGTCGATTATATGCAAAGTCTAATTAATGAAGTCAAGCTTATAGACGATGGTAAAGGCGGTCATCAGTGTAGAGACTGGAATGATAGACTCCGTGATGCCAGAAGATGCAGTCCAATTAAAAAGAGTGAAAGGCTTGAAAAGATTCTTGATCATGCATTGCGATTACATAATGAAGGTCGCTGCTTTTATTTGCTAAGAGATAAAAAAAAGTAGTTTTTTGATTTGTATACTGAAAGATATTTAATGCCATCACTTCAACCTAACTTTGTTTTATATCACATAAAAAAGATCGAAGAGAAACTCGGACGCAGGAAGTAGTTCGAAATATCGAATAGATATGAAAAAGGATTAAAAAAAAATAAAAGATGAAAAAAGGAACCAGTCATTTAATAGTCTGCCAAAACCTCCGGTGTCTGACGAGTTAGTTTAGACCCTATTACGACATCGGCATTAATATTCTTTGCATCATCTAATAAGAACAAAATGTTTGTCCTCTTTTTTCTATACTAGATATTTAAACCTTTTTCACAAAATTCATCAGCTTTTAAAATGTAAAAAAAAAAGGTTCTCACTTCAGATAAAAGTGGGAACTCAATGAAATTCGGACAGTAAGTTCATAAAAACACCTCAATAATTTTAAATGTACTTCTTCTGCATGAACTTAGATAACAAAAAATGTTTTCATATTGCCTAATATTCATGAAGCTTCTACTCGAAGTTCGCTTGACGGATCCAAGTTTTTATACATTCTTTTTCTGTCAACCATGTGATATACAAAAAAACAAAAAACACTTATCTTGAAATTTGCTTAGGCTTCTTTTATAGTTACAACATTATGATACGCTAAAATAGAGAATGAAATTCACGTTCACAGTTTTACCAAGAGCATGCTACGTCGCCAAGATTCATACTTGCCAAACCTTTTTCCTCGACTTCAAAGAATTTAGGTTCGAAAATAATAAAATTAAAATATGATGATGATTGAAAAAATACTATAATTACAGAATTAATGTATCCACAAAAAATACGAATTATCATTATGCTTTTATAATTATATATGATTAACTAATTCAAAGATGAAACTGATTGAGACTATACGTTTTTTTATTAAATGGTTTGATATCAAAATTAGTGAGCTCTGAAAAACAACTAGCTAAGCTTGGAACCACCGACTAAAATATGCCACTCAAAGGTATGAAAAAAATAGATTTCTTATGATTTAGTTAACAAAATTTTGCAACTTAAGAAGAAATGAAATTAAACAGCTTGGCAGTGACTTAACAAAAGTTATGCATGTTGCGTTTTGCTGATCTCTTTCTTATGCATGTACACGAAAATGCACTATCCTACTTTATTCTTTCTGATATTCAGATTAGATCGTTAAATAATTTTTGATTTAAGATCTTAAGGAGAGTTTCCAATTTTTCTATATTATTCTTTTTCTTTTTTATATTTTTGTTTTTGGTTTGTGATATTAATCAAATTTCTCTTCCTTTTTTATTTAACAATAATACAGTATATCATAATTGATTCTTCTGGATTTGCTACATTGCAGGTAACAAATAACAAATATTTCCATTCATATACGTGTTTTGTACCTTTCATATCTGGTTTTTTTTTGTTCTTACTTACTTCTGGCCTTCTTTTTTAAATAATTTGAGCAACCAAAGTCACGATTTCATGCTGCGCCGAAAACACAACAAGTTATGGTTTACACTTATTAGAACATTCTATTGGTAAAATCATTGGCATTTTTTCAATTATATATTTTTGGTAGGTTATCTCATTCCCTTCATTTCTTGCCTTTGATGGATTTGTTATAATCCTTGTTTTTACTAGTCTTTATGTGATTTTTCCTACGAAATTGAATCATTTTAATGAAAAATCATTTGAAAATAAGTTTGCGATTAATGTGATGTAATATATATGATGAAATTTTCAAAATGACACTGGTATGAATGTATATGAATGCAAATAAAATAAATAAATAAAGTAGGACCACACAAATAAGTTATAAATAAGTCCTCAAGTATATGCAAATGTTTTGATTTTAATCAGGCAGCGAAATCATACTTGATCAACAGCGTCTTTATCAGAGATATGTTCGTCGATCTCTTCTTGATTTACTTCAACAAAGTCTTTCTTTGTCTCACTTTGATAACAATCTTGCGATTTATCATTTTCTGATTTGCTGTCAGTAAAAAAAGTATTGACGTATGTCTTCAAATACATTTTTCTAACCAAACAATCGTGAGCCATGATTCTTAGTTTCTCATTATTTTGATTATGCCCTTCCAACAATGCCAACAAGCAAAATCCTTCCATAATCATAGTTGGGGTATTGCAAATTAATTGGCCTGTAGTTGACCATCTTAATGCAGATGCTATTACAATTAACCCAATAACAACAAAGACAGCAAACACAACACCCCATGAATATGAAATCCACTTTCCTAACAATGCACTAGCTCTGTAGTCAAAGGATCTCTCCTTATTTTCAAGAATTCTGGTCCTTACGGTAGGTAGGTGAATGTAGTTCAACAATTCGTTTTCCAAGTCCGCAATGACTTCAAAATTCTTCATACAGTAATGAAAGTATCTGTAGTAACTAGATCTTAGAGTAAATCCATCGATAAACCCGATTAGCCCAGTATAAGTACCTATGATAAGCCACCAGTTATCGGACCACTGCATTGGACTACCTATACAAATCCAAACTATAAATACACATGAACTGATGAAGGCACCAAGACCACCACCAACAATATGTGCGTAATATTCAACAATTTTGACTATTTTGTTCAAACGTTCAGCAGGAATTACGACCCTTTGATTAAATTCTTCATCAGCAATATCAAAGAATTCTCTCAATTTGTAATTGATCTCTGCATCTGTATGTAATACTATAGATAGAGATTGTTGTAAATATTCATTATGTCTTTTTCTAATATTTTGGATAAACATAGAAACAAAGGTTATCACCACCGCTGTTGCGGTATTTATATAAAGTTGCCATGTATCACCAAATTTTAAATACGGCAAAGCACCAAGACCGATCCAAAGAAAGATACCTACCCAATAAATAACAGTTGTATAGAAAGAGCCAAGAATATTGGATACAAAAACGGACATTTTATCAAACCAATTGCGAGTTTGCATATTTTTTGCTTCACCTAAAACTGAACTTACATTTACCTCCACCTCTTTAAGCTGTTGTTCAGTCAACGGCTTATATGAAGAATTCTTCTGTTCCTGTTGAATACCGTTATTGCTCAGGCGATCATGATGTCCGAAAATTTTGAGATATGAAGTCGCATTACCTTTGAACTCGCATAATAGCTGCAATAGATCCATGTATTCGTTTTGCTGCTGTCTCATCAAAAAGGAATCTGAAAAATATGCTTGTATAGAACTACCATCTTGCATAGCAATTTGCCAGTTATCTGGGCCTTTAAAAATTATACCAACAATCATCCAAGCTACTATAATCACACATGTGAAAACAAATATTGCCGTATCACCGGCAAAATTTGTAAATTTATCGTACCATCTACCAAACATAGATGTTTTTGGATGTAAGCATGTTTTCTTATATGTTAGCGGATCTGTATTTTGCAATTCCTGAAATTCGGCTTCTGTTATGATTTTTGAACGAGAACGCACATCATTCAAAGTATTAGGTCTTAATCCCAGTTTCACTTTACCCCATAAAGACAGAGACTTTTCCGGCTTATCTTGTTCAGCTTCAATGTGCTTTTCTTTGCTAAGATTTGAGGGCTCGTTATCTCGCCCTTGCAGTGTTTCAGTAATCGAAACAAGTACCTCCTCATTATCTTTAGTTTTCATATCATCCAGCATTATGTCCAGTGGTTTTATCAATCCAAAGTATTTCAAAGTAATCAATAAAAAATTGTATAATTGTAATTCTTTTGCAAAGATATTTGTCTTCTTATATATACCAAGAATTCATGGAAAAACAATTAGGAGAAAAAAATATAAAAGACGATTTCACCATGTACCATGTACCATGTAAAAATTTCTTTATGACCCTTGTCATCCTGACGTTGTCTAAAAAATCAAAATTTTATCTTTAAAATCTCTCATCTGACTTTTCCTCTGCGAATAATAACTGCTCAAAAAAAATTTTGAGACAAGTGACTAAGATATTTGCATCGAATGTTTTGTGTTGTTCTGCACATATGGTGAATTTATTGTTGTAGATGCCTATCCTTGAATGCATCTTTATGTAAGTTGATGTTGAAATTTTTAAAAAAATTTAAAACTCAAACGGCATATTTTTGTTCATGCATAAGCAGGATGGCAGTCGACGAAACCCAATCAAACGATGCTCCATAAATTTATCCTTTTCTTTAAAGGAAAAAACTACATGCAGATTCACACATTCGTCTTCATCAGATCTTGCTTGCTGTTAGGGTCGTGGACAATAAGTACTTTCCATGGCAAGTCAATCAACGGCATTAGTGTCTAGATTTGGCAATATTATTGTCTACCATGGGGTTTAATTTAATTTGCTTGCATTAATATCGTTAATGAAATATGTTAAACAAGCATGAGCACTTTTGGCACAATTAAAGGGAACAAATTATTTATATTTTCAACCTTTACTGTACCACAGGAGATCAGAAAGATAATGCTCACGCTTATCAAGCAAGCTAGCATAGAAGTGACAATGTTTGCCACGGAAAATAAAATTTTGAAATCCTCAGCTAGCAAAAAAATACTTTATTTTGTCTCAATAAAAAAATAAGTTTCAAGTATTGTTGTAGAGCTTTTCTTCTTTATCGAGAGCGGAAAATGGGGTTTCGTCCTACATGCGGTGAGCAATATTTTGGTGGCCGAAATACTTCATAAACAATGATATAGTCATTTTTGCTTAAACGTTATATGAATATAAATAGATTACTAAGTGACCTTCCAATGGTATAAAAAAACATTTTGTCGATTCTTGAAAAGCAGCAAATTTTATCGATTTATTTACTAAGCTGGTCATACTTTTCTCATTGTGTTATTCAGAGGAATACATCACCATTTAGCCACAGTCTTTGACTGCCGAATGAAATCTTTGTATTACGGTAAATGAGGGGAGTTTTATGCTGTATTTTTGATCTTTTTTCGTAGATTTTGTTTGTGTAATCTGACCTCTTTACTTTCTTCTCTCAACTTTATTCATTATTATTTGGTCACACCCATTTGGCATTATTCTGGTCACTATTAATGTCTATATATACTGTGGTTAAAAATTATACGTTTGTGTGTCACATATATATCTACAATCCTTTGTTTCATGGATTCATTTTTTTGTTCGCTTTACGTACAATTCAAAATAATTTACAGAGTTCGTATTAGTTTTTTACTCCCGCATTTATATTACTATTCCTAAATTAAATGATAAGAAGATTAGGTTTCGGTTTCAAATTTAACTCCAAAAAAATAAGCTGGTATCATCATTCATTGCAATATTATGGCAATAGTTTGCAAAGAAAAGCTTTTGCACAAGATGGTTTGCTGCAAAAGGAAATTTTATATCGGTTGCACACATAATCCAACAGTCACTTCCGACTAAACTAAAATGTTGCGCCAAAAAAAGCAATTTTTTTTTTTTTTTTGCAAGTTCGCTAAGAGCGAAAGTAATTACCAAGTAAATTAGAACGCGAACTTATAACTATAAAAATATCAACAATAGTAGTTTAATTAACGTGACGCCAATCAAAATTCAGCGCGTTTCTAAATAAGAAAAGCATTAGTATATGTTGAACAGATAAACGATTATCAAATAGATAGCAAAAATGTGAAAATATCTAGAAATTATTGCTTTTTTTATGTCTTTATTTTTCGAAAATTAATATCCGAGCTCTTTAAAGCAAAATCTATAAATTTTGTTTAGAAAATTTGAAACACCAATGTTTTTTGCCAAAAAAAATATTGTTAAACTAATCAAGTGTCAATAACTCGTAAACTATATTTAAACAAAAGTTTTAATCCATAAAACCTAGTAAAAATATTGAGAGTTCAAGTTAATTATTAGTACTATCTGCATTGGCGCGTTCATAAAAAAGAAGATGAACTATTAGTATAGTATAAAGAGATGGAATATAGATTTTAACAAGGTTTCGCAAAACTTTTAGCAAATATCAAAAAAAAAAAGACAAAATATAGCAGTTACAGTTAAAGAAGAATGGATATACCAATAAATACTCTTAAAAATGGTAACGAACCTGTAATATAATTGCATACTCTTTTATTACATTTTTCACTCTCCTTGGTCCTAAAATGTGTCTTATAGTCTGTTTCAATATCCGTCGAATAATTTTAAATTAGTTCTAGTTTATTGATTGTAGTATTGGAATAACGAATGTCTTTTTATTATATTACGAATTTTACGGAAATAGAAAGCACCTGCTATTATATCTTAGACCAAAAAGAGAATTATAGCAAAAAAAAAACGGGAATTGAAACCTGAAAAATCTTGAATTTAAATCTACTATCAGAAGTTTTTGAAACCGCAATATCAAAAAATTTGATCTTTTTTTGTTGAGCCAGCATTACCTTATGAAATACTTGTTCATAATATAACTTAGATCTTCCGTTTACGGACTAAGTTGAGGCCAAAATAAGCTAAGTTGATGCTCAACTATGAGAGAAGATTGTGTTCCGAGAAGAATTGCAATAACTAAGAAATAAGGGATATAAGGCCAGTTTCCGGATGAAGAAATGATCTTAAAGTATAAAAAGGAAGAAAAGAGGAAAAAAATATAGATACATAGTAACTAATCAATAAATACAAGTCATCTCTCTCAAATAAGAAAGACTATTAACATTAATAATAATTCTGATAATGAGCAAGAATCTCTGGTAATTCAGTAAGATCGCTTTAGCTCAACGATTGTCTCTAAAAAAGATAAAAAAACTTAACTCTCAATTGGAGAACACTCTCCAGAGGTACGTTTTCTAGATAGAATAATTTATTCGAAAACTGAATGCTGCAGAAATAAAAAAAAAAAGCAATAAATTTAAAATCAATTTCCACGTCATGATAAGGAATATTAAAATAAAATCCTCACCGTTGTTCAGTGGAGCTGAGTGCATCAAAAAATTTCTGACATTCTAACATATGAATAATAATTTTTAAAAAAACATTGCATATTTCACGAGGTAGCGTCGACAAATTTACAGGATTGGCAGTGAAAACTCTAGAACCAACAGTGGCTATTGAATAGCCAATCAAAATTTGCTACTTATTCACATTATGTTTGCCTATTTGTCATTCAAGATTGTATTTCAGACTTCAATGCTGACCCAGCAGGCAGTAAACGCAAAAAAAAACACCGCGCTTACTATCACATAATAAATGTCAGCATCAAACAAGTAAATATCCTCTTAACGAGTAATATAATAACACACAATTTTAACCATTCATTTTGTCGTCAAATATAATACTGTAAGACAATGCTTATTGTTGCTCGACTCGTTTCAACCTGCTTATAGCCGTTATAGAATATTCTATTATCTGTCAGTTTTTTTTGTACGCATCAGCTATTCTTTTTTTATTATGCGGTTTTCTTATTTTCTTTGACGTTGCAATTTAATGGCATATGCGTCTACATAAGAAAATTATACTTTTCTTCAGTAGTTTTCAATAATTTTCAACATGTCTGAAAAATTCCAGATTTCCCCATAGAGAATATTCATTTCTGCAGATGATTAGCAGTATTCATGCAGAAAAAAAAGAGGGAATTGTGATTAGCATGCAGAAAGAAAGAACGTCTGCAAACAAAAACAACTGGAAACACAGATTACAAACTCCAGAGAAAAAATCCCTGGATCACTTATAAATAGCCCCAAATATCCTATTACTTCAAAAACATCTTGAGACCATTTTCTTATTTATATTTTATTATTATAATCATTATACAATCATTATACAATCATCTTTCTATTCTTAATCAAATAACTTAAAAAAAATGCTTCCAATTATCGCCAGATCTGCCATTGCTTCCCAAAGAGTTGCTGCCAACAAAATGATGCTCAACACCGTCTCCAGAAGAAATGCCTCTTACTTATCTTCTTTAGACCCAGCCGTTAGACACACTTTATACACATGCATCGGTGGTTTCTTCGTTGCTACTGGTTTGATGACAGGATTTTACTACCAACTGTCTCCAATGAAGAAAATCTTCAGAGACAGAACCCACAACATGCACCATTGATTGATTTCATATCGCATCTTATGTCAATACATGCTTAATCATATTTTCAAAAATCTAATCAACCACTTTTAACCTTTGAGGTTTCTGTTTTTATAAACTATTTTATTTATTTTTTGCTAGCTCATCTATTCACAAATATACGCATACATATTCAGGTTTTAATAAGACAAATGTACTATCGATCTTCAGAATCAATATTAAAATTATCTATCTAACTTAAAAAAAAAGAAACTAATAGGCTTAGGCTCTCCAGTATTGGGCAAGCGTATGCAATCTGTCAATAACAACAGGAAAAAAAGCATTTACACTATTTGTGATTAAGCCTTGGAAATACACTATAGCCTCCTCATCATTAAGGTCCAACACAAACTTTTCTTGGACTTTTAAAATTGCATTCATAGAGTCATTTTTTAAATCCGGTATATTTGCAGACTTCATCAACTCCAATAAGTTCAAAATCAAATTACTATTTTTTCTCAAAGTCAAAAAACAAACAAAACAATAATTTTTGAATTTCTCAAATTGTTCACTGCCTAAACCTCCAAAACCATCTACTATTTCAATTGGTAATTTCATCAAAGGTGGAAATGGTTTAGGATCTTTACCTAAAATATAGCCAAAATCAACGTGGAAAAATTGTCCATTTTTGCGAATTAATAAATTATCCAAATGTCTATCACCAATTCCTAAAAGGTATGTAATAACACAGTACCCCGCACATGATTTTACAAAATTGTCCATAATTTTTGGATGAATTGAATCTGCCGTAACAATAGTGGGATTATTATTGTTATTAATAATATGATTATTTGCAGTTATATCGTTACCATTTCCATTCCTATTAACTTCACCACTTTCGCTATTCAAGTTTGTGTTCTTCATTGCGTCTGCAATACTATTCTGAATATCATCCACCATATGCTTCCGAGCGTTAGCAAATTCTCCGTAAGGATTTTCAACATTGAAAAAATTGAGAATATTGGAATATTTACTCAAGATTTTATCGAGTGTATAATTTGGTACAAACTCTATCATTCCTTCGTTCAACCTAGTCGCAAGGATCTCATATGGATTCAATTTTAAATTCATATTCTCATCCTTCAACAATTTTTCAATAAGTTTAATAATTTGAATAATAAGTTGATCCTGCCTTAAGTCGTCCCCAATCTTATACATAAATGAATAAGTATCTCTTAAATCCCCATCTGAGTCTCTAAAAGGTTTTGTTTTAAATGTCAATTTTAGTGGTGATAATGAAGATTTAAAAACATTGCATTCTTCTGCGACAACGTAAAAAATTTCAATGTTTGGATTTAAAGGTAATCGAAGCAGTTTACTATTATTTTTTGAGTCAAACAAATAATATCCTGATTCATTCTTTGACAAATAGTGTTTCAAAAATTTGGCTTTTTCAGGCGTTGTTTTTTTGCCACTACTGACAAGCAACGTCAATTTGGAAATATTTTTAACAAATTGTATTTGTTCCATTAACTCTGAATAGCTCAGTTTGTACCAAGAATTAACACCCGTATCATTTGCTTCCCCAAATCCGCTAATGTTGTTATTTTTATTGCTTTTGTTATTTTCTTCTTCTTTCAATTTTTTAAGGAAAACTTTCAAAATTTTTTTAAAAATAAGCTGGATTTTAAATTCGTTTTCTGTATCACTAGATTCCATACTAATAAACCAGTAAAAAAAATTTCCTAATTTACCATTATTTGTAGCTTTATAAATTAAAAAATTTGCTAATGGTGATAAACTTGGCTCGAAAAACTCATCTTGAAAACCTACGGCTAAATCATCTTTATTTTCATTCAAATTATCATCAATTATGTTTTTATCTTCCGTAGTATTATAATTGTTACTAATAGACGTTTCAATCGATAGTGATGAACCTGGCCCTGAGTTTTTGTTATATTTTAATGAATCAATGTAATCTAGAATATCCTCTCTAGTATTTCCAGCAGCATTGGCTGCATTATTATAATTATTATTATTCCTGTTGTTTGGATTGTTAACATTTGACAGCGGAATATCTAGGGACTCGTAAGTATCAAATTTCAAAGCTTGTACCAACTGTAAAAGATACAACACTAAATCATCATCATCAAAATACTTTAAAATATTCACAGCGAAGTTTCTAACTAAGGTATTTTGTTTAAATAATGGCCCTAGAAGCTCCAACGTATTAGTTAAAGAAATATTCAAATTACTTGTTATCAACCAGTCCAAAATATCTTTAATTTCCATAATTTCATTTTCATTTTCCCAGTTTATTGATTTCAATAATAAATTAATGAAATTTGAATGGTTCAAAGAAAAGCTATTCAATTTAAAATCATTAATTAAGTAATAGCGAAATTTATAGATTAAATTTTTTTCATAGTTATCTAATTGTTTAATTGACGAATAGCCCAAAATTTTGGTCAATTTTCGCTTAGTTTCCAAATTAGGCTTCAAATTTTTATCTGTCAAATCTTTGAATTTCCAATTATTCAATGATGCTCTTTCCAACTGATGATATTTTATCTCAATAGGTTGAATTTTCTGGTTCTGCTCAAGATCAAAAACCTTTCTTGTATCGTATTTAGCATTATTGTTTTGCAAATCTATATCTATCAAATTTTCCACAATTACCTGATTATTACTATTTTTATTAGCTGTACCATTATTTAATATGTTGCTGCTTGCTGGATGTAAGTCTAAATTGTCAAGATCGTTGTAATTAAATTCATTGAAAATCACAACAACATCATAATTGACAAACTCTAAGGATAAATTAAAATGATTCCAATTTGTTACATTTAATTGATGATTCATTAGCTCTATTTTTTCTAGAATTAAATCTTTGATCCATTCATCATTTCCAGAACCAGGAATTTTTTCCTCATTATCAACAGTCATCATGTTTTCATATTTTTTTAATAATTCATTTACTCTATTTAATTCATGACTGTACTTTTTTGTATCAAAATCTAGCGGATATCTTTTATTGTTTAGTTCTACCATTACATTTTCATATCCTTTTTTTAAAACCAATTCTGCTGTATTAAATACTTGAACCTCGCATTCACCAAATAAACATTTAACATTATCCACATATTCATAAATTTTGAATCTTAGTACTGAATTTAACGGAAGTTGGGAATACTTGATTGGAAGAACAATCCATTGGTTATAAACTCTTCTGAATGGAGAACTTTTCCCTTTGATCAATACAATGCTATCGGTACCGTTATTACCGTTTTCTACGCCAATGTTATTACCGATAGTACCATCCAGAATATCATTACCATTTTCTGATTGCTTATTATTTCCACTAAAATCTTTTCTCTGGTGGTCTTCAGTATTATCCATATTCATGGATAACGTCTGTATCGGGTTACAAAGAGGAATGTTACCATCAAATAGTTGTGAAGACACAATCAACGGAGAATTACTCCTTATCTGGGATAACTGCTTATATAGCTGTGGATTGGTAATTCTGGAAGATTTTTTCTGGAGCTTCTTGAAGCATCCTTCTATTGAAATGATATTGAACTTGAAATATTCTTCAATATCCGTCAGAAGGGCATAAATTATTGTATTCTTATCCATGGTTTTATTATATTCTGTTGCTTAGATGTTAAACATCCACTATTTCTTTTTGTATTCTTTTTACTTATTTACTTATTACTTCAAAAGACTTAAAACAAAACTTATTTCTCTTGATATTGAAGCAAATTTTTTTATAAATTGAAGTTGCCAATATTTTATCGAGGATAAGGATTTGAATCAACAGATGAATTAAATTAATTATTTCCCTTTCATGATTCACTATCTATTTTTCTGCTGTACAAATTATCCAGCATACTTTAATATTATATATTCTTGCAAAATATTTGTACGCACTATCGCAAAATATTTATTGTCCCTCCAAATTGAAGCTTTTCAATTGTATACATTTGTTGAATTTCTTATCTATAATTTATTAATCTATCTAATATATACATTGAAGTAATCAAAAATTAGAAGTAATCATCATCAAAAATTCTCTACTTATTTATTTATCCAAGTACGTATCAAAATATCTATTGAAAACTACCAAAGCCTGCTCAGCAGTTAATCTTTTTTCTTCATCATATACCATCATCTTTTCAAAGATCTCGTATTTGAAAAACTCATATTTTTGGGGTTTTAAATATGGTAATGCCTCATCAACAGAAATTTTTGGTCGCTTCGAAAAATTGAAATTTTGAAAATACTCAACTTGAGCAATTTTAGGCCAAGATTGCACATCTGGAGTACCAAATTTTTTAAAAAGTTCATTTAATAGAGCTATATCACTGAAATTTCCTGACTTGCTCAATAGAGGAAGCATATTCAAACTAAAAAATTGTGTAATGATTATACCGAAAGACCATATGTCCACGCCTGTACCGTAGTCCCGAATACCCAAAAGCGCTTCTGGAGGTTTAAATACACCAGTTGAGATATCAGTGTATTTTGAATTCATATCTGGCTCATCTGTTTTATGAAACTTAAAATTGTCACCGTTGTAAGTTGGATGCAAATTTTTTCTTAGCAGTTCTTTCGTTTCATCAATGTATGAGATCCCGAAATCTATGATAACAGGGTTTTTCTCATTATCTAACATGATGTTGTCTGGTTTTATATCGCGATGGATTATACCATTAGTGTGCAAGAACAATAATCCTTTGAATATTTTAAATATTATTTGTAGGGCATCATTAACATTTATCTTGTTCAATCGAGAGAAAACCTGGTTGGAAGAAGAAGGGTCATCGAAACCATCTGCATCATCAGTGTCAAAATAGTCATCAATCGGATCAACTCTAAGACACAGCGTTGAAGAAGAACTAGGATCAAGAAATGCTGACATGTTTGTTTTGATACGGGAATTCTTTTTGAAATAGTCAGTCAAAGTCATGGGGTAGTAAGGAAAAACCAACACGCGATCTTCATGATGGACGAACAGGTTCAAGAGCGGCAAAAGATGGGGATTTCTCTGGGAAAACTGCTCTATATAGTTTAATAAAGCCAATTCAATTTTCAAGGAGTGGGGAGGAATCTCGCAGTCGTCTATATCAAACACTTTCAACACTAAAAGCTGACTGCCGCGAGTTACCTTGTAAATGTTTGTGAAACGTCCTCCAGATATCCTTGATTTGTTGGTGAATTGATCATACTGGGACATCTTGTTTTTCGGCAAAATATATGGGACACACACTCTCTTACGTGAAGCACTTTGTCTAAAGGAGGGCAAGACAGTCCGTTTCTAAAGTAGCTATTGGTAGATGACAATTGAGAGGGAATATGATTGGTGATGATAAAGGTATCAGGGGAGTTGTAGTATTGGGGAGTGTGACCAGACAAGGGCGGAATTGCCGACCTGGAACAAAGAGAGTGTCAATGGAAGATCCGTGACGGAAAGCTTGTGCCAGGGGTCAATGCTAGCATACGGAAATTTCGTACCGGTGAAAGGTTACAGTAGATAGTGATGACTTTTCAATAGAAACTTATTGGAGTGAACGAAGCAAAGTACAAGCTTACTAAGCTGAATAAACTCAAAAAAATCCCGTGTTGGTTTATTCAAGTTTTTGTGAGAGAGTGTTCTAATAAGTTATGCCCTGAAACCCATGCCCTTTTCATTAAGCTGCTCCTTTTTTTATTAGCTTGTGACGAAAAAAAAAAAGGTTCTATAAATAACATCTTTTTTTGGGAGAGAATCTGCCTTATTCTATGCGACAACCTGCACTTAGGAAAGTTGTCACCCCTAATATATATATTTATTTTTTGAAAAACCTTATACAAAAATGTGTACATTATAAATCAAAAACAAAAAAAAAAACGCCGAGTACAATAACCACCAATAACCGGAAATAAACTACAACCGTTAATTCACGTGCAGGAGCACATATAGTTTATCACAGCCCTTAATAAGACGGAATAAGTCAACATATAAAAAAAATAAAGCAAATACATTACTATTAACACAAATAAACGCACTACGTTCAACAAATGCTGTATTATCTACCGAGTGCATTGTAAATCGGATTTCTTTGTTGTCTTATACAATGTCGGATATGAAAATTTCCTGTTTGATGCAGGAGCCGGCTAAAGTCCGAAATAAAGAGGTTTTCGATGAGGCTAACATGAAAGCATGGATACTTTACTAATATAAGATGGCAAAAAAAAAAAAATAGAGTGCTCCATATTTTTTGTATGGCAAAAGACTAAGTTTGGATATTGCTGTATGGAGAAGTTCCTTATGGATGATTTTGGAAAGAATAGATTACTAATATATATGTATATATATATATATATACTGTGGTTTCCCTAAAAATTTCGATATCAAAGGCTGGTAGAAATAGCATTTTTTTTACTTGGAATCAAGCTTTTTAGATTGCGAATAGCTTAAAAGCAAAAATAACGGTGTTTGATTTTACGGTAGAGTAACCCTTATAGAAATAGACTGGTCAAAGCTGTGATATTGACTTTGATATACTGTTAAGTCTCGGTGTTTATTTAATATAATTTGCCTGAACTCGGTCTGCTACATTAGAATTTGGTTTGGCATTATTGATTTTGATTTGCCTTCACTGATTTTGGCACTTCAATTTGGTTGAGTGTGGAGTTTGGTATATTACAATTTGTATTAATTTAATTTTTTTTTTTCGTTTGAAGTTCAATTTCCTTTGATTCTTTTTGATTCTTTTCAATTCCATTTAAAACTGCTTAACTTTATCTAAATCTGTTCTATTCTGTTCAGTATTTTCCAGTTTCATCTAATTTCATCGATTGATTCGCTTAACTCTTATTTGGTTTGGCTCAATTTTATTTGACTCGGTTTAGTTTCGATTGGTTCGGTCCAATTTCATTTTATCTATTTTGCTTATCCGGACTTTTTTACATTGCATTTCATTTAAAGCAAACATCAAACAATGTCCAGCTCCTCGATATCGTCAAAAGATCACGGAGATCTCGAGAAAAACGAGAAGGAAGCCCCAAAGTATCAACGTCATTTGTTGTCACCACTTTTCTCAAAGAAGGTACCTCCAATCCCTGATATTTCTGAGAAAAAAGAATGGCCTGGTTTCCGCAATCCGTTGTCCTATACTTTTTTTCTCTATCTATTTCCGCTTTTCAACACAGGTTACAGAAGAACTTTGCAAAATGAGGATATGTTCTATCTTCCTGAAAACTTAAAAGTAGAAGCTTATGATCGTGCTTTTACCCAGCACTTACATGCTTCGGCTCAAAAGAGAAAAGAAAAAGCCTTAAAAGCCGACCCTAATCTTTCTGAAGAGGAATTGGAAAAATTGGCTTATACCGGGTTGACAGTAGCTTCTTCCCTTTTCAAAACTTTTAAGTTTGATTTTCTTTGTGCCGTCCTGATTAAAATCATCTTTGATGTTGCCAGTAGTTTGAATCCTTTGGTCACCAAAAAGTTGATTGAATTTGTTGAACTCAAGATCTTAAATCCCCATTTACACGTCAATGAAGGTGTTGGCTATACTTTTGCAATGTCAATTTTAATGATTGTCACTAGTTTGTCCATCAATCATTGTTTTAATTTCAGTATGATTTGTGGTGCGAAACTTAAGGGTCTGCTCACTAGATACATGATCAATCATTCATTTATCATGAGTCCTAAGGCAAAACAAAAGTTCCCAAGTGGTAAAATTACTAACGTGTTGACCGGTAACTTAGCAAGAGTTGAATTTGCAATGAATTTCCTTCCTATGCTTATCACTTTTCCTGTTCCTTTTGCTATTATTGTTGCTTTATTAATTGTAAATATTGGCGTTTCTGCCTTGGTTGCTGTAGCTATAATGTTTGTTCTGCTTATAGTTCTTTTCTTAAGTTTTTTAGGAATTGTCAAATATAGATTCAAAGCTAATGGTGAAACATCTAAAAGAGTATCAATGGTCAGGGAAGTTTTGGGAGCAGCCAAAATGATAAAATTTTATGGTTGGGAGGAACCATATTTTAAAAATATATCAGAGATTCGGGATAAGGAAATTCACTTCACTCACATGCTTAACATTATTAGATCTTCTGTGAACACTATTGTTGCTTGGTTACCAAGCATCAGTAATGTCATTATGTTCATTGTCGTATATAGAATTAATCCTGGTAGAAGTCCTGCTGAGGTTTTCTCATCCGTTTCTTGGGTCACTGCTTTAGCTAGACAAGTTTTTTTTATTCCTCTTGCTTTGGGTACCTCTGCAGACGCTTATGCTTCATTGGTTGGTTATGCTGAAATTTTACAATATGGAACTGAGAAACGTTTGACGAAAGAAGAAGAAGAAAAGGATAAAGAAGATTCCGGATTGATTGTTAACCCTGACATGGCTATTCAAGTCAAAAATGCTGATTTTGAATGGGAATCCATTGAATTAGATAACGATGATGAAGATAGCGACAAGAAAGCTAAAGAGAAAACCAAGAAAAAAGGTAAGAAACGTACGCCAGTCAAAAAAGAAGCTGCTCCCTCTCATCAGGACAAAAGTTCTTTCAAAGGTTTACGGGACATATCTTTTGAGATTAAAAAGCATGAATTTGTTATTATTACAGGCTCTATCGGTTCAGGGAAATCTTCTTTGCTCAGCGCATTGGCAGGTTTTATGAAGAAAACTAATGGTGCTATGTCTATAAATGATAAATTGTTGTTGTGTGGCACACCATGGGTTCAAAATACAACAGTGAGAAAAAATATTTTATTTGGTGAAGAATATGATGAAAAAAGATATGAAGAAACCATCAAAGTTTGCTGCTTACAAGATGATATTAACGAGATGGCTGGTGGCGATCAAACTGAAATTGGTGAAAGAGGTATCACATTATCAGGTGGTCAAAAAGCTCGTATTAATCTTGCAAGAGCTGTTTACAATAATCAAAATATCATTCTAATGGATGATGTTTTGAGTGCTGTTGATGCTAGAGTTGGTAAAAAGATCGTAACGGAATGTATAGTCGGATATTTGAAAGAAAAAACCAGGCTATTAGCTACTCATCAATTAAGTTTGGTTCGTTATGCTGATAGGGTAATCTACTTGAACGAAGATGGTAATGCAATTATCGGTTCTGTTGAAGAATTGTGTGAACAGATACCCGAATTTGAAAAATTGATTGAGTTCTCTCATAATTCTAAAAGCAAGGATGAATCAGAAGATATTGATGAGTTTGAATCTGAAAAGAAGTCCATTATTGATGATCTGAAAACTAAGACTCAATTTTCAGATACTGAGAAAGGTAAATTGGTGAAGGATGAAGAGAGGGCTATAAATTCTACATCTTGGAATATTTACAAAAGGTTTATTCAAGCGGGTTTTGGTAATTTTTCGTTGCTTGCTGTTTTTGCTTACTTTCTATCACTTACTTTGGGTATATTTGGCTTAATTTTCACAAATGTTTGGTTATCATTTTGGACTGAAGATAAATTCAATAGAAGCCTTGACTTTTATCAAAACTACTATTTGCTCATATCTTTTGTTACTTTTGGTCTATTTTTTGTATGCTTTGGCTTAAATTTCTATTTGATTGTTAATTGCTCCAAACATTTGAATTTGCAAGCTATGCATAAAATTCTTCATGCGCCAATGTCTTATATTGACTCCACTCCAATGGGCAGAATAATAAATAGATTCACAAAGGATACAAACTCTTTGGATGCTGAGTTAGCAGATCAGGTTAGATTTTTCTTCTATAATGCTGGGTTTATGATTGGTATTTTCATCCTTTGTATAGTTTATTTACCTTGGATCGCTATTTCGTATCCAATTATCATTGCTATATTTCTTTGCTTGGTATCTTATTATCAGGCTACCGCCAGAGAAATCAAAAGATTGGAAGCTATTGATAGATCTTTCATCTATAATAATCTTAATGAGATTTTAACTGGTTCAACAACAATTAAGGCATTTAACGTTCAAGATTTGTTTATCCAAGATTCAGATTTTCATATTAATCAAATGAACGCAGTTTCTTTCCTTATAAGTTCTTCCCAAAGATTTGTTTCGTTTTACGGTGATTGCTTAGCTTCTGTTGTTTCATTTATTGTTTGTATTCTCTGTGTTACTAGACAGTTTCATATCAATGCATCTTCTGCTGGTTTGTTGATTTCCTATCTTTTGCAGAGTACTGGTCTTTTATCTTTTGTTGTCAGATCATTAGCTACTGTTGAAAATGAAATGAATAGTGCCGAAAGATTAATATATTATGCAGACAATTTACCACAAGAAAGACCTTATGAAATTCCAGAAACAAAGCCCGAAGCAGCTTGGCCACAACATGGTGCTATCCAGTTTAATAATGTCTCTATGAGATACAGAGCTGAATTGAGCTTGGTATTGAAGGATTTGAATTTTTATATCAAAAGCGGAGAGAAGGTTGGTATCTGTGGAAGAACTGGTGCTGGAAAATCTTCGTTAATGACTGCAATATATAGATTGTCAGAATTGGACCAGGGATCCATTGTTATTGATGGAATTGATATTTCAACTTTGGGCTTGAATGATTTAAGATCTAAGTTGTGTATAATTCCACAAGATCCAGTTTTATTCAAAGGTACCATTAGAAAAAATCTAGATCCATTTGGAACTAAATCTGACGAAGAACTTTGGATAGCATTGAAAAGGGGCGGTTTGATTAAAGCAGATGTATTTGATGCTGTTAAACTACAAAAATTAGAAGAAGGTGAAACTTCTATGGACACTTTACACAAATTTCATTTGGATCAACAAGTTGAAGAGGAGGGTGCAAACTTTTCGTTAGGTGAAAGACAATTGATGGCTCTAGCAAGAGCCTTAGCTCGGGAAACTAAAATTTTGATTCTAGATGAAGCTACTTCTTCTGTCGATTATAAAACTGATGCAGCTATCAACGAGACTATCAGAACAGAGTTTGCTGATTGTACAATTTTATGTATTGCTCATAGATTGAATACTATTTCTAAGTTTGATAGAATTATGGTGTTAGATCAAGGAACTATTGCTCAATTTGACGAGCCAATGAAATTGTTTAATGCTGATGGTATTTTTAGAGAAATGTGCAAGAAAGCAGATCTCAGTTCAGAAGCTTTTGTTAAAGATAAATAATTTAAATTATAAATTTTTCTGGTTTTTTTTTATTGTTATTACTACTCTTATTATTATCATCATGTGTTTTTTTGTGATAAGCTGTTAAATTTTTTTTAATTTTAATATATTCGAGAATCAAGTTTATTTAGTTCTACAAATTTCTTTTTTTTGCTTGAAATCAATATTTATTTCAGTCATGATAAAATTAGAGTGAGATATAACCATGCTTTGTTCGAATCTCTCATAAATCTATCAAACATCCTTTTCGCTATCGGATTCTTCAATTTCGTTTTCTAATTCTAAATCTTCATCACTATAAACATTATATACAGCAGCAGAATTATTTTTCTCAAGAAGTTTATTTTCCTGTAACTTTCTTATTTGCTTTTGAATTGCGTCTTCTGAATCCAAATCTAGATCGCTACCTTCCTGGAAAACACCTCTGCTTTTAATTTTATATCTTCTAGTTTGTCTTTTAATTTTCTTTTTCTTCAACCAGTACGGCGTTTTATGAGCATTAGAATCATTTTGGTCTTTTGCCAATTCTTCTGCATTTTCAAGTTTCAAATTAGAATCGAATTCATTTTTTGACATTCCCATATTTCCAGTCAATTCTAGTCGATTAGTGACCTCAAGTACTCCCTGTTGAAAATCTTCAAAATCAGATAGAAACTCAGTTTCTTCAAGTTGCAGTGCCGTTTCTTGAACTTCATTCAATGATTCATCTTTAAATTGTTGCATCTCTTGAAAAAGTTCTGTGAGAGTCTTTCGACGTTTTAAACTTTTACTGCATTTGAGAATTGATGGTGAAATCAATTTATCAGGGCTTTTTCTTATACTTTGAACAGTTTTTGGGGTTTTGAGTTTCAAATTGCCTTGATTCAAATAACTAGGCGTTGAAATACCTAAATTTTTGGAAGTTTCAATCAGGTAACTAGAGTTATTTAGTTTCTGCGGGGTCGCAAAATTATCCACAGTTTCCAATATTGGCCTCACCGTATTCGCTATTTGATTATCATTATCTGGCTGGAAATCTAATCTTCGTTTTACCGATGGTGTTAACAATATTGATTTCCTAGAACTAGGAGAATGTTCAATCTCTCTAGTTGGTGATATTTTCATTTCAAAGATACTAATTAATTTACCATTTAGTTGGGGAGTAGGACCTAGAACTTGTGGAGATTCAAATGTTGTGTGAATGTGTGCATATTTATTAGGTGAACTTTTTTCAGGTGTTTCTAAACCATACCTATTTGATTTTCTTAATTCTTTGTCAGGCCTATCGACATATCTGGGATCAAGTTTGTTATTAGTTGTTACATGGTGATAATTACGACTAACTTTTTTTTGCTTGACTACCTTTCCAGTTTGATCAATGTGTTTATCCAGCTTTCCACTTTTAGTTTTTGAATATTCTTTATATTTGAGTTCTATTTCGGGATTTTTTTTAATATCTTGTTTTGTTGGCTTTCGCTGATATATTTTGAAAAATGATTTTTCCCAATCTTTCAACTCTTTTTTCAATATCAGCACGGTCATCTTAAACCCTTTTTACGGTTATTCACTATTGTAAGTTATTATTATATTTATCAATAAGATGCGAACTTATGTCAATTTCATCAAAAGAAGGAGTTATAAAAAATATTGAAGAAGATATTAATCTTAATCTTATGTGTGCTAACTAGTGAAAAAAACCAAAAAAAACCAGAAAAAAATGAAGACGCGTACGCGTTTTTTTCAGAAAGAAAATAAAAAAAGTTTCAAGACAAACAATATATTCTATTTTTATCTTGCTTTCAATCTTATTGACGACTTACAAGATATATTTGAGAAGCTATGATATAAAATATATTAAAATACAATTAGAAATCCCTGTAAAAGAAAAATATACAGATCTTCAAGTTTGGAGAGTATTCCATAGAATGATAAACGAAAAAAATGCTAAAGAGAAAGTTAAATGCTAAAGAGAAAGTTAAATGCTAAAGAGAAAGAGTCAAATGACAAATGCTAGTAGAAAATGGTTAAAAGTAAATGCTAAGCGGAGAAAAAATATGCTAAGTGGAAGGAAAATTGATTAAGTGCGAAACATCAAAAACATTAGAAATAGTATCTGCAACCGACTTCACAAACACCGAATAAGACTGTTAATCCTGTAACTTCCCAACATGGTTCGACGACGTTGGAGTATTTTTGGATGATGTTACATGCATTGAGACATTGTGGCAAAGCGAAAGCAGCTAAGCCAAGACCACGTTTTTCAGGGTCCATGTATTCGTTGGTAGCTGCTGAAAATTCAATATCGGTAGTGGCTGTGGCATTAGCAGCGGCAGTTCTCATCAAGTAGAAGTATTCAGCTTGCAATTCAAGCTGAACATCGGTTTGCGTGTTACTCTTACCAAATGATATAGAACTGAGATTTTGTTGAACAGCTGGTGGAGGAGGAGTGAAGCTAACAGGGTAGCCACACAATTCACTTCTTGCTGCCTGGTACCAGAAGGTGCTGTTCAAGGTGTTGAATTGTGGGGTGCTGGAGATACATTGACCGAATTTGTAGAATCTGTTAGCGACTTGGTCACAAATACCATCCATTATACCTTCACCATCGTTACCTGCGATGACGCTGCTGGATGGAGGGATGGCAGCTGCTTGTGAAATGGCAAACAAAGAAACAACAGTGAACAAGGTTTGTAAGAATTGCATGTTTGAAAGTTCAGCGTGTATAAAAAAGTTATTAGATATAATTTGGAAAGAAACTGGGTCGAAATAGTAATCTTGTGGTCTATTGAGTATATTTAGTTAACCCTTATTTGTCAAAAAGTATATTGGATCTTGGCTTGTTTTTATATTCGAGTCTGTTGGATAGCATTAGTGCTTATTTTTGCTATTTGACAGAGATCGACAAGAAATCTGACAAAGCTTGATTTTTCCAGTTTTAGTTTTCATCACCAGACTTGTTGCCTTGTTCGCCGCATAAATCAATCATTTTTCTTGTTTCTGCTGTTCATGCGGCAAAAGAAGCTAAACCTGCAGCATCTGTTATCGTTTATTTTTTTTGGCATGGTTTTTTGGTACTTTCAAATTTAAGATGCCTTTCTTTCTGTTTTTCATATCTTACTTTGTAATTCTGATGTACACAGATGTTTTCTGTGTACTCAAAAGTAATAATCAATTGCGTAGAATTTACGGCGCTTTTTGGAGCAAAAATTTATGAAAATTTAGAAAAAATTAAAAATACCCTTTTTTTTTTGGATGTTCGATAAAGAAGAGTCAATGTAAAGATGTACCAGTGTTGTAATTCTGCAGTGTAGAGGTGTAAGATTTTTTATTTACTAATGCCTATATCTATATAATTTCTTTAAAAGAATGCTCCACAAAAAGATATACTTGCTCACTTGAATATCACGTGAAAGTATTGGGTTTTATTTTATTTTCCGCTTTCTGTTATCTACAATTAATTGAGATGTGTGGCCACAACTCATTCAAAGAAACTATAACATGGTGACAAAAATCTGATCAAGAATGTCCAATAAAAGGCGAAATCACAGATGTGGAAGAATTGAAAAGAAATCCTCAAATGAACCATATGTTTGGTACTACTCTACAGGCAATGAAATCTATTTTTGGTTTTAGAAATAAAGTGACATAGACTAAACAAATTTATCTTCATTTTCTGCGATCTTAAAGCAGCTCCAGATTTTTGAAAAATAGGCGTTCGAGCTCTTATCAAAAGCGAAGAATGACAGGCATCAAATAAAAATATTCGCATTTTAGAATGAAAATTATAGTTTTCCTCAGCGGGGTGTGCATGCAGTAAATCGTCGCCTTTGAGTGTAAAAACTTTGTATGGAGGTTCAGAATTAGATGCTAAAATTAACCAAACTTACAGAAATCCCACATAAATCCATGATAGAAAAATTTTATTTTAATCAGACGAAAATATGCCAGTTTTCAAAAGATAGACGACATTCTAGATTTTTGACATGTTTCCAAACATAGACAAGGGCCTTTTTTTTTTATCTGTGAAGGTGAGATATGTATTTTTAGAGCATGTAGCTGCAGAACAGTTTTGAATGCACGGCACATACAGCCATCAACAAACGCACCAAAAACCAACGGTTGGGCAGGGCTTGAATTTTCAACATGCATGAAATATGGTAGCTAAAATAATTAAAAATGGCAGCTCTGTCAGCCACAACACAATAATTTGGTTGAAAATTCAATAGGCCCTATTGCTCCGATGTTCAAAAATGCTCTGGAATCAAGGTAGTAGTACATCCTATCAACAATCTGTTAGCATAGATGGCATAAACAAAGAGCCTACTTACGCAGTTCTAATAATAGTGTTCTAGGGAAAAACTAATAACCAATCGGTCTCATCTTTAGATATAAAAGAAAGAGGTTTTCCAAAGATTTCTGTTTTGAATTTCCTCCATTTCTCATACTTTTATTATTTCTAATAACATCAACAAACAAACATTCACATTTCTTCTTGTTTTCCTTCGCTTCATTCATACTCCTGTTCACAGCAACTATAAATTTATAATTAAACTAATTAACAATGCAATTCTTACAGACTTTATTCACCATCGCTTCCTTATTTGCCATCTCACAAGCTGCTGCTATCCCTCCTTCTACCAGTTCTAACTCCGATAACGACGGTGGTTTGATCGGTGGTATGTGTGACCTGATCGCCGACAGATTCTACAACTTTGGTCAATGTATCTCCAACACTCCACAATTCCAAAGTTTGAATAGCACTTTCTGGTACCAAGCTGCCAGACACGAGTTATGTGGATACCCATTCAGCTATCAAGACGCACCAGATAACGCAACCTCCGTTGCTTCCAACGGTAAGAGTAATAGTGCTACTGATATCCAACTTGAATTGCAAGCCGAATACATTTACTTGATGCAAACTTCCGGTGAATCTTCCAACGCTACTGCTGCTGCCATTGAATCAGGTTCTGATGACGAATACATGACCTCTGAAAAACGTGATGCATCTTTCGGTTTACCACAATGTTTGAACGCTTGTGACATTCTTCAAAAATACTCCAATTACGTCCAACCATGTTGGGAAGTCACTGGATTGACAGTCTTATACGGTGTTTGTGAAGTCGGATGTAGATATTACTTCTAATTCGGCTGTTTTAATTGCATCAGACAGGTTTTTTTAATTCGTCTACTTTGTCATTTATTCTCTTTTCTGCATTTTCATTTTAGCATTCTTAACACTCACTAATCATTTTTAGTATTTCTTCGTTCCTTATTATTTCATATCTTTCAAAATTATCTTACCTTCTACCATTTTTGTTCTTCTACTATTTTATGTCCTTTAGCATTTTTTCTTTATAACATTCATTACTTAATGTATTCTAGTCAACATTTCTATTTCCGGTATAATGTAGTGTCTACTCTTACTCTTCATTTTTGTAGTTTGTTTAGCAAGTGTAGTAATTTTTTTTTGTTTTTTAAATTTTATTTTCGAAATTTCGAAATTTTTTTATTTCATTTGAATAGTTTAAATATCAAGAAGATCCCATCGTCTTTCGCTTCACCTTTTCCTTTATTCTCTTACTTTTTATTATTTTTTTTTCTTTTCTTTTTTCCCTTCTTTAGTATTTAACCACCTTCTGGATAACCTTGCCGTAAAAGTATGTTTGACCCCATCTTTTAATGATTGCACAAATGGCCGGAAGAAGATCAATACTACCCTTTATAATATAGTGCTGTTTACTTAATTATTTATCTTTCACTGATAGTACTGTTTCGCTTGGGGTTAACATCTTATTGTAATCAGTCAGTAATTTCCCATTTTAATCTAGTAAACTTTTTTATGCTTTATTTTTTTCGAATTTTAATTTTTTTTTTCTGTAATTATAAAAACGCAATTCTCGAAAGCTGACTCCTCTCACTAATTGTTTTCATAGGTACAAATAAAACAATCTTCAGTACCTTGCTTTTTTCATCTATTAGTGAGTGAGGCAAAACTTTGTCAATAATAGTGTGTCAGTATAATTTGTCATAAACTCAAATATAATAGCAGATTTGCAAATATGGCAATTTCTGTGATCCCATTAGAATCAGATCCTGAAATTTTTACTAGCTTGTCTAGAGAGTTAGGTCTTAAAGCCACCTATGAATTCACTGATATTTTCTCTTTAGATTTTATTGATCCTAGCACCAAGTGTGTCATTCTTTTGGCTCCAATGGACGAGAACATTTCTAAAAAGGTATGGCAATTAGAAAGTCCATCCGACAAAGATACATGCAAAGCAGCAGGTATTAAATTTTTGCCTCAAACGATAGGCAATGCCTGTGGATTATACGCATTGTTACATTGCATCTTGAATAATCCGTATATGATCGTTAAAGGTTCAAAGCTCGACGGTTTTTTGCATAAACTCAATGAGACATCTTCAGTTGAAGAAATTACCGTCTTGGTAAATGAACTACAAAATGAGTATTCGCAAGCCTCTCAGAAAGGACAAACCGAGGTCCCTGAAGAAGTAGATTTGCACTTTATAAGTTTTTTAATAGACCATGAGAGCAATTATTTGATTGAATTGGATGGTAGAAGAAAAGGTCCTATTATTGTCAATAAAGTGCTTAATAATCAATTATTTGATCCATTGCAATTGCTTTCTCAAAGAATGAATCAGTATATTGAACTAGCGAACGATCAAAACAAAATAAAATTTTCGCTAATGGGATTGGTTGAGATTTAAAGGGTTTCTTTACGTAAAATACCTGTAATGATATTTCATATCCAATACAAAGTTTTTGACTTTTCTACATGTCTGTCTTTCATTATTTATTTATAAATGTCTGTTTAATCATATATTATAGGAAATACTTATAATGATGATGAATATATACAAAACATGAATGATGTAAACAGAATCATATGAAAGTATAGTATATTGTCAACCGCCAAAAATATTCGGCAATTCTTGAATTTATACTATGCCTTTGTCCTGCAACTATAGATGACAATAAAACCTATCATAACTGTCCTTTAATATCAACTTTTTTATATTTCAGATTATATAACTCAAAAATACGCGACTTCGCTAAATTCAATTCTAAAAATTTAACTTCACCGCCGGTAATGAATTCCTTCAATTTTAATGTCTCTACTAAATATACTAGTAAATCTTCATCATATTTATCATCAAACCCAAGTACTTTATCTAAGTAAGTTATTACTATCTTCTTATAACCTCTAGTCATTGTAAAAAGCGTCTTAATACGGAATTTTTCCCTAATAAGATTCAAAAACTCAAGGAAGTACTTGAATTTGTTCATATAGAAGTTGCTGTTATTTAATTTTTGCACATTTGCATAAATGCTATGGAATTCAAAATAATTATTATCGTAAATTGATTCAAATATGTTTAATGAGAAATCAACAAATGCGTTTTTAAATTTATTCTTCCCCTTAAGTCTATCATTGAAAATCTTATCCTTTTTACTAATGTTCACATCAAATAATTCATGTAACTTTACTTTACAAACCTCTGAGAAATTATCAGTTAATATAAAATATAGTATGCGGTAGCTCAAAAACTCCAACATATTAGAACCCATGATGCCATTTTCTTTATATAAAGTTTTCAAATTACTTTGACATTGATTATATTCTCCTAAATCACCATTTTCAATAGCTATTCTTGCATGAGTCTCATAAACCTTTACTGTAAAATCATTTCTAATCAACTGAATAGTTAGATCTTGTCTGATAGATTTCAACTGATCACATATATAATTATACTTCAACTCACTTTTAGTCTTATATTTGTTAAGAACAAAAGGTAAAGATTTTTCTAAAACTTCTAACGGTCGTACTCTTTCTGGAACAGGTTCCGAAGTTAGTCTTAAGTATCTTTTTTCCAAATCCGTGCATTTCCCTATAAGTCTTGTCATTCTAAGGCTTTCATCGCTTGAAATTTTAATTGCATGAGAATCAGACTGGAATCTTAAAGCTCTTAATTTTTTCTCACGAGATCCACCAATTCCATCATTCTTTTCATTTTCAACATCCACATGTTTTGATTTTCGCTTTTTATCGTTATTGCTATTTTTGTTATTGTTAATGTTCTTATCACTATTGTCATTCTTATTATTCTTCTTACTATTAGTGCTGCTAGTATGGCTATTACTGCCAATGTTGTGATGGCCCACTTCTATTTTTGACTTTTGCTTATTAAAAACTTGGGAATTTTTTTCAGTAAAATTACTGATAGACTTTCTAATATCGATCTCTAATTCTATTCTCCCTGTAGGGTCGTCGAGAATTGGCACGCGTTGCCTGTTCCAGTCATTTTCCCAAATTTTGTTTTCTAACTTAGCCTTTTTCACAAGGGCTGCTAGTTGCTGTTTTAATAAATCCTTTTGAGAATGACTGAAAAATAACTCGTCCAGCCTTTTCAAACTTTTTGTGAAAAAATCCTTCAAAGATGAAGGCCACTGAGGCGCTTGCGGCTGTTGGCTCAAACTATTAACTTTAAAGGTATTATTGAAAGTGCCATTCATATTAGATTTATTTTTATTCTTCTTTCCCAAAGAAGATGGCGTAACTTCGTTATATGGCATTGAAAAATTTGTTGTGTATGTAAAAATATCAAAAAGAAAACAAAAAAAAAATATATATATTCTTAGTAGACTTACCTTAAATTTTAGTTAAACAGCTTTTGGATAAAATCGTCAAGTATGATCAGTAGCTAGATATTGAGGCTTTGAAATTGATTAGAAGGTTGAATAATGTTTTACCTTCTCAGTGTTTTATCGTACATGAAGTATTTATCAGGATGAATGACTATAGTTAAGATAGAAAAAGTATAGAGCAAAAATCGTTAAAAAAAAATTCAACACTCATAACCGTTTTCACAATCAAATATTTCATTTCAATTTTCTCAAGTTCCTTTGTAACATACATTCTCAAATCAACTGAAGAGCCTTTAAAAGTACATTAGTATCAATTTCAAATAAAGCAAAGATAAAAAGAGAATGCTAGTATGTGGTGTATCGTAAAATATTTTTTTTATAGTTTTGAAATCATCGATGTCTATACTAACATTAAATTGCATTTTATAGTTTAAACCTTGGTCAGAATTTGATCGTACTCCTCGTCATCAATTGGATGACCTTGATAGCTCCCAAATTGAGAAAAAAATCTACGAATTCAAGCTACAGAGTGGTAAAATTTTGGATGAACAAAAATCTTATCCACTAGTCGTAGCACCTTATAATTTAGGATTTCTTTTGAATGAAAATTTGCCCAATATCTCTAATATCGCCATCATCAGCATATCCATAAATAGTGCAAATAATAAGGAAGAAACGAAGCAGGATCAATATTTAGATGATGAGGAACTTTATTCCGCGCCTGATCTTAAAACGAATTTTCAAACTATAGAGTTATCAATTTGCTCCTTTAAATCTTCAAGCTCTCAAAATTTTAATTGTGTTACGATGCCAAACTTGTCCACATTTCATCCAATACTATATAATAAATTGAGTCAATTTTTAATTTCTGAATGCCTCATGCCGTGCAAGGTTATTGTATTGACACCTTGTACCTTGAATTACGATCAATACGTATGCAAGTTAGTATCTTCAAAGACGGGCGATACTTATGAGTCCATTGACATTCCTTTTTTAAAACCTCCACATTTTATATCAGGAATAACAGCAGCATGTTTTGCGACATCTTCTACAAATAGCATCGAATCTCTAGCATTAGTCTTGGATTCGGAAGGGGTCCTTAATTTTGAAAGAATAAAAGAAGATTCAGTTTCGTTAGCTGCTCATATTTTAGTTAATCATGTTTTTAAATTAAATGTTGATGAGTCTGCTAAATATATGAAGGAAATAACTAAAAAGGCTTCAGTTTCTGACTATGTAAATTCTGGGATGTATATTTAGATAGAAATTTTTGTCTGCATATGATAAAATTTAGAAGCGTTTGGTAGATGCAAATTATATATATATATAGATATATATATTGATATTTATAAAGTTAAGTTTTGAAAAGGTATAATCGGCAACAAAGTATGTGTCGAAATTTTAAAATAGCATGTTACATCTTCTTTTTATCATACTTTCCGTTAACCATCAATAATAGCAAATTAATAAACTTATTGAACAACATCAAAAAGAAAAAAATTCTTGCTCACTTAAAGTACTCTTGAAAAAGAATTCAGTTGAAAAAGTTCATAATCTCTTTCTCATTAACATTGTTAACCAAATCTATACTGTGAGATTTAATGTTAGTAGATATAGAAGAATCTAAGTTTTCAATACTTAAAAACATACTACCTGTAGTACTAATATCACTTATCAAAGTGCTGTTACTATTATTGTTTTGATCAACAAGTTTATTTATGAGCCTCTTATCATCAGATATGCTGGCGTTGTTTATATTTGAATCATCATTGATACTTTCAACATTTTGAACATCTACACTTTTATCTGATGTAACTGTATTATTACCAGTTGCATAATTCAAAGATGTTGGCTTGGAGATCTTTCTTTGTGAGTAATTGAGTGCTGTTTTCACATCATCTTCGGATGATTTTTTTTTGTTATCAATACGACTAGTGTTTGTTGCAAGCGGAGTTGAACTACCAGAGATTACTGTACTTCCACTCAAGGTACTGCTTGCAGCTTCAACCACATGATGATTATCATTATTGTTTGAGTTAATGCTTGCTAAATGATTGGTATTTGTTTCTGAGTCAAAAATTTTGCAAAAATTATTAATTTCTCCATACCAACTAATCCAACTGACAGTCAAACCTTTCAATTTCAGAAAATTCCTGAAGTCATCATTAGAAATTCCATTTTTGGAAAAACATAGCTCCTTGATAATGTGATCGAAAATCAAATTAACCAGCATTTTATACATTTCTGGAAAAACCAAAATTTGTTTCTGCACTATTTCATTACCGAGTCCAATGAAATAAGTGAGCCATTGCTTCATAAAATAATTATTTATTGGTAATTTTAACATAGAAGCAACATCATTCTCAAATGCATTGCCAATCATTTGAACACTTGTTAAATTATTTTTGCTAATATCGTTGATAATTTCTTCATGATCATATAGAGTGCTAGAATTGCTATTAACAATCAAGGCGTTATAATATTGATCTTGTAAGATATTATTATTATTTAAAACATCTTGAACATCGACTAAGCCAACGTAATTAAACTTGGATAATAATATCTTACTGGATATGATGTTAGACGACAACTTATCAATCTCCACAATTTTAGTCAATAATTGGGAAAATCGTTTAGCTAATAATGTTTTTAAAACACCTAGTCTCTTTGGAAGGTTATTAACACTTTCAGAAACTAGCTTAGTAAAGACTTTTGAAATCTCAAAAATACTGCGAACATTATCTTGCGAAAGATTTACGAAACTCTCATTTCCAAAAATAAAATTGGTTTGGCAAATCATTGATAGAATGGATTGGTACAACTTAAGATCACATTTCAAAATCCATGGTAAAATATAAGGCAGGTTGTATAATTTAGCTACTGGGCTAGTCAAAGATTTTTGAAAAGAACCAATAACACTAGTCAATGAATTAACTTTCATTAATTTGACAGCCTCGAAAATACTAAAACAGTGATACTTATACAAGGAGACTAATGTGGATACACTATCAGAATGACGAAGGTGAACTGGGATATAAGGTTCGATATTCGGAATATCAAAGGGTTTATTTTGAAATGATATAGCAACAAAACTCGATTTGTTTAAATTTTTAATGATATAATCAACATCTTTAGAGTAAAACTCACTCGCATTGGCGTTATTTTGATTACCAAAATTATTATTGTAAATTACAGGACTCATCATAGAACTTGAAGGTGATTCTATGTCATATATACTTCTAAGTGGAGAAGATACTTCCAGATTTGATATGAATTCGTGATTTCCAACAACAATTCCATAGGGTGTATGTGGGCCACTTGCAGGAGAGTTTGGAGTTGAAATATTCGATAAAAGACCATTAGGAATATTCATGGACTGTTTATCAGCTAAAGAATCCACTAAAGTGATTCCACAATAATGATACTTTGTTTGACCCCTGACACCATATCTATGAATAGTAATAAATGGAAAAATAATCTTAATTAGTTTACCAAATAGGGGAGGAGATAACAGAGGAACATTATGATGTGCGCAGGAATTTACATACTTTGCATAAATTCTAGATCTAGGTATATGTTCATCTTTCGAGATTTTACAAGCTTGCTTAAGAAATAAACCACCAAATAATTGTTGTCTTCTCAGTTTAGGAATAACTGGTAATAGTTGAATAAATTCGTCACGGGTAAGTTTTGTGTTTGTGCCTGTCGCTGATTTTTTTAAGTTATTGTCTAAATAAGCTTTTTTTAAATCTTTAGACTCACTTCGGCGAATAATATCAGCCAATTCGTTCAAAGTAAATAAATCAATATTATCATGGAGTAACTTCCAATCATTATCGGTTTGATTTGAAGAACGCTTAGTGACAGTTTCTCTGGAAGCAACAGATCTCTTTGTTTTGTTAGGAATAGAATTATGATTGCTTGGATTTCCAATGTTATTCAATATGATAGGTTCAGTACTGTTGACAATAGGTTTCTTTGTGTCATCCAAAATTTTACCCTTGAGCAACTCAGAAGGTTTTTTAGCAGATGATTGCCTTTTAGTTCTAGGTTTCGTTATTTTGCTATTATTTGATGAAATAACATTAGGTACAGAAGTAGCAGAAACTGACATTGTTAGTTGTTGCTGAATTGGAGCAGCTTGAGG
Organism: Saccharomycopsis babjevae; assembly: GCA_031125705.1. NCBI lineage: Eukaryota > Fungi > Ascomycota > Saccharomycetes > Ascoideales > Saccharomycopsidaceae > Saccharomycopsis > Saccharomycopsis babjevae. The sequence goes on along the minus strand of JASTVB010000022.1, from coordinate 36,814 downwards.
ATGCAACAGTCGGATGTCTTGATATCCCCCCTGATTATTATTTTTATTTTGCAAATTGGATAGGTCATCATGAGTATTTGAAGCAATATTTTCCAATTTATAAAAGTAGCTATTATTATTAGTATTATTACTACTAATATTATTATTAGTATTATTAAAGTTAATATTATCAATATTATTATTGCTATTATGATTGATATTATTGTTATTATTGATATTGCTATTCTTGTTCTTGTTTTCGTATTGATTTAAGTATTCTATTTGTTCATTTTTTAGAGCATGATTATAAGAAGGATCAAAATTTAAGAAATTTGGAGCAGGGTTAGAAATGACTAACATGGGATTATATGGCATTAATTGAGGATATAAGGATGCCGAAACGTCCTGATATACATTATTTAATGGCGCGTTGGAATTGCTAACATTACTATTAATGTTGTCATTATTAAGAGCTTGTCCTTGTGAAATATTTATATTAGCAAATGTATTGATTGAGTTAGCATCTATGATATGATTATTTTGTGGATTATTGTCGTTTATCATGAAAAATAAAGCTCTGCAATCCAAGCGATAATAATATTAATTTGTGTTTAACTTTAGTTTGATCAAGAAATTATTAGTAAAATTGAAAGGGTTAGAAGTTTTGAGTGTAGACAAATATTTTTAGTAGCTTTCCACGGTAATAATCTTTCAGATCTATTTCGGGAAATATGCTTTAATGCAAAAAAAAAAAAAAAAAAATCAAATGTGTGGGTAGGAACGGTAGCGCTGCTCGAAATGAAATTCTATAATTCTACTATTCAATTTGAGATGACTAATGGTGAATTCTAATGTAGGAAGTAATATGCAGTTCTAATTACAAAGGTTTATAGGAAATCAAATGGAAATGAAATATAACTTATAAGTTTTTCAGGTTCTAAAAGCTATTTGGTTTGAAAAAAACAATCCAAACTTCTTCTGTGTTGGTGTTGTGTGGTCAATTTGCTTTTCTTTCTCACAAAAAATATGAATGTAAAGTCTGGAAACTTCTTTTCAAACAATAAAAATCCAAAGCACAAAAAAACAAGGATTTAGAATTAAGCGCCAATAGTTTTAATAACAGTATTTGAATATTATAATTTAGAGATGATGTTCCTGTCTGTTCAATCTCTTAATCTATTTGATGAATGGATCAACCGTTAAGAATAACACTAATATATAAAGTAACAAAAATGGCAAATTATTTAATGAAATACCAAGTTTTGATGAAAGGTTGGGAATTGGGAAAAGAAAATTATGAGAAAGGTGAGATTATTCCAAAATATTTAAATGTGAAAGTGTTTAAAATGTGTTTGTTCAAGAATTACGAAAATAGTAGATTTTTAAAAAAAAATATACATACTTTATGTACGGATGTTTATATTACCAGATGCGCAGCGCTTTTTTTTTGGATTTCGATTGACAAACTTATTTTTAGAACATGAGGAGGTCGATACTCCGAAATGGGCAATTTTCAAGATGAGATGACTTCTGTTTTTTACTAAGTCTGACAAATTACTGTATTGAATAGTGATCCTAATAAAAAAAAAAAGTTAAATATCATTTTCTAATAATTTTGTAGATATTGCAAAGATATACAGAGTATGTTTTGAGCTTGATTCTTCTCAAATATTTGCTTAATTATGTATTATGTACAAAACGTACTTTGAGTTGCACGTGCTAAGAAATTTTAAATTGACATAGATAGTAACGCAAACTTTATAGAACAAATTGAAACAGTGTTAGAGCAAACAAGCGAACAAACATATAGAGCTCTTAAGTATATCCTCAGAGTGCAGTAGATTAAAAAATAGAACCAGCAACAATACTAGTTCAAATTGTGCTATCATAGCTATAATCGCTTCTGTATAATTTCCAAATCTTTATATAAATTGCATGAATTCCACAGCTTATAAATATTTTGAAGTAAACTAACTTTTAGAGCAGACACCCAGAGATAATTTTCCAATTTCGCTCTTTGCCAATTTTACAGAGCTCACTCATTGATAATTTCAAAAAACCGGATTGTTATACTTATCAAATCAAATCAATTTTATGCTTATAGAAACACTTCTACCGTGAAGTAACTACAACTCTTCTACCATCTATCTTCTTTCGCGCATACCGGAGAACAAATTTGTCAAGTTTCAAGTTCTTTACATTTAAATCTTGGATAAAGGGTTCCATCTCATTAATCTCCCACATCAGTTGTAATTTAAATAGTTCTTTAAAACGAGAAATAATATCTGAGCTCAACATATTAACATCCATCCATTGTATTTTGTCGTCTTTGAATCCCAATGGCCTATAAAAATGTCCTATGAGCCAACAAAATTCTACTGGAACATCATATAATGGAGGAAAAGATTGCTTCCATTTGATGAGAAAATCATTAATCGAAATAGTCGAGTCCTTTGCATATTTTTTCAAACATTCAATACCATACCAGATGGCTATCTTTTTTGGATCTAAGGCGTACTTTTGCTTATCAGAAGGCTGATTCCTCGAATCATCAATCGTGGAAAATTTAAATAATATTGTACGCAACATTTCTTTATTCAATCTATTGGGATTTGTTTCGCTAGTAATTTTAGCCAATATTGTAAGATCTATATCTTGGTAAATTTCTTCATCTTCATCAAGATCATATTTAGTTTCGTTGTCACTTTCTCTTGAGCCCAAATTGTTCTTGCAACTCAATTGCTTATAATTCCGACTTTGTAAAGTGAGAATAAGGAAATTTAAACAATAAGTCACAATCTCGTCTGATAATATGCAAGCTATATGATTGATTTCAGTACCCTTTAGCGATGCAAACATTTCATCAAATTCTGTGTCTGAAATGGCACTGTTCATTTTTAAATCATGAACGCTGATAATATTATAAGCGGTCTCACGTTTTAGTTTTTCAGTGAAGCTGGGGATTGTTCCGCTTTGATAAACCGGAAGCTGGTCTAAATCTAGAGTTCCTTTGGACAAACTACATTCGAAATCGCTATCTAAAGACACAAAAGTGACAAGTTTTGGATTCTCATTCAAAAGTGTCTTTTGACCAGCAACATCGGATTTGCTGTTGATAAACTTCTCAGCATCATGGGACCCCAACAATACTGTATTTGAGTGATTTTTTCTTTTCAAGCGAAAAGTTTTATCTTGGGAACAAACTACCGCAAATCCAGATGGAGAGGCTTTAAAATATAATCTGTGAGAAAATTAATGGCTCCTTGTTAGTTTGTTTCATACGTAAAGAAAACCGAAAATAAAAATAAAGCAAAAATTAAGCAAAATCAAACACAATGCACTATGTGTATAATGCAGCAGAACAATACTTACGGCTCTTTTTTTTCTATGATGTTCAATAAGGTATCATCTAATTCGATAGTTTTGAACAAGGAATCGTTATCCAACGAGCTATATACATCCATCCTTCATTGACCTCAAAACGGTAATATTGAAGATTTGTAAAAAAAAAATCAAGAGTGAATTATCAATAAATAGCGCAGATTCAAATTTGGAGGTGTGATTTCATGTTACTGTCGAGAAATAACATAAACATGAATAATGCAACCTTCACATTACGCGTATTGATAAATCAATCAGTATCTGAATTATTTTATTTTTTTATATTTTTTTTTTGAAGAAGAACGCGCTTGGTCCAAAAAATCAATGATAGTCGAATATTGAATATTGAAAAAGGTTAGGTAGCACAGTCAATCCTAACTATTGTAGGAAACTTTTCATAATTAGCTATAAAAGATAACTACATATAATCGATTCAAAGAATCAAAGGAGGTTGTTACATATGATTAAATCAGAGAAGTTTGTCGATTATTATTAACAAGAGATATGATACCATAAATATATAAAGTTAAATTGCCAGAATAAACAAAAGAAAGTGGTAAGTCAGGGGAAAAGGAAAAGTAACAAAATACTCTGCTTTTTGTGTCTTGGTTTGCGTAAAAAGATCGAAAACCTAGAAATACAAAAATTCTAGTAAAAAGCGGTTATTCTGTGGGATTTTAAAGGAAAGAAAAATTAATAGAGGTTGAAGTACCATCGAAAAATAAAAGGTTTTTGAAACACCACTAAAATACCTAGTTTGAATATCTATGAACCTGGGTCAATATATGCACGTTTGGCTCGATCGACTTCGGTTTATTGTCGCTCTCATTACTGTTTCTGATCCTAGAGACTATCGCGATTTTCAGATAAATACTTTCTTACCAAGTTTTTGCATATACTTGGCTTGATGGAGGCGACGTCTTTACCCATGCTAGAGATGATCTGGGAGACCTTTTCCTTATCTTGCATCACTAAGTTGAGGTTATCAAGAAGCTTGTCAGACTTGTCAATTTTGGACTTGATATCCACGATCTTAGCTCTCAAGTCGGAGATCTCAAAAGAGTCAAATACTTTGCCTTCAGGAGGCCAGTTACCGAGGTTGTACTTTGTTTTCAACTCGGAGGCCTTTTGCAAGTCTTCTGGGGTGATTTTTTCTTGGGCAGAACCTGCCAATTTATCCAAAAATAACAAATCATTCAATAAACCGGACTTGTTTTGCAAATTGAAAGTCTCCTGCTTCTGTCTGGACATGAAGTCCATTGCCTTCGCAGCTTCTTCCTGGTTGACCTGGATCTTAGCATCTTTTTCGAACTGTTTGAATTGTTGACCCTTATTCTTCAAGACCTGGGCAATGGCAAAGTATTTGTGGGCAGACAAGGGTCTTGTGGCCTCGATACGAACCAAATCTCCTTCTCTGGTGACGTTGGTCTCATCATGGACCAAGTAGTCCTTTCTTGACACCAAGTGCTTATTGATTAGTTGGTTGAACTTTTGTTGTTCCACACGGACCTTGACAGTCTTGTTCATCTTGCCTTGCGACACCACAACACCAATAAAATTCTGACGAACCATTCTTCTTGCTTTCTGGGGGTGATAGTATGCTTTGTTTGCGGGCTGTGTTCCTGATTCTTATATGAAACAAACTTTTAATTGTAAGCTATTAGCTCTGAATTTCCAACTTTAGGCTATGGGCTATGTAATTCCAAATGTAAGCTATGCTACTGTGTGGGCCTCAGTGAATTAAATTTAGTGGAAAAAAATTTTTTTTAATGTGAAAAATGTTTGAAATTTGCGATAATAGGCGTCTTCGATGAAATTTCAATATCTTGCGAACGACAGAGCGAAACATTTGGGCGACAGAAACACTTGCAAATTTGTTATGGCCGCGAACATGATAGCGGTTACGAAGCACCGGGAGCACCGCATATGGCAAAATTATTTTTGTCAAAAAAATTGAATATTTTACTGTGGGACCAATTAACTTTAATATTTTGGTTACTGTACACTGGAGATAAGTTTTGGTTACGAAGCACGGAGAAGGCTGCTGCATTCTAACAAAAAAGGTTATAATACACGGATGCAAGCATAGATTGATTATACCCACTGGTGTATCGGCGCACGTATCGAGAATACCTTATATCATCTATCTCATTTGAGTAACTAACGCTTTCATGACTAAAATAAAATCCGCACTACCGTGCTCGGCTAATATGATTGCGCTACTGTTAATTGATAACGACTACACTGAATGCGTAAGCCGCATACAGCAGACATAATACAACAGTCAAATAATACAATAATATAACAAAGTAATATATATAATAAACTCTATTTATTGTGTTCTTCATTAGACTGGGAAGAAAGCACGGTGGTGCGTGTAAACATCGTATCAGGGCTTCTATGGTATAGTTACATTTCCCAATTGTTGTTACACAGCGGTATTAGCGGTATTGGTATTCTTCGAATAAATACCACATTAGAAATGGTATTGCTATAACATTATTGGCAGGGTTTATTAGTATGAAAATTAAGAATAATTGTTGGTATAAACATGTTAAGTATAATTGTTGGTATAAAAATATTAATTATAATTGTTGGTATAAAAATATTAAAATAATTGATGGTATAAATTGTTGACAGAAGTTTATTAGTAACTATTGATATTAATATTGCTATATTCCTCAATATATTCTCCAAATTCTTTTTACTTCGTATCAATGGTTTTGAGCCTCTGGTGCACAGATTAGATGCCCTTCTGTTATTTGCGAAACCTGTTTTAGGGAAAAAAATAACAAAATTTCAGTATCGAGATTTGAACTTTTTTTTTTTTTCGTAATTTTTTTTTTCATGCCTTCTAGCAAAAATACTACCTCTGTGAAGAGAATATACTCACAATGTAGATCTTACATGGACGCTTTTTTTTTTTTTTTTTATTTTTTATTTTTTTTTTTTATTTTTTATTTTTTTTGGCGATACGCTCTCTCTTTCTCTCTCTCTGAAGAAATATTTGGGCTAAACCAGACACCGAAGCTACTACCCATTTGATTTAGCCCTTGACCTGTTCCAACATTCATAGTACTATTGATTGCAGCACTTATTATTGATTGGTGTATCACCTACCATTATCAGCAAGAACAATACCAGCATAAATAGCACAAACAGCCACTTGTGATTTGGATTGCATTATCTGTATTGCAAACATAAAACATCTCGTTTCTCAGATCCCACAATTAGAGACAAAACAGAGAATCCAAAAGCGTAGAGCTCGAAGAAATAGAGCCCAAAAAGGATAATCCCAGAAAGCAGAAAGCCACACACATAGTTTTCCATCGGCCAAGATTCCAGGCTTTTCCCAGATATTATCTCTGTCCCCCCAGTAGCAGGATCAATCTAAAAAGTCACCAGCCGTCGCAGAAATGAAAACCAACGTTGTGAGACGTGTTTTGATCGTGTTATGCTCGCTTTTAGCGTTGATTTACCTTCTTTTCAAGTTTGTTCCCCTAAACTCAAACAACAACTTACAAAAAGTCTTATTTGAAAGCTATTTAAACTCGTTAGAAAAAAACAACGAGCAGAATTTGCAACAACAACGTCAGAATGAAGAGCTCAGCAAGAAGTTGGAGGACATAGCATCCAACTTGCTCCAAAAGCAGGAAGAAAGAATCATAGATCTTGAAAAGAACCGCATGAGATTAGAAAAAGAGTTGGTGGGTTTGAAAACCCCTCCTTCTGATGCAACTTTGCGTGAAAAATTGGCTTTCATATATCCTTATGATGCCTCAAAAAAATTCCCTGCCTACATCTGGCAGACCTGGAAATATGGCTTAAATGATGTGAACTTTGATGAGCGTTTCAAGGCAGGTGAGAAAGCTTGGAGTGATAAAAATCCAGGCTTTGTCCATGAAGTTTTCAATGATGATACCGCCAGGGCAATGATCCATCACTTATATAAAGCTATCCCAGAGGTCGTAGATGTCTACGAGTATTTGCCTACTGCTGTTCTTAAAATTGACTTTTTCAGATATTTGGTGTTATTGGCCAAAGGTGGAACCTATGCAGACATAGACACTCATCCGTTACAAGCCATCCCTAACTGGATCCCTGAAAATGTATCTCCTAATGAGGTGGGTATCATTGTAGGAATCGAAGCTGATGCAGATTCTCCAGATTGGAAACAATATTACTCAAGAAGAGTCCAGCTTGGTCAGTGGGTCATTCAATCCAAACCAGGTCATCCAATATTACGTGAAATCATTGCTCAAATCGTTGAAAAGACACAAAAAGCAAAAACTTCCTCTTCTTCTGATTTATCTGCCACTATGACTCATTTGGAAGTAATGAAATTCTCAGGCTCCGGTGCTTGGACTGACGTTATATTTGCATATTTTAATGATTATGTATTGAGTGGTATTTACACAAAAGTAACATGGAAGGATTTCACAAGTTTGTCTATTCCTAAGCTTGTTTCTGATGTATTGGTGTTGCCTATCACTAGTTTTAGCCCAGGTATAGACAGTATGGGCTCTCAAAATGAGGAACATCCTTTGGCTTTTGTCAGACATTATTTTGAAATGACTTGGAAACCTACTACAATAGATCCTAAGGCAAAGGCTGGTTCCGGAGCCGGCGCTGCTGGTGGTGCAGCTGCCGCTGATGAACTCTCAAAACAAAAAGATAAACAGAAAGGTGAACCTCAAAAAAAAGGTCTTTGGTAGTTAAAGGCTTTTATGATAATTTTTTGGTCTTTGTTTGAGTTGGCGACTCAAACATTATTCAAGTGAATTGCAGCTTGTTTTTCATTTGGTTTTATTGATGTTATGTTATAAACACATATAGAGAGTTTACAAATGTATGCATCAACAAAGTGTGATAACTCGCTTATCTTTTGTCATACATCCAAACGAATGATTTTTTTTAGTATGTTATCAACTAGTTATTCTATTTAAATATGTTATATTATTCCTATTATGTTTCTATCAACACCATATATCTTTTTTCATAAAGCAATAAGTAGGTTTTGATTCTATTCAAACAGTTACTCGTAATAAAATGTATAGCCATACTATAGGAGTAAATTTATTATTTTTGCGTCCTATACATTTTTTTTCATAGAAAGATCAATAAATTTCTAATCTCATGTGAGATAAATCAGATCTTCAAATTACTCTTCGAACTGTTTGTGTGCGTTCGGAGCATTAATTTGTACATAGAAAAAATAAAAGAATAAAAAAAAAGAAATATTTTTTTCAAAATGATGCAGCATTTTTTGAGGAGAAAAGATTCAGAGTGAAAAATCTCAATTAATTTAGAAATAAAATCATTTATAGAACTTAGTCTCAGAGAAACAAATATAAAACATTTTTAGAATTAATATAATAGTCAATGCTAGTCAGCCAGTAGTATATTAATGCGTAAATTCGCATATATACTGCCCATTTATATGTGTAAAAGCAATCAATAAGTATAGCACAAGGCTGGGGAACATAATATGCAAAACGAAAATAACCTATACTTATCGTTTTTAGAACCTCAAAATATGATTTCAGATTCTTTTCTATATTCTGCTCCAAATGAAAAATTCAATACTGAAAATGAAGAGACCTGGGCAACAATTATTGATCTTCGGAGCGTAGTTTTCGATTCGGGTACCGATTCCGAGCAATATCAAGCATCTTCTGATGAAAAACATAATATTCTGCAAACATCAATTGATTTAAATGAATAAAAGAATTGGCCAGCTTCCAATTTGATTGCTAAGATCAGAGAATCAGAGACCAAATTTAACAATTTGTTGACGAACTGTCATAACAAACTTGCTTTTATGCAATTCGAATGCCTCAAAAAACAAGAAAAAAAACAAGTACTATTGAAAAAAATGATTCCATGTGATGCTAATTTTTATTTTATTAATTTCAAGCGAGTGGATGTATCTGAGCCAAAGATTGTTGCATTATGCCAGATCTATGCCATTTACTCAAGATCAGTTTTCCAAATGCAAAAAAGATATTGAAAATGAACATAATGATTGGAGATGAATTATGTGTTGAAATTTTGAATAAATTATTACCTAATGATATTAGAGTTGAAGCTGCTTGTTTGCATTTACCCCAAAAATTGTCGGTTGAGAAGAGCATTGAATATAAATGCTATCGATATTTTTTCAAGATAAATAATGCTAAATGTGATACTAAAAAAAATATATCGATAAACTAAGAAATATTATCAAAAAATATACAAAATGTCACGATTTTTAGAACTTTAGTCAACTTTATGACGGAAAAATTTGCAAAGCTCATTATAGTATTAAATATTAGTGTTGTAAATGTGAAGACCGACATATTTGCTATGAATTTTAAAGGAACGAACACAACTACGGCTCAGATCCAGTCTATGAGCGATATTGGGCTTAAAATTGCTTCTGGCTTTAAAGATTATCATATCATAGACTACTTGCTCAGTGAGAATAAATTTGGAAAATGTATAGCGGGTTTGACTTGCTTGAGAACTTCGCTGCGTACATTGGAGCGTACGGTTGGATTGTTTTAGAGGAACTTGAATTTGATAACAAATTTCACGTTAAATGGCTTGAAGCAACAGATATACATTCCCGGTTCGAATAATATTTTTTGATAAATCATTAAAAAAACAGATTCAGGGAATTTTGTTGGAAGACAGCAAAACAAGACAGAGACATGTTATCCAATAGAGAAAATAAGAAATGGTGATGAATTTGTGAATGATTATTTTTCAACTTTACAAATGCCTAAAATGTGTACAGCTATCCTGGGATTTACTCCATTTGAGGAAGGGCTATTGTGTGAAAAGTACATCGGTGAAACGTTGTACAAGAGTTAACAACATAGACGACCAGTTGATGATGAAAACAAGATTCTTCATGATGCAGGATACCGAAATAAACTGCTGCATATCAAAGGGCAAAAGGATATTCTTTTGCCAAATACTGTTGTTTGTCACTGTTTTCATGACTGCGGCAGCAACTACGAGAGCGATTCAATCGAAAGCCACCAATATAGCATTCATAGAGATCTGCGCAATATCGGTAACGAGGGCCTACCGCACAGCAAAAGGGCAAAACTAACAATAAGTACAGGTTTTGAACGTCCATCAATGGCCCTGCCTGAGGAAACAGTAAAAATATTCAATAAAGCGGAAAATTTCTAGTCATGAGGAGGAATCCCGGAGTAGAGGGTACGTTTTTATCTGCAACACAATAACCTACGGTGTTGAATAGAGCTGTGGGATTTGTAATATAACTGAAGGTTTACTGTTGTGCTTAGTATCGATAGAAAGTTGATTGTGTAGTGTCGATTGAAGTTGCGATTTGTAGTGATGATTGAAACTTTGCTGCAGTTCCTAAAATTCTTCGATGCGTAGTAATAATTATGAAAAATTTATAGCGTGTAGTGGTGATTGAAAGTTCCCAATGTGGAGTGGTGATCTAAAAAGCTTTGCATTTTGTAATACTAGTTGCATATAAAGCATGTAAATAGATGTTGTTTTTCCATGTACCGATTGCAAAAATAGATAGTAGATTATATTGCCTATTTGGGTAATAATTGGCTGATATCTTATCAAGGCTGCAAGTCTCATGTTGGGAAAAACAGAGATTTGACATCGAATGTTGCCTCTAATTGGAAAGTGAAAAAGTGCTCAAAACCACAAACATATTGGGCGATCATTGTGGTCTGAGACTGTATTTTTAAGGTTGTAAAGCCAGGCTGCCGCATGTCCTTCTGGCGGTTCAACCCCAAAATCGCGCCGGACACGAACATTTGCGTATACCTGTTTAAGGAAATTTCGCGTACGTTTCTTCATAGCACATGTGTATTGTAGGTTTTAGTCATAAGTAGAGTGGGACCCGTTGCTTGTAAAAAGAAGGGTTTTTCCGTTGAACACTCCGATTATTTTACGGGTTTCGATATACTAAATACAAGGCAAATATGGTGATATCAGAAAACATACAAAATTGGAATGATAACCGACTGGATAGAGACGCAATCTGTAAACCGAACCCTACGTTATTTAGTGAGCAGCCGAAACTAATTGCATCAAGTCTGTGAGTACTCTGTCTCATAGATGGTTTTTTTCTATTTTGTATTTCTTGTATCGAGTTTGCGTTATCGTCTTTTGAGTCACTGAATTGCGCTATTCTATTTTAAGGCTCTAATTGCCAGATTTCATCGAGAGTTTCTCGCTTTGAAAGCTGAATTTTGTATTTTGAAACTTCTTTTTGCATCTCGAAATTGGTAATATTGACCAGATACTCGCCATATACATACTATTACAGCAATTTCTTTGTTTTTTCTTGTTGCAATCTCTGTTGCAATCACTGTTGGCAAAGGCTCATTTCTATGTTGTGCTATTATACTACGCTTTGATATTATTTTCATTATTTGATTACTTTTTATTTGGTTTGCTCTTTGCTATCTGGAATATTTTTTTGCTTCATATATCTGCATTTCTACATTGTACTTTATACAGTGTTGATCCTCTTTTATCTACTACGATTGCTTATTTACTATTGGTACTGTTATTTGATGCACTTTTGGTCGCGACGCGTTAAAAACAATAACAATAAAAAAAATCCAATTTTACAAAACACAACAATAAGAAATATAGACTTTAACAATTTGCGCTCAATACGTTATATATAATTGTGCTTAACATATACTCTATTATGTATGTAATACTTTTTTTTTTTTTTTTTTTTTTTTGGGCAAAATAATTTTTTAATAAATATACATATATACATAATAATTACTTTCTAAACCAGTATTCAGTCTCTACACCAAAGAGTACTCAACGAATATACTATCCATCTACTTGAGGGATATCCTTAGAGAAAACCATAATCAAATATTAATTGTTTGCTTTGCCTGTCGAAATCTAAGAAAAGAATCTTGCTTATTTATTTTTTCTTGGAAAAAAAAGATAGTTCAAAACAAGATACGAAAGCGCAAAACAATTGAGAAGAGGCCAAGGACAACATAAAAGAGCCCAAAAAAAGAGTACAAAAGAGCCAGAAATAGTAATAAGAGGCCAGAAATAATATTAAGAACCATAAATAAGAAGTAAACGCAAGGATTAATCAACTTGCCTCGACTACTGCCATATACACGTTGGGTTTATTAAAACTTTGTGTTTTTCCAAAAAACATTGGACGTCTTTAAGAAGTATTTGAAAGTACGCAACAGGATTCAAAGCATCTTTTATCTTTCATTTTCAGATAATCTTTTGAATATTATTAGCAAAGATACGTTCCTTTTCTTTACTTATTGTGAGTGAATTCATATTGAATCTTGAGTTTTCTCTTTGCAATATAATAGAGTCATCTTGAATTTTGCTCAACATTATACCGAAGATTTCCCCAATTCAATAGGGCTGAGTTGTTGCAATTGCATTTATTCCTTCACACAGCCGCAAAAAACCAAAAATATTCAATCCTCTATAAGTAATGGTGCAACTACAACAGCAGTTGATATCCAATCAGGAAAAATTGCTCCACGACTGGGAAAAGATCATCCCAAACGCAGCATATTTTATTGGAACAGACAAGCTTCTCTTTAATACTTGTATTGCTATAGTTTACGAGGACCCTTCCACAGAAAAAATTAGCACAGTTTTTTTAGCACGTCACGGTGAAAACCAGTATAATTCATTGACTATAGATGCGAGATCCAGATATTTTCCAGCTTGCGAAAATTTATTGCCAGAATACAGAAAAAGCAATGTTCGAAGATCTCTAGCAATCAGTGCTTTGAGAGCATATGCGAACCTAGATGTAAAACTTCGCAATATGTTACTCGATAATGCCGCTGCAAGCAATATGACAGACGAGGAAGATTTAACAAAAGACATAGATGATCTCAATAATTTTGACTGGGATGAAACAACGGCAGGCGATTTGGCCTCTTCAATGCAACTTGTGATAGATAAATCTCCAACAGAAACAGGTAAGAAAATTTTGGATTTAGGTTTTTTGCAGCAGAAATTGTGTAATGCTGTCATGTTGGACATTGTATACGAAGATCAAGAAGAATTCATAGATGAAAACAATAAGTTAGTGTTTCTAATGGGTGAGCAATTAGACCAATTATTTGACCCTTTAACAGAATATTCGCCGGAATCAACAGAAAAAGTGTATTCTACACCAATACAGAATCAACAAACTAACATGGAAGCTGATGACACCATTAGTACTTTATCAGATATATTGCGTCGTGAAAAAGACTCAAAATTAGCTCAATCTATAATTGATGAATTGATCACTCTTCAAACAAACTTCACAAAAAATTTAGTGTCATTTTTACAAAGTTTTTTAGTTCCGTTGCGTATTAAAGTGCTAAATGATGAAATTACTGGAATATCAATTTCCAAATTGAATGTTATTTTTCCACCAACAATAGATGAAGTTACTAGAGTCAATTGCATTTTTTTAGACTCTTTAAAAAATGCTTATCCTTATGGAAGTTATGAGGTTCTAAAAGCTTGCGGTACCACTATTCCATATTTCTATAAAGCTTATATGAGACACGAGGCAGCAACTAAAGCCTTTTCATCCCAACTTAATTTCTTCTTTGAAAACTTAGATATTAATGATGACTTCGTAGCTTCTGAGTTTTATTCTAAGAGAAAAATTGAATCTCTAATTCATGGATCCTTGAATCTTATTAAATTGAAATTAATCCTTGCAAGATTGATGAAAGAAGCAGAATCACAATGGCTAATAACTGAACCTCAAGACGAAATAGCAAAATATTACAATAGTGCAATAGATACGATTGAATCTTTTGCTCGTGATAAATTGCAACCTTATGACAAAAGAGTATTCACTCCTACTGGAAAGATCTTGACTGAGTTGGCAACAAGTTGGCCAATTGAACTTCAGTATGGATGGTTGACTCGTCGTGTAGTTTCCATATTTGGCGGTGTGAATCTATTTGCTGCAAGGGAAAATAGAAATCAGGATATTATTATCATTTTTAGTGACCATATTTTGTTTTTGACTATTGATGATCCTAAATATTATAAAAAAACCATTGAAAAAAACAATTTACATATTCCATCAGTGCCGGACATTTTGATGCATTCATTGATAAACCAAATACCTTTAAAACAGATTCCTCAAATGAGGGTTAATGGTTGGGCCAATATTGGTGATGTATATCCATCTAGTTATAATAATGATACAATGATTAGGTTTTTTGTTACGGGGAAGGGTATCAAATCTCCGAATACTTTAAATGTTTCTTCTGTTAAACAGTATAAAATAAATGATTTTGGTAAGCTGATTAATGGTTCTAAGATAATTGATCTAATCAATAAGGCTAAAATTTTAAGTAAATCATCTCCTTTTCATTTATTCAAGACTAATAATTTAGGATTATCCATATACTCCACAGCTCATGAAAAATCTGTCTATAAAGAAGAAACTGCAAAATCTCCTTTTGCATTGTTTTTAAATATGACCCCAAATTCTCAGAAAAAATTATATGAAAACAACCTTTTTGCTGCTCTTAATGCCAGATTCATTCATAAAACACCAAAAACTGATATGGATTTTAGCGATGAAGCCAACAGCTCATCCTACGTAAACACTACCATTGAAGGTGAAGATTTAATTGAAGTTACTGGTCTTTCTAGAGAGGGTACAAATATTCATGAAATAATACCTGCATCTGAATTTTCTACGTATTTAGCTGAAGAATTGGGTAATTTATACTCTAACTATCTTAGTTTTAAAAACGAAACCATGTTTGATTCAATAGTGAAAGCAAATGATACTTTAGCCACAGCTTTGAAAATGTATGTGAAGACAGATACTGACCAACCTGCAACATCAAGTAGACAAAAGGTTGATGTACCTTCTGTTATTGAGTTTCATGAAAAAGAAGAACGCAAAAATGATACAGACAATAATCCAATTTTTGATGACAATGATAGAGATGACAATGCTAGAGATGAACTAGACTATGATGCAGAAGAGTTGAATGAAATTGATCAAATGATTTATAAGAATTCTAAACCTGAAAAGAGAAGAAGCGTGATTTCACTTTTCATGAGCCCTCTGAAAAGAAAACTTGCTACTGCATCTAGTGAAAAATCTATTGCATCACAAAGGTCATCTATTAGAAACAGTCTATACTCAAATAGAACCAGTATAGACAGCGATAGAAGCAATACCGGAAGTATGTTTCGAAATGGTTCTCACAGTAAGAAGAATAGCGTTAGTAGTTTTACCAGTCAAAATATGCAAACGAATAAGAATGACATAAAGTATGATATCTTGCAAGAGGTAACTGAGACCGAAAGCAAAATTGAGCAAACCATTAATGATCAAACTTATAACAATAAGAATAGTAAAATTGTTTCTAAGTCACCGCCAGTGAAAAAAGAAATTTCTAATAAAAGGGCTACTGCTAATACCAACAAAGTTACTGAGACTAAGAAGAAGACTAGCTTTTTTGATAAGCTTTTTAGAAGAAAACCAAAAAAGAAAAGCCAACAGGTCATGGCAAATAAAATTGCAAACTCAACATCTAGATTAGGAAATTCCGATAAATTGGGACATGTATCAAAGACAAGTAACTCTGAAGAAACCAAACCAACCATTCAGAAGACAAACCCAATAGAGTCCTCGGCTGAATTGTTGAAAAAGCCTTTTGAGGCGGAGGTACCTACTAAAAATCTTAGTTCCTCTGTCCCTATTAAGAATGTTTCTGCAAATAGCTTGGAACCAATCACTAAAAATAATAATCCTGTAATAAAAAGATTAAGTCTGCTCACAGATATTGATTCAGAGAAAGACAACCCATTGTTTTTACAATCCAATAGCAGGGGTTCTGAATCGATAATCTCTTCTAATACCACAAGAAAGCGTTCTAGGGATCAAAGAGCAATAGAAAATATGAATTCACCTGTTCCTGTTTCATCAATTATGGCAGCAGATATGAATATTCAAAAGCCTTCCGAACTTAATATGAAAGCAGAAGAATCCTTTAATGATAATTGGAAGGTTATCTCTGATGATGAAGATAATACAATAAGACCAGTAATGGAAAGGCAGAAAAATAATAAAATTTTGTATAAAGATAGTTTTGCTAAAAGAACAGTTTCAGTTGACTCAAAAAAGATGAACGAAATTACAAATGCATCATTGTTGTTAAATGATCCGTCGGCTAAAGATATTAGAAGATGCGGGAGTATCAGCTCAGATAATGGAAAGGAAAATTATGAATACTTAGACGAAATTGCTAAAATTAAGCTTGCTAAAGAAAATCATGAAAATTTGCTAAAAGTTAAGAATCACCAAAATAGAAAAAGCTTCATTTCATCTAATAGTGCTTCTAGTTTTGGGCGTAATTCCGATATTAATATTTTTAATAAAAATGGTATATATTCTGAAAGTTTTGGCTTCACTGAGGTGAACAATGATGATTCATCAGCGAAGAATAGTATTCACGGGAGCCCTATATTTAATCAAGATTATTATCTGTTATTGCTTAATGATTTCGTTGTACACAATAATAAAAGTGGTGATATGTTTTCTCAGATACCGGCTACGTACGGCTCTAGACAATCAAATAGAGATTCAGAATTTTTCGATGATTATAGTGATTACGAAGATGATGATTTAAAACAAAATTGGGTAATTGCAAGAGAAAATTCATCTTTGATGAATCTTGAGAAATTCAATAGCGGTTCCAATAACCATAGTATAACTGGTGTCAGGATTGCATCGAATAGCAGTCCAGTGATAACCAATGGAAATGATAGTACGTTCTCTTCGAATCGCAGATTGAAAAGAAAGAACGGTGAAGATGATGTAATTGGAAGCACAGGAATGGGCCAAAAAAACCTCATAAATTCAGAATCTAAGAATTGGACAGC
This sequence comes from Saccharomycopsis babjevae, assembly GCA_031125705.1. Taxonomy (NCBI): domain Eukaryota; kingdom Fungi; phylum Ascomycota; class Saccharomycetes; order Ascoideales; family Saccharomycopsidaceae; genus Saccharomycopsis; species Saccharomycopsis babjevae. Next base: position 19,543 of record JASTVB010000022.1, on the reverse strand, counting down.
CATTGCGGGCGACACTTCAAGTTTAGATCTTTCTAAATCCAATATGCATAAATCAAGTTCTGGTTTCAGCATTTATAATGACTTGATTGATGACTCAATTTCACCAAATTGGATCATCGCGAGAGATAATTCTACCTTATTGAATATTCCTAAGCAGATCAGCGAACGGAAGCTCGTTTCTCTCACAAAACCTTCTAGAAGTATAAGCAGAAGCAAGAATGTCAATTTTGGGTCTTACCAAAATAAATTACGTAACTCTCTAAATTCATTAAAGAATGCGGAGTCCTTGACAGAGGAACAGAAAAACTATCTTTTGCTTAATGATGAATCTTTTGATAATAGCGATGATGACGAAAATGCAGGTGACGGCAATGATAATGTCAATAAATATGCTAATGAAAATAGCCAAGCTGTCTACTATAATGGATCCAAATTGTCTGATGATGAAGGAAGATTTCATGATGAAGGTGATACTGACGACTTCGAAGAAAGCGATGATGATGTGCTACAAAAGGGAGATGCAAAGGAGGAGCCTGATGATAACAATGAATATTCCGAAGAAAACGAAGATAACGGAGAAGAAGAAGAACAAGAAGGAGAAGTAGAAGGAGAAGAAGAAGGAGATGATGTGTATGCGTCATCATTATTGCGCGAAAGATATAATTATAGCAGTAAGTATTCTGTGAATTCTGATGAGGAAGATAAGGATTTTGATGATTTTGAGGATAGTGAAGAGGAAGATGATGATTATGGTGATGATGATGAATCTTTTGATGAACCAAAACAACATGAAATTATGAGTTCATTGCCGACAATGTCAAGTTTAGATGTCGGTGTTCAAGATAATAGTAGATTTCAGGACGATGAATCAGACCCAGAGGATGCTTTCTTACCTTTTGAAGATAACAATCATATAAGAAAGAGCGGCTCGGGAAGAATTCCGAGAACAATGAGCTATAGAAGCAGTAATTCAATTCAACATCATCTTTCTCTGTTAAAAGATATTCATGAAGCTATTATCGATGAAGACGGCTTTGAAGCTTAAGGTAATATTTAAATAAATTTTTACTGATCAATTCTCATTACTGATTATTACTTTTATTCCCTTTAATGTACTATTTTTTTTTCAAGTTATTTGTTTTCATTTCTTTATACCCTATTTATCCATTAGGATATCAATAATTATAATTTTTCTTTTATTGATGCTAGATACCCTTACAAGCCTTTAATTTTTTCTCGTTTTATTATATCTTGAATTCATATCTACAAATTCATTTTATATCAATTGTAAGGATTGCATAAAATATCAACCTTATACTATGCTCTTTATAATAAAAAAAATTTCTATACTATATTTGTATTTCCTTTAAATTCACAAATGCTTTTATCTTGAATAAACAAATTGCCCAAAAAATTCAATATATCATATTGAAAAATAAGGATTATGGAAGTTTTCATAATATAAGCAAAAACAGAATAACTAAAAACCTTCAAAAATAACGTTATATGAAATGCAACAAAAAAAAATGCAATTATCATTTGATGATTGATGATGCATAACAATTCTACTGCTCTGAACTAGTTTCGCTGGTACTATCTGTCTCATAGTCCTCATCATATTCAGCATCATCCTGTGGACCTTCATTTTCAACATCATTGCTATTATTTTCGCTGTTTTCATCGCTATTATCATCACTTTCATCACTATCCATTGGGATGTCATCATCTTTATCTTCAACAACTCCTACAATTCCCCAAGGCACTTTTGTGAGCTCATACAATCTATGCAATATAAGTACCATGGGAGAGTAGAGACCAAATTGCTTAAATTCACCATCATATGCATGAAGCATGCCTACTACACCTAAACCTGATTTAGGATTATCTTCGCATTCATCGATACTGGCTAGCTTTTCACTTTCATTTTTTTTTTTAAAATAACTGCTATCATGATTTCTATTTCCATTGTAGTTAGTCGACATTCTTTCAAAAAATTCATATTCTTCCAATTTTTGTAAAATCCAAGCACCCGAATCTCCACCAGATGCAAACCCAGATTCATCACCTGATATCACAAATTCACTTGACTGAACCTTATTATCAGCCCAGTATACTAACTTCGGTTTACTCAACTTTCCAACTGTATATTTGGTGGTACTTCCATACTTAAAGACACTAGAGCCCGGTCTGATTTTACTAATAACTTGTTTGATTTGTAAGTTACCAAACATTAAAGCAGGATCATATTGGCTGAAAGGAATATCTAACCCTAAGTGATTCATTGGATTAATGTGCGGATTACATTTAATTATTGCAATATCAGATAATCTTCCATTAATTATGGAGCGTTCGCCAAATATCACTCGACCAAAAGTACCAACAGAATTGCTTTCGCTATCTCCAGCTGGGAACTTATAAGCAAGAACATTTAATGCCGCATTATAGCCTTTAAATTCTTGGGAATAAACAGGATATTTATCACGTTCTGCTGTTAGAGCTTCTTTATATAACTTAACCAACACAGGTGAAGGAATACTTACATATGGCTGTGTCATTGAATCTTCAATACAGACATGTGCACATGTAAGAGCATAAGTAGCTTTGGCATCATCCTTCAAAGTAGAGTTTTTCTTAATATTAATTTTAGGATATAAATAACCGCCAAGGGTACCTGAAAGCTTACTATTAGAATTAGGTGCAATCGAAAATGATATAGGGATGTTATTTGAATCAGTTGGAACACGAAATGGAGGTGCCAAACCTGCAGCAAATATATGATTTTCATCCATTAATTTTTTGGACTGATTCCTCATTAGCAAGCTGTTGATACTATTGTCATTTGAAACACGATACGCGGGACTTATAGGGCTTGCGGCGGCAGAGACAAATTCCTGGGTGGGTGACAGAACTGGCAGCAGCAAATCCAGAGGAAGTGAGCAAGTCTTTATGTAATTTTTCTGGATGACAAAATGTATGTCGTTAAAGGTCGTACATAGTTGCTTGACTTGCAGATAGTGGATAGATTCAGGGTTTGGGAAACCGCATATGATAGTAGGAATAGACAACTCCTCCGAAATACCTCTTGATACAGGAGCTAAAAACGATCCTTCTTGATCAAGAATAACATTTGAATCAACACTAGCAATAGATTCTAGTATTTTAGAAATTTTTGAGTTGTATTCTTCGACCAAGCAAAAATTCTGAGGTTCAGGAACCACCAAATTATCCAAGCTCGATACTGCGGTTGAAATTTCTCTTATATGCAAACAAAATTTGTAAAAGCTCTTCAACACCATCGTTCTCGCAGTTTCGTAAGTTTCATTGTTCACCAAGACAGTGTCGACTAAAGTCAAGACGACTTTAAGTATATTTTGAATAAATTTTTTGCTGGAAGAGACATTTAGCTTCGACGGGTCATGCTCGAATTTATTCAACGATTCAGATATCAAAACAGGAGTTTTAGAGTCAAAGTTTTCTAGTTGTTGTGTTAGAATTTCTGAGAGACGTTCTAAAGGATTCACGGTTTTGTTTTCAATATTATCTGAGACACGAAGAGCCTGTCCAATCTTAGAATTGTTCGTTGAAGAGTCTGTAGTATTTCTGGTGGAAGGTCTTGTTGACACAGTCGAAGGCTTTGTTCCACTGAACAAACTGGTTCTTCTAGAGGACACATCGTCATCATAAGCGAGATTATTTGAGCTGTACATCACTTTTTTGGTTGGAGTTTCGAAAACTAAAATGAGTCAAGTCACTTGTCTTTAGCTTATTGCTCGAAGTCTCAAGATTAAATTGATAAGGTTTTTCGAACAAGGTTTTTTCTAAATTCTTATTCCTGATATTAAATAATGACGTTCTAGGGTTCAAATAAAAATAGTTATATTCAGTATTGGCTTCTGGAAATAATGTTGAATGTGACTCAATTTTAAATTAAATGGAGATAATCTTTAAAGTTTAGCAGCATTTCAGAAATTATAATCAAGTGGTATGTATTTATTTACCAACGTCCACAATTTTCAGCTATCAAAAAAAAAAAAAAAGAAAAAAAGAAAAAAAAAAAAAGAAAAAAAAGAAAATTAAGAACAGAGGAGAAAACTGTTGAAATACATACGGATTAACCGATTTACTTTACGAATATGAGGTTCCGGTGCTATTTATAGTTATAATTAACCAAATGGATGTTAGACTAACCGATAAAACTTACTAGATTAAATACTACATTTCAACATGGAATTTATTATTTAAAAAAAAATGTTTATTGTAATAATTAAAGCTAATTGTTTTAACAATTTTTAAAGTAAAATTATTAGCATAGATAATTTGATTTATGATAGTAAAAATAGGTTTGTCAGCATAGATTTTTGCAATTTTTTATGTATTCAAAGACTTCAAGACATAATAATCAAGTTTGTCTTAATCATATAAAAGGCGACTCAAAAAATCTTAAAAATCTCTCTGCATATTTATTGTTATTGTAACGGTTCAATCCCAGAAGCGGAGCACAAACCGAATTGTCTTTCCATCAGTATATTGTAATAAAGATGGACCTACAAGCCATAATTATGAGCAAGCGGCCCTATTATGAGCAAGTGGGGCAAATATTAATAATGGAACGTTGCTTGGATGTCTGAAACTTCTACAATGCGCCTTTCGCTGATCCTTCCAGTCTGCAGTAAGAACTTTTTGTTTCCCTTTCTCCCTTTTACGATGTTCTTTCTTTGCTTCACGAAGCTTTTTACCGTGTTCATTCGTTTCTTCATTGCTTTTTCGATTTTTTCGGTCATATTGAGATATGTTGTTTCCTTGAGAGTCTTGAGAATCGTGTAAATCAAGAGTTTCATCTGATTTATTATTAGTAGATTCAGCAAAATTAGAATTGCTATACTTTGAATTGTTCTGCTGCCATGAGTTATCTATACCAAAGAGAGAAGCTATTTCTGGTGAAAGAGGCCCAGGATTCTCTCCTACGTGAGAAGCAGTAATACGCCTACCATCAAGAAGAACAAAAGCCTCTATTCCACGAGAAGCAAAAAAATTCTCTTGCCAAATTTCAATAGTTTCAATCACGAGTGGTTCATTTCTGCGTAGAACTGCACTGATCATGGAATTTGCAAGGGCACCGGCTAAACCCAAACGCGCGGTTATAGGAGTAGCGTTAGCTGCAACATGTCCTCCAACGTTCAATCTACCAGCAGTGCAAATATCTTCAAGAAATCTAGAAAGATCTGCAGCACTCACATCTAATGGAGCAAATATTTTGCCCGGATAAGATGGTCTAAAACTGCTTCCAATTAGACCTGACTCATCTACAGATTTGAGAATCACAGGATAAAAACTTCGCATACTAGCCTCTAAAATTGATGATGGTATAGGACGGGAAAAGCTAACTGGCGGTGGATGAAAAAGATTACTTGCTTTACGGCTAAGACGAGACTTTACACGCAACATAAAGTCAATCTTTGGAAGCTGGACAAGTAAATAATCTTCTTCGGTTGGTGACCATGATTTGTTATGGGCGAGGGGATTACCGAAACTAGTTTTATTTTGCACATAAATAGACACTTTTTTTCCATCGTGAACCATACCACTCTGAATTATCTGTGACAGCTCATTTTGCTGTTGTTGATTTTCGCCTAAATAAGGTTCGTTATGCTCCTGAAGAACAGAACTAGAGGCCTCGTTTGGATTAACATTCTGATATATCTCAGAATATGAGGGGGGAGCACTTTCGAATTCATCATTTGGAGGATAGAACTGTTCTTGGTTGCGAGGCCTATCTGAATTTTCATTTTTCGATCGGCTTGAAAACTTATCTTCTTTACTGAGTTCTTTTCTCATTGTTTCTACCTGATCAAAAAACTTGAAACTTTTAATTGCAATTAATGAATTGTATGAAAAAAAGTTTACTAAAGTAACAGTGATAGCTTTTTTTTTTCAAGATTTGTTAAATATTCAAAAACCTATATTACGGAAGGCTATTCTTGATAAAATGTTGAAAATTATTCAATAAATTGTAGAGAAATAGTGTTAACTCTTAAATCATTTCTATTTTAGAAAGCTTTGAAATTGAACAATTTCACTTTAGGTACATTGATGATCACCTGCATAAATCCATAAAATAATAACAGAAAACGCAGATATAAGCCTTGATTTCGCGGCTGTGAAAAATTTCCTACAAAGTGCGATGTTCTCGAAAATCTTAATGTTTAGATCATCTACAAATTAGGATCTATCGAGAATATAAATTGTTCAGAAGCCAGCGTTGTGTTAATAATTGGTGAGCATGGTACATAAGAACAAAATGTAAATTTAAAAAAGTGCTTGTGACCCAATACTGATTCTATAATCGTTCTCATAATTCATAGCAGCAGTAGAACTTTTTAAGAGAACTTTAGAAATTTTTCCAATTTCACCTCCTTCTTTCACAAGTATCTGCAGTTCTCTGATAATATTATTTGCGAATACATCAATGAACATCTTTCTGCGAGAGAGCGGATCTTCCGTGCGAACAGAGCTACTGTCACCAAAAGTATTTTTGGAAAATAATTGAAGGTGCTGGAATGCTGAAGGAACAGACGGAAACATGTATTTGGGGGTCAGTGTGTGTATGCCGTGTATTAGATTATCTGAATCTTTAACCTCCTCTGTAGCAAAGGTGTCGCTTTCATCATTGGAATTGATCAAAGATAAGGCCTTGATACCAAAAACTCCATAAGAGACGAACTGGTTCAATACTTTGACGTGTCTGATTTTAGACTTAGTTGTTTTAGAATTGAAGGATCTGCCCACATTGACGTTCAAAGTAATAGTTTCATGGTTAAGCGGCCAATTGAGTAGAGAGAAAAATGACTTCAAAAGCTTCATCCAGTTATTATCAACTATGTAGTTTAAAAAAAATATCCCATTAGTCGAAATCAATGCCTCGAGGAACTTTGTGGAGTCATTTCTGATGGATGAATCAATATGCGTCATCGCGCTCTGAATGTATAGCAATATTAGATTGTAGTTTAGCTGAAGATTAACCTGCCTTATGGACTGGTTTTTAAAAAGATTGAGAACTTCGGAACGCACCTCACTAGACCCATCTATTATTAGTTTGGATACCGCTAGTATCAATGGCTTCATGATCGCGGGGAACTCCTTTCTCATGGCCAATATCTTTTGAATACTTATCACTGCTTCTTTTCTGACTTGGTGGCTTGCATGCTTTGTCAAACTGATATTTCTTAACAATTCCTCTTCCAAAGACAAGTTCGGATTTAACTTCTGAAGCGGAACATTGATAGATTTCACTTTAAATGAAGTATCTGTATGATTCGCATTTCTGGCTGCTGTTTTCCCCACTTTCAACTTTTGTTTAACAAAATCCTTCTTTTTCTCTTTAGTCTTTCTTTTAGAACCCATTTTTAGTTTGATGAATTAAAAAAAACTCTCTTTCAATTTCCAATATTGAGATATTCAATGATCTCTTCCCTATGTTACTTATCATATATGTGATGTAAATAGATGAGGTGCATACATTTGTATATAAATATATATATATTTTTTTTTTTTTTTTTTTTTTTGTCCTCTCAGATGAGTGGAATCGGGTTGCCAAATGTAAGGACTTTTTGTAGTGGAATATCAAGTTCCCTGAACTTAATGTATCACTTCCTAGAAAGCTGAATTTGACACATTTGAATCAATTCACAAAAGCCAACGCATATTCTTAAAAGTAACTTATTAACCATAATTTATTGATAGATGTTCATATTTTCTATATATTTAAAGAACTGAAACCATAGGTATTTATAATAAGTTTTAAGAACTAGCATATCAAGAAATCATTCTTAGCTTCTTAGCCAATGACTTTACAATCCGATGAATTTGTAACAATAGATAAGATGAATGGTCCATCTGTTTTGTACATAATATATCTTATAATTTTGGGTCCTTTCAAGTTGGGATTTTATTTTTTTAAGTTATTTGTGATAGAACCATATTTGACGTTTCTTCATTACATATGGGAGATCATCCTTGCTCCAGTTTATTTTGCAGCTGATATGCTACTTCTTATCTTGGGTGCCAGCAGAGGTCGCAATAATGTTGTTAAACCATTAAATAATATGTATAGGGATCATCCTTTAACGCCAAAAAACTTGAAAATCAGTAAGTTTAACCAAAATCAGCCTTTGCTTTCTTCTGATTACTGGCTAGATAGCGTTTCCCATCTTCTTAACCCTGACAATATGTATTCAGCTTCTCAAGATATCACATATTTATCTCAATTCAGAAAGCTGCATAGGATATTAAATTTCATTCTCATTTCAGTATACTTGGTATACAAGTTTGCCTTCATAAGCTTTATTTTCATTACTATTGTGTCTATATCCACAGTAGTTCCATTTATTTTTCTAAAGCTAGTTTTCAACTCAACTAATGTTAGAATGCTAGTAAAATTTGTGCTAGAAGCTGCTAAAATAACAACTGATGAAAAATTGGAGGATTTTAAAAAATCTATAGATCTACCAAGCGACAAGAGTGCTTCACATTCAAATGAGAAGACCTTGAAATTAAATGCAAAAGTAAGTGACCCAATTAAATCTTCCTTGATTTCAAATGCTGATGAATTTGATGATGACATATTGCTTTCAAGAATAAATACCTCAATTGATGCCTTAAAAGATAATAAAACATATTCTCTCCATGATCTGGAAGCTTCCAAAATAAACAATATTGATCCCCTCCAGTCAGTGATAGAACCAAAAAGTTTAGAACCAAAAAGTTTTGACCTAAAAAAGCTGCGGGATGAATCCAACTCAAAAAGGATTCCAAAAGAAAATGATTCTTTTGATTTTGAAAAAAATGATACAGTTACAGACTTAAATTTTTCAAAAGGACAAGCAGAATCAAGCAGTTCTGGGGTTGATTCTTATCCCATGGAATCTCAACTATTAACAAAAAGAAAAAATTCAGGTAAAAAACACGATTCTATCAAAGCAACGAAACCTCGTATTAAAAACAAAAAAAACAGCTTAAAGAAAGGCGTTACTACGAAGAACTTTTCTGTAAGTACTGGTGGACGAACATCGGTTACAACTATTAATTCATTATTTTCTGCCCAAAATACTACGGTGTCAGATGCAGGAGACACAAATAATATTTCGCAAACAGATGAATCAATGATGACCGATTCAAGTCTATTAAATGAAAAAACATCAAAAAAAAATTCAAGTTAAGACCTAATGCTGCAATTTCTTTCAAAGTTTAAGCTCTTTTTATTTTAGATTTATCATTTTTAATTTTAATTAGCATGTAATAAAGAGAATCTACAAGTTATCGATAAAAACCATGAATCTATTGAATTATATAGTATATATAATATAGATATATAATATAATCTAATATAATATAATATAATATAATTTTTTCTAATCCTTCATATACCAAGTATTTCTTTTTGAGTTTTTATTTTCAGTTAAAACAAAAATATTTTTTTTGAAGAAGAAAAACTGCATTTGAAGGTATTATAAAGTTCCTTTCATACGTGAAGCTTTAATCATATTTCAAATCGGTAAAATCACCCATATCAACTGATGTTGGTTCGTTATTTTTCTTTCGTTTCAAATGCTGCAAAAATCTCCAGCGTAGCACAAAAGATTGTCGAGTATAATATAACTCTTTTTTATGAATAATGGAGTCTAATTTCTGAAGCAACAAATGTCTCTCTAGATAATCATTTAAGCTCAAGCAAGAAGTATCTTCGAATTGAGTGTACAAAGGTATAAGCCGGATAATTTTGCCAAATGATATCCCTGGATAATTGTTAACTTCCATATCATATAGAATTTCTTCAATAAATCTTTGAAATTGTTTTTTGCGATGCCTGACTCTTTTTACATCAATGGAATCCAATGATATCTTCATAGCATCCTGGTTAACTACCACATAATATGGATGATTTACTAAATCCATTTCATCAAAATCAAACCAGTCATTTTTTAGGGACTTTATTGATAATCTTCCATCATATAATTTGAATGAAATAATACCATCCAAGCCATGCAAAAATGTAAATAAATCTTCCACTTTTATAAATCCTGTAGCCTGAGGATCAAAAAGTTGCCATCTGGCCTTGAACTTTCTAATTTCTTCTCTGCTAATTAATGAGAAAGGACCTTCACTAAGATGAACATAACTAAAATTCTCCACAATTAAAGAAACGAACAAATTTAAAAAAATAAACATAGAAATAATATTCCAGCTCATGAATAATATGTGGGCATAAATTTCATTTCCGCAATCATTCAATCCATCACCTGTAGTACAATATGGAGTGTTTAAGTAATAGTCCTGCATAATGCTATTCCAACCTTCACCGAAACTCATTTTGAATAGAAGTAATAATGTCTTTATTATTGTCCTAAAGTTAACATTGTTCGAACCGTTTTCACCTAGTTTTGTCAAACCAAAAATCTGATTCATAGCAATAGCATAAACAAGAAAAACAACAAACCAAGTATAAAGCAAAGATAATAATGATGGCAAACTGGCAGATGCAAATCTAAGGAACATGCTAAGCTTACTACTTCTAGGAATTATCAATAGTAAAAGCGACAGTGAAATAACTCTCGAAATAACTTCAATAATCTTCACTGATGAAATAGCAAACGAAACAGTCTCAGAAATAATTGACAAGGCCGATACAATAAACTGAAAAAGATCCCATTTGTTCTCTGAAAAAGTTTTGTATCTTCCAAGAACGATAATTTTTAAACAAATATGGATGAAAAAAATAATGGAGTTAACCAATAAAACGATTCTTCTCACGTTTTCAAATGTTTGAGAGTTACTAGCTGAATCAAGAATCAAAATAGCTAATTGAACCGATAACAAAAAATTGTAAAAAAATCCTGCAAATCTTCTGTTTGTGTCAATGAAATTGCAATAAAGCCAATGTTTCAAACTACCAAAATTTTCAAATTGAATTTTTCTTGATGGCATTGCCTGCTTCAAAACTTTTTCAATCTCTTTCCAAGATAGTTGTTCTGTGGTCAAATAAGCACTACCAGTAGTTTTAGAATAGTTACTAATGATAACAGAAATAAACATATTCAAGATGAAGACAATTGCACAAAACATGAAAACAACAAGGAAAATAGCATTTTGAGGCAGAGCATACGCGTATGTAGGAGTTCCTACACCAGTGGTTTGTGTAACATATCCTAATAAGTCTACCCATCCTTCAAGAGAACAAATTTGAAATAATGTTGAAAAAGAACTTGAGAAATTGTCAAAGTAGAGATAAGGATGGCTGTAAGATCTAGGGGACAAAACATCCCAGTTTGAAACTGTATTGTAGAACTCACCAGAACATTCTGATTTACCCATATTTGAATCATTGCAGGTGCTTAATCTTCCATTAAAAATGTTGAGCCCCCAAACTGAGAATGGAAGCAATAAACATAAAGACACCAAGGCTGCACCAAGTATTTTACCAAAACCGGCAATTATAATTCTATGAAATGTCTTTTTTGCTGTATCACTAATAGTTAATAATTTCAAAGCTCGAAAAGCTTGGAAACCTCTTAAAATTTTTGTGGAAGAATTATAATCACCAAGAATAAAAAAAAAGTTAAGCCATAAAGTGAAAAGAACAGCCATATCAATGATATTCCAAAAAGATAACAAAATACCATTTGGTGTGAAAAGCAAACCATCCGCTATAATTTTTATTAATGCTTCTATTGAAAATAACACTGCAAACCCAACATCCGCACTCACGATCCAGTTCCAACCGTCATAGTTTTCAAGTTCAACAAAATATAAAGGAGTAGCATAACAGGCAGTACAAACGATAGAAATAGAGCCTGCAATCATAACAATATTAAAAATATCCTGAAGTCTTTTATCTGGGTCCCTTCCATCAATTCTTTCTCCTACACTTGGTCCAACGAACATTTGACAAAATCTTCTTAATCTGTTTTTTGTATCAAAAATATACAAAACTTTATTAAAACTAGGATGATCTTGCAAATATTTTAGTTTGTGGGCCATCATGATTTTATCCTCCATTAAAATATTTTTGGCTAAATTATTTGGATTAATAGAATCTTCAAGATCAGTGTGTCTGCCAGCATAAAAGGGATTATTTGTGATATATTTTTTATAATAGTATGAAAAGAAATTCCATATCTTATTAAATAGCCAATTATTCCAAATACTATTATGAAAATCTTTCTTTTTATCGTCATTCATAGTTTCTTCTTCTTCAATAAATGTATCAACAATTGTTCCTGCCATCAAGAGTTTGAACAATTCTTCAGTATTACTTTCCGATAATTTTTGAGTTTTCTTTTTGCTGGAAGCACTTTTAATGCTTATTTTATTTTTTAATTTTCTTAATAAGCTCTCTTCTTCTTCAGTTGACAACCTTTTTGCCAAATCTCTGATAAATTGTTTAACCTGCTCCTTTTTTTTAACTGCTTTACTAACATCCAAATTTTGTGCAATAACAGCAATGAAAATATTGAGAAGAATGCTATTGGAAATAATAAACCATCCAATTAGTATAATTGAACCAACAGAGCCAGAAAAATTAGTCCTGGCGTGTTGTTGCATCACATACAAAACTTGAGTCCAATTCTCCGTAGAAAGAATCACATATAATGAAATCAAGCTATTAGGAAAATTATACATTGAAAGCAAGATATCATTATCGTTCATTGTCTGTGAGTCAATAACACCATCAAAATAAATACTTGCGAGAATACCATAAAGAAACAATATTAAGATCAAGAATATCGTTAGATCGATAATAATTTTAACGTTACCCAAAATTTCTGTCCATAGATCTTTCAAAAATTTAATTGAGACAACAACTCGGTAAAATCTCAATATCTGAAAAACCGATAACCAGTAATAAGTTTGTCCCAAACTTTCTCTAACACTAGGGATCACAATAGGAGCAGTACATATGGCCAAAATTAAATCAACTTTGTTTCTCTTGTAACGAAAAAATTGTTTCCAATATGGAGCATACATACAGAATCTAATAACGACTTCAGCAGATAAAATGTATGTAGTAACCATACTTATAATGTTGATCTTTTTCAAGGTATTCACTGTAGCAGAGGAATGTCTACAAGCCTGTGCTACTAAATCTGTCAAGATAATCATTACCCAAAAAAGTTCAAATCGAAAATAGGTATGAACTCTATGTCTTATATCAAAAGGTAATTCTCTGTTAATAGGAAAGAAAAATTTTTTAAAAAACCCATCATCTTTATTTGAGTGACTCTCAGATATAACTTGAAATGAAGACACAATGACGGCAACAAAAATATTCAATAACCAAATGGGAAGAATAAAGATAGCAGCGACGTAAAAAATAGATGCTGCCATATTTTCTGCATCCATGGTATAATACATCAAATCAGTAAATGTATTCATACTTAGAATGACAAATACAAGTTCCAAAGATTGAAAAAAATTATCAAAACTGACAGTATTATTGTAAGGGTTCATAGTGGTTACACATTTAGAGTGTTTTGGGCAAAAATAACCTTTAATATATCCTGAAGAAGATCCATCTTCATTTAAGTAAGGCTGAGCAGTCCCATTGTTATCCAACCAGGCACCACAAAACTGATAATTGTCAGTGTCAATAAACACATTAGAGGAGTTATTGGGGTCCATATATTGACATTGTCTTTTAAATGATGATTTAAAGGCTTGGACACCTGCAAGTGAAAAAAGAATCCAAAAGTACCCAATAAATAAACAAATATCTCGCATTCTAGGCAAGGCATGTTTGAGAGATTTTAATATGGTAAAAGTACCTTCAGTAATTCGCAACATCTTCATTATTCTGAGACAAGCCAAAGTTCTAAAAACGAATAAAGAGTTTTTTATATCAGTTTGACCAATCTCCAATAAAAATGAAACCCAATAGCAAACACAAGAAATAAAATCAATAGTGTTCCAATTATCATATAAGAAGGGTTTTTTTAGGGTTTTTAGATTATTTTCAGATATAACAGTTGGTTTGGAAAATGTTTTCGTAAAACTATGCTTGAATTGAAATCTATTTTTTTCTTCCTTTTCTAAAGTCTGATTTGATTTGATATTTTTTGAAAGAAAGTCTTTTAATCTTTCATACCATGTCTTATCTCTTTCTATTCCGAAGTCATCATAGAATCCTGTGATATCATAAAAACCATAACTTATGATTTTCATGATTATCTCTAGCGTGTATATAATATTTATTATCAATAAGGATAACTTGACCCAAGTGAATCCTGTATGGTAGTAATAGCCAGACGTTTTCTCTGGATTCCACATAGAATATGTTAAAATAGCAATTTGTGAAATATATATGAAAGATAATAAAATTATAGGTACCCTGTTCAAACAAATTGCAAAAAAAACTCTTATTGGATTGTAAGGACCAAAAACTTTTAAGGAATTACCATAGAGCCCCAACTTTTTATTATAGGTCATAGAGGAGAAATCACGATTATACATACCTTTATGAGTTTCTGCATCAATTATGGTGTGACTACTATTTACTGACGAAACCTTATGTAAACTAGATGAGCTCAAGTTCGAATACGGGGAAGATAAAATTTGATCTTGCATCTCACCGTGTTCGTTCATATAAACATTCTCTTTTGAAGGGTTAGATAGCTGATTCTGCTGATGCCCATGTGCCCGACTGAAATCTACAACGCTTGTCGTTGGCAACTGAACTTCAATCTCTGAAGTTTTGATTGATTCTCTATCCGATGCATTCTGAATACGGTCAACGGTATCAGTACTTTGCTCCATTTGATCTGTTGTTGTTGAATGAATGATAGAATTTCTGTTGTAAGGTGATGAGGTTGAAATGTCAGAAGTGTTACCTTCAACAACTCTTTTTGAGAAATTTGTGATAGCGTTAGTAATATGTCTCCTTAGTTCACCATTTCCTGATTGTAGACTTTGTGCGCTATTATTTGCGTGCTGTGTCAATTGTAAATTTGGGCTTCCAATCCCCACAGAGCCTAACTCTAGGTGGCTTCCTCTATTGAATATCATTTCATCAGGTGTCCGTGTTATGGAAGAAGGATAATTTGGAGACAAAAGTTCCATAGATGGTTCGTCCCTTCGCAGATGGATAGGAAGGTTTTGAAGTTTGATAGATCCCAGCATTTCCGTATCATTTAGATTCTCATCAGAAAATACGCTATCTGCCATAGTGATGTTGATCTGTGGGTTCGCGTAGCTGAAGCTATCTTCCAAGTTGATAGGTGCTTGCATTCCTTTATAACTCAAGCGTTTTTGTTGATCAGTTTCCAAAGGCAACCAATTCCCAGGATGAGTTGAATCACCTAATACGGTTTTCAAATCTTTTTTAAGTTTCAGCAAATTGTGGTCCAAAGCATCATCAATCAATGAGTTATGTTTGTTACTGCTGTAATTTGCATCCTCATCATTCGAAATTTTATTTATCAAAGCATCATGTTCATAGGTGTATGACAGATCATGATGAAGCAACGGGAATTCATCTTTAGAAAATACCGGACTTCTATATGCTTTTCGTAGGTCTTCATCAAATGGATTTATCTGATCTGATATGCTCTCACTATCGCTATTTTCGGGTTGACCTAATAAGCCACTAGAAGTTCCCGTTACACGCGATCGCTGTCTGGCGTCGTCCATGTTGTAACTGTAACTTGTATCATCGTGGCTAGGATTGAATGTCATTATTCTCCAGTTGTGAAATAAAACGGTTAAATTTTTTTTTCAATCTCTCTTATTAGAAAAAAAAGCAAACAGATAGCAAATATTGTATAGAAGAGAAAAAGACTATGAACCAACAGAATAAGACGATAGATTATCTGCACAAGCACCTTTACTTCCAAAAGACCTCAACAATTTCGATTTTAAAAAACTTTTTATAAACCTAACGGTCTCGCAAAATGATTAACTCAGTTCTTCAGCAAGAAAATATCTAGATTTCAGAAAAAATTAATTAGTTATCGTTGCATACAATTCAATCCTTCTCTAGAATGCGTTGATATACAATAAAATGTCTGAGTTCTCAGCCGAATTTGCACCTATAAAATCAACGAATGCCAAAAACTTTTTTTTCGGTTACCAATCCTATTGTTTAGTAGATATCAAATATACTTGATAACAATGAAATCAAGTCTTAGGCAATTTTCTCTTAGCTTTTTGAACTTCTTCACCGTCTTTTTTCTCACTATTTTAAGCTTCCTTTGTAAGATTTTTAGTTGACCTTCTAATTTTTCTAGATTAGCTAACCGGATCTTTATTAGTATTTCCTAATTTTGTAATTTTACTGGCTAGACTTTTGATATTTTGCTGATTAGCTTTTTTAGATAAATTTCTCGACTCCATACTTTTGAAGGGAACAACTCGATTTTCAGATAGATTTTATCTATTTTTTATGTAAAAAAAAAAATTAGTTAGGCAAAAACATATTATTTAGTGGATCGTGTGTATCGCGCAAATCAGTACAAAAATAGAACCCTCAAAAAAAAAAAATAAAAAAAAATGGCTCCTTTTAGTAGAAGGATGACATCGGTGCTTGATATATGATTAAGTTTCAACAGCTGATCACAGAACAAACAATAAAGAAGGCTCCTGTAGGAGAAGAGTAACTATATTCCAAATAAACTAATATTTAAGAAAAGATGACAACAGCTCATAGAGCAACGTTCACCCATGCAAAGGCTAAAAATACGACACTCACAAAGAACTACCAGTCCACTCTAACCCACAAAAGAGCGCTTCCAGCACATACTCAATTGAAATATAGAATCAAGAAAAAAGCCCAAGATGATTTAAAACCAGTAGGAAGAGGTACTTTATTAAGCAGCAAAGTGGAGGGTAGCTACTTGGATAGTTTATTGCAAGATGAAAATCCTCTGAGTCAGCGAAAGTATGAAATCAATGAAGCCATTCCAAACGATGACGACGAAGATGACGAGGAGGAAACAGAAACTGTCTTGGTTTCTAGTATAAGCAAGCTGCGGGTTTTACGCTTGTCCAATGAACTTCAAAGGAACGGGAAAACAACAGGCGAGAAGAAGCATGATGCGTTGATCGAAAACAGTCTTAGCAACGGGTTGAAGGAACCTAACGTGAGCGGTACTGAAGCAACGGAGAATGTTGAAGGAACAGGCAATGGTAATCAAGGTAAAAGGGACGAAGAGAAAGAGAGTAACTATGATGAGGAGAGTGATTATGATGAAGACAGCGAAGACGAAGACAGTGAAGATGACACAGAACAACTACTACTAGAGTTGCAGAAGTTGACTAAAGAGAAAGAAAAGAAAAAAAAAGCGAAAGAAGAGTTGGAAGCTGAAAAATTAGCAGCAAATAGTAATCCATTATTGAGAGTAGATCAACAACCTGAGGCGAAAAGCAATAAATCCACATGGAGAAATACTACATTATTTAGAAATCAAAAAAGCTCTGCTGATAAAACTGATGATTCTTTGATGTTCACCAACGACACGGTACATTCTGAGTTTCACAAAAGATTTTTGGCGAAATACATCCGTTAGTGCAATGCTCAATAGAAAATAGCTACGTGGAAGACAGCAGAAGTAACTGAAATCATAAAGATAGATATATTTTCATTATTTTTTTTTTTCAATTTTGATTCGTTTTATTCATTACTATTTAATTTTTTGGATAAGTATATATATATATTAATACAATCGCGATCAGCAATTTTGATAGCACGGACTATAAATCATCTAAGCGGTATTTTATAATTCTTCTATTGTTCCTTCGATATACTGGATCTCGGGTTCTGGATTCTTTTGTGAGACCACAGGTATTTTGATGACCAACACTTCGCCATCATAACTAATAATGCAGTCCTGGTCATTGATTACAGCGTTTTCTGAAATCAAAGGCAAAGTGGCGGATCTTGAAAAAGATTCTTCAGACATGCTGGTAAAACCATTTTGAGATATGTGTTTAGAGATTGAACCAGAAATATTAACAGCTCTTGATTCTGGATCGACATGGAAATCAAGTGAAGTTTTGTGTAGGTTCTGTATTGGCAAAACTAGCTCGTAATGGTCAGCTTTAACGGAAATCTTAAGGTCTCCACCAAAACTGCCAGCGTTTGAGTTAGCTCCAAAAAACATGCTATTATTGTGGAGCCCGTGGAATTGTTGAGCAACAGATTGGTTCATATTGTTTTGCATCATCAACATATGGTTAAAAAAGGGATCAGCAGATGACTGAGAATCACTGGTTATCAAAGATTGGTTGTTGTTGTTACTATCGTTAGCACCATAAGCTATCTGGTTACCATTGTAGCGTTGACTGTAGTTTCTCTTTCTCAACTTTGGGTTAAAGAAAGGGTCGTTTTCAAAGACCGAATTGAAAAAAGGATCATTGCCAAACATATTGTTAAAAGACATTTTAAGTTCACAGTGGATTATGTTTAGGTTGAACTTGCTAAAATTTTGTGTGTTGACACTGTCCTGGTTAGATGTGCACTAGGGGTGGGGAAAGTGGGGATTATGTTGACAAACCTTACAGATCAATTATTGAAGCTGTAGAAGTTTCTGTAGGACAAAAAGTAAGCTGACTATTGGGCTTGAAAATAAAGTGGGCAGCTCTAAACAAAAACTGTGAGTGCTGAATCTGTATAAATAACAACCAAACTATCAAAACAAACGGAAGTTTGTATAATCGGATCGAATCACTGGGGTATTGCTAAACTCCTGAACAACTGCGATACCGTAATAAAGTTTCAATTCTAAATATAAGCTCTAAGTAATGTGATTACCTAAATTTTTATATTGCAATATATTTTTTATTTGATAAAATTAAGAAATGTTTTGCTTTATGAAATTCGGTTTAAGTAGTTGGAGGAACTGAAGTTCAAACATTGTACAATGGTTAAAATGGTCCTTATATATATGTCTAACTACGTATATTTATGGTGTGATTTGCGCGATTTTCAGCTATTGACTTAAAAGTGACAGTATTGGTTACGTGCCCTCAAATACGCATATGAGCCAATCAAATCATCATGGTCAAAGTGATGTAATGTTTTATTGTTTAAATGTGAATCGTGATCCGAAAATTAGATGAAAAATTCAATTTGGTCACCTTTATGTTGCTAAATAAATTGTAGTAGCATTAAATGAATGTGTTGTGTATGTTTGCAATTAAGACATTGCAAAATGGCGCTAAGAGCCAAGAATAGTAGGTGAGCGGTTATTTATTACCAAATCTAAGATTTTAAGATAAATGTTATTTAATAGGCTCATGATCGATTGGCGTAGTTTGAAGAAGCATGAAAATTATGTATGGTACTATCTGTTTGTTACTATTGCATTGCTGCTACTTGACTAATATTGTCCTGCTAAGTTTTTATTGCTATAATTACTATTGTGACGATTATGGCATTTAATGTTATAAAAAAAATGCTGATATTTTTATGAGTACATATAATTACTATTATTATTATTATTATTATTATTATTATTATTATTATTATTATTATTATTATTATTATTATTATTATTAT